>CAXKVI010000001.1:110349081-110766176 GCA_964058755.1 Campiglossa producta | reverse complement strand
AGAAGCACAACTTCTTGAGAAGGGACTAAAACACAACGTAGTAGACAACAACAAGGCAAGAAAAACGGAGCAAGCAATAGTAGATGCAGAGGTTGCAATATCGCTCCTCCCCTACGAGGAACAAGAACACGCCAGGCACATGTGCAGGGAGATCATTAGCAAAGACATAAAAAGGCAAGATGAACGGAACACGAGTAAGGAGGAAATAATAATGAAGGGGTTAAAGCGAAAGCTGAAAAGAAACAACGTGATGACAACCAAGGCCGACAAAGGAAACACAACAGTGCTCATGGACAAAGATGAATACATAACAAAGACCGAAAGACTAATCAAAGATATGAAATGCCGCGTAATTAACGAGAACCCCACCGATAAATACCAGACCGAAATCAAAGGGGCTATAAAAAATGCCACAAAAATAATAGACGAAAGGACGGGATGTACTCTGACACAAATGAACCCATCGACTCCCCCACTAATAGCGCTACCAAAAATACATAAGCAAGACACGCCAATGCGGCCAATTATCAATTTCAAGTCAGCGCCGGGGTATAAGCTGTCAAAATATCTGAAGACGATACTGAGCGACACACTTGAACTAGACCATGAACATACAATAAAGAATACAACCGAACTAATAGAAAAACTTGAAACCGTAAAACTCGCAGAGAACAGCACAATTGTCTCATTTGACATAAAAGACTTGTACCCTTCTGTACCACTGTCAGAGACACTGGATATAATACACAAAACACTACTTGACAAAACAAAAGATAAGATCAAAACAGCACAAATTACCAACACACTAAGAACAACTCTACAGCAAAATTACTTCAAATTCAACAATAAAATATATAGACAAACGAACGGACTAGGAATGGGTAACCCAACATCATCCATTCTCATGGAGGCATTCATGCAGAACTTGGAGGCAAAATACATTCAAGAACTAAACACAAACCTAGGAGTGACTTTTTACGCAAGGTACGTCGACGACATCATCTGCGTATTGAATACCAACAATGAAGAACGAATACTAGAATTCTTAAACAAACAGCATGAAAACATAAAATTCACTATGGAAACCGAGAAGGACGGAGAACTGAATTACCTGGACCTAACGATAAGAATTGACCAACTAACAAACAAGTTTAACTACGACATCTACAGAAAACCAACAACTACGGACACCATAATTCACTCTACATCAAACCATCCTCAACAGCACAAGAATGCAGCATTAAGGCACCTAGTGGACAGACTTCAAAGAACACCCCTCACCCACGAATCATACAGGAAGGAGCTTACCACCATATACAGCATAGCAACAAGCAACGGATACAAAAAAGCCCTAGTGGACAAACTCCGAAGGAAACATGGATCGCAAAAAAGAGACAACCCAGAAGAGAAATCCAAGATGTGGACGGCGATGACATACACTGGAAACACGACATACAAATTGGCAAATTTTTTCAAGAAACACAACATCAACACAGCGTTCAGAACATCGAACAACTTAGGACAAAACCTAAGAACCAACACTAACTCGGAAGAGCCGTTTAGCGAAAGTGGAATTTACAAGCTTACCTGCGAGTGCCAGCACAGCTACATAGGGCAAACAGGACGAAAAATAAGTACACGATTTCGAGAGCACGTCAGGGACTACAACAAGAAAGCACGGAAACCCACCATTACACCAGAATCAAACTATGCAAATCACATGTTCGAAAACAAATGCTCCCCGGCCAACATCAAAAACACAGCCAAAACACTTCACATACAAAGAAAAGGCCGACGCTTGAATGTGCTGGAAAACATGGAAATATGCAAACTAAAGACATTTGACGGGAGAATAATAAACGAACAAACAAAAACCATCTCTGACGCAATATTTGAACCGCTAAAATTAATTTACAAAAAACCGAACAATACCGCAGGTACAATAACCAAACGAGTAACAATAAACGAGCGAACACACAAACCCAATCAAAAGACGAAAATCACCGACTTCTACCTGACTAACGAGCGTCAGTAAGCAACCTTTAAACACACACGTACCTGACATAGCAGCGACAAGCAAATTAACTAGTGTGAAAACAACCCTTATTACAGGTACCTGTTCGGAAACATTCGTAACACACGAATCATATACACGAGTACTAACATTACCGCATACAGCGTCCAGACTATAAATACATGACAACGGATAGACACAAAGTCAGAACGAAATCAAACACTGAAGATGGCAGATCGCCGAAACCGGTTTGTTACAAAACCAAATTTGACAAGGGATGACGGAAAATCGTTCCAATATACATCTAGTATCCACCCTGTCGGAAAAACACAAAATCAACTCAGTTAGCGCCTGTCAGGCTTTCAACTTAAATCCAAACATACTACTAGTAAGATACAAACGACGTCTATCGAAAATACATACGATAAATGCAAACATCTGGTTCAACAGACAATGTCTGGCGTTGAATATCACACCCAAATACGCCCGGATCCAGATCAAAGCAAACACACCAGCAAGCAGGAAAACTGTTAAGAGAGCAGAAAAGGACTTTTTACGAAATGAACTACATAGCCTACATGCCAAAAAGGACAAGACAAACGCAGAATTATTGGCAATCCACTTACAACTAGCTGAACTTATACCTACAACTATATTGATGGACTTCTTTGACCGGATAGAGACTGAAATCAAGAACGAGCACAAACCAAAATACAAAACATTGAACAAGAAATTGGACAAACTATCGGGAAGACGCGAAAACAAGGACCAACAAACACATAGATTTCACGATAGGTTCGTGAACCTGACCACAGTGGACATCAGCAACGAAGAAGCACAACTTCTTGAGAAGGGACTAAAACACAACGTAGTAGACAACAACAAGGCAAGAAAAACGGAGCAAGCAATAGTAGATGCAGAGGTTGCAATATCGCTCCTCCCCTACGAGGAACAAGAACACGCCAGGCACATGTGCAGGGAGATCATTAGCAAAGACATAAAAAGGCAAGATGAACGGAACACGAGTAAGGAGGAAATAATAATGAAGGGGTTAAAGCGAAAGCTGAAAAGAAACAACGTGATGACAACCAAGGCCGACAAAGGAAACACAACAGTGCTCATGGACAAAGATGAATACATAACAAAGACCGAAAGACTAATCAAAGATATGAAATGCCGCGTAATTAACGAGAACCCCACCGATAAATACCAGACCGAAATCAAAGGGGCTATAAAAAATGCCACAAAAATAATAGACGAAAGGACGGGATGTACTCTGACACAAATGAACCCATCGACTCCCCCACTAATAGCGCTACCAAAAATACATAAGCAAGACACGCCAATGCGGCCAATTATCAATTTCAAGTCAGCGCCGGGGTATAAGCTGTCAAAATATCTGAAGACGATACTGAGCGACACACTTGAACTAGACCATGAACATACAATAAAGAATACAACCGAACTAATAGAAAAACTTGAAACCGTAAAACTCGCAGAGAACAGCACAATTGTCTCATTTGACATAAAAGACTTGTACCCTTCTGTACCACTGTCAGAGACACTGGATATAATACACAAAACACTACTTGACAAAACAAAAGATAAGATCAAAACAGCACAAATTACCAACACACTAAGAACAACTCTACAGCAAAATTACTTCAAATTCAACAATAAAATATATAGACAAACGAACGGACTAGGAATGGGTAACCCAACATCATCCATTCTCATGGAGGCATTCATGCAGAACTTGGAGGCAAAATACATTCAAGAACTAAACACAAACCTAGGAGTGACTTTTTACGCAAGGTACGTCGACGACATCATCTGCGTATTGAATACCAACAATGAAGAACGAATACTAGAATTCTTAAACAAACAGCATGAAAACATAAAATTCACTATGGAAACCGAGAAGGACGGAGAACTGAATTACCTGGACCTAACGATAAGAATTGACCAACTAACAAACAAGTTTAACTACGACATCTACAGAAAACCAACAACTACGGACACCATAATTCACTCTACATCAAACCATCCTCAACAGCACAAGAATGCAGCATTAAGGCACCTAGTGGACAGACTTCAAAGAACACCCCTCACCCACGAATCATACAGGAAGGAGCTTACCACCATATACAGCATAGCAACAAGCAACGGATACATAAAAGCCCTAGTGGAGAAACTCCGAAGGAAACATGGATCGCAAAAAAGAGACAACCCAGAAGAGAAATCCAAGATGTGGACGGCGATGACATACACTGGAAACACGACATACAAATTGGCAAATTTTTTCAAGAAACACAACATCAACACAGCGTTCAGAACATCGAACAACTTAGGACAAAACCTAAGAACCAACACTAACTCGGAAGAGCCGTTTAGCGAAAGTGGAATTTACAAGCTTACCTGCGAGTGCCAGCACAGCTACATAGGGCAAACAGGACGAAAAATAAGTACACGATTTCGAGAGCACGTCAGGGACTACAACAAGAAAGCACGGAAACCCACCATTACACCAGAATCAAACTATGCAAATCACATGTTCGAAAACAAATGCTCCCCGGCCAACATCAAAAACACAGCCAAAACACTTCACATACAAAGAAAAGGCCGACGCTTAAATGTGCTGGAAAACATGGAAATATACAAACTAAAGACATTTGACGGGAGAATAATAAACGAACAAACAAAAACCATCTCTGACGCAATATTTGAACCGCTAAAATTAATTTACAAAAAACCGAACAATACCGCAGGTACAATAACCAAACGAGTAACAATAAACGAGCGAACACACAAACCCAATCAAAAGACGAAAATCACCGACTTCTACCTGACTAACGAGCGTCAGTAAGCAACCTTTAAACACACACGTACCTGACATAGCAGCGACAAGCAAATTAACTAGTGTGAAAACAACCCTTATTACAGGTACCTGTTCGGAAACATTCGTAACACACGAATCATATACACGAGTACTAACATTACCGCATACAGCGTCCAGACTATAAATACATGACAACGGATAGACACAAAGTCAGAACGAAATCAAACACTGAAGATGGCAGATCGCCGAAACCGGTTTGTTACAAAACCAAATTTGACAAGGGATGACGGAAAATCGTTCCAATATACATCTAGTATCCACCCTGTCGGAAAAACACAAAATCAAATCAACACCTTTTTCAGTTTATATTCAGAAGGTTTTCTGAATATCAATTGCAACTTTCTGAATGTTAATTTTATTTTGCTGAATATCAATTGGAAATTCTGAATATGAATCAGTGTACCAAAATAAACTTTATTGTACAGTACTATTTCGTTTTGTTTATTACTTTCATAGTTCAATACAAAACAAAATCCAAAAGCTGAGTTCACTTTGAAACTGAAAAATACATTTTTTGAAATTAACAACCAAAATAAAAAAAAAACAAATCAAAGAAAATGTTTTTCTCAATGAACATACATTCACACCAGACCTGTTAAATAAAATAATCACAAATCGTAATCGTTATTAAATACATGGTGAGGTAATCAGAAGTATTTTTAGTCATTAATTGCCAGTAGCTGCACAATATTAATGATTATCTATTATATTAATAGGCTAACAAATTTTACATATAAATATTTGCCAAGCTTAAACCCATACTAAATATGCATACATATTTATGAAATGCATATGGATTTGTTCGCATACCTCTAAGGCTGTGCACAATTATCTAATATATAACCAATCCTGCTTCATTTATCTGTAATAAGCGAATGAAAATTTCTCATGCCACTTGAATTGGTTATCTGACAATCAATTTGCACATAAAGCGATAGCCCAGTGGGAAGCGTCGGGGGTAGTGGTCGAGCGGTTAATGGTTCAAGTACAGCTATCGGCCACATTTTTATTTTTTATTTTTTGCCATTGAAAATTGTTTTTATTTTTTCAATATATAAATATTTCTTATCTTGACTTTTTTAAGATTTTTATGTTATGACGGAAAGCATATGCATACATACCACCCATTATAGAAATGCGATAAACGCTTATTAAATTTGGTTTTTTTTTTTGTCTAATTTTTGATGATATAAGATCGAAGTTGCGAAATTTTTTCAAACACAGTAGTCTATTTATCGGACTTCGGTAGATTACTTCTATAAATTTTAGTGATTTCTACCGTTTGAGACAACGTTGCTGATAGACTCCCTATTTAAAATATAAAAATCGACAACATATTTAATACGTACTTAAATTTTGAACTAAATCAAGTGGTTAGCGGTCGTCTTAAATTTTACTGGAGGCAACAACTGATTTCTATTCATATGTACATATGTATTAACTTTTAAAAGGGCATATTTGCAACCCGATCCCCAAACAAGTCTAGAAAAATTATTCCCAAACAGCCAAAAGTCCACCAAAGTTTCAAAGATTCTCAAATTAATGACCACAAACTCATAACATACATACATATTAATCGCAGGACACAGCGAAAAAAGCCACCCTGTGAAAATAAGCTGCAGCTGTCAGTTAAATGATCACGGGGTGAACTAAAAATCCTTGACACTGCTAGTATAAATGGCGGCCGATTGATGTCGCTCTAGTTGTCGATAAGGTAGTATAAAAACAAAAAACAAATAAAATGAATACATACTAAGTGAACATGATGGATATAAGCTGGCAATAATTTCAACGCAGCTTGGTGTAAGAGGTACACACTGCCGGCTTAGAAATTCCTAATCCCCTTGGTTCTTGGTTCGATGACCAACAAAAGGTGATGAAAAATTTCTAAACACAAAGCCATTTGATAAGTGCCCTTGAGCAAGGCCGAAATTACGTAATCATCGTAGCTTATAATTGTTGTTACTTTTCCATCTTGTTCACTAATAATAAAAACATAGAATAATTTAAGAAAAATTATTCCCAAACGGCCAAAAGTCCACCAAAGTTTCAAAGATTCTCAAATTAATGACCACAAACTCATAACATACATACATATTAATCGCAGGACACAGCGAAAAAATCCACCCTGTGAAAATAAGCTGCAGCTGTCAGTTAAATGATCACGGGGTGCACTAAAAATCCTTGACACTGCTAGTATAAATGGCGGCCGCTTGATGTCGCTCTAGTTGTCGATAAGGTAGTATAAAAACAAAAAACAAATAAAATGAATACATACTAAGTGAACATGATGGATATAAGCTGGCAATAATTTCAACGCAGCTTGGTGTAAGAGGTACACACTGCGGGCTTAGAAATTCCTAATCCCCTTGGTTCTTGGTTCGATGACCAACAAAACGTGATGAAAAATTTCTAAACACAAAGCCATTTGATAAGTGCCCTTGAGCAAGGCCGAAATTACGTAATCATGGTAGCTTATAATTGTTGTTACTTTTCCATCTTGTTCACTAATAATAAAAACATAGAATAATTTAAGAAAAATTATTCCCAAACGGTGAAAAGTCCACCAAAGTTTCAAAGATTCTCAAATTAATGACCACAAACTCATAACATACATACATATTAATCGCAGGACACAGCGAAAAAAGCCACCCTGTGAAAATAAGCTGCAGCTGTCAGTTAAATGATCACGGGGTGCACTAAAAATCCTTGACACTGCTAGTATAAATGGCGGCCGATTGATGTCGCTCTAGTTGTCGATAAGGTAGTATAAAAACAAAAAACAAATAAAATGAATACATACTAAGTGAACATGATGGATATAAGCTGGCAATAATTTCAACGCAGCTTGGTGTAAGAGGTACACACTGCGGGCTTAGAAATTCCTAATCCCCTTGGTTCTTGGTTCGATGACCAACAAAAGGTGATGAAAAATTTCTAAACACAAAGCCATTTGATAAGTGCCCTTGAGCAAAGCCGAAATTACGTAATCATGGTAGCTTATAATTGTTGTTACTTTTCCATCTTGTTCACTAATAATAAAAACATAGAATAATTTAAGAAAAATTATTCCCAAACGGTCAAAAGTCCACCAAAGTTTCAAAGATTCTCAAATTAATGACCACAAACTCATAACATACAAGTCTAGACCAAATTGAATAGAAAAATTAATATATATTTTTTCTTTAAATCAAATAAAAAATCCATAGATATAAAGTGTCTTAAATATTGCTAAGTTATGGTTAAAGAAAAAAGCTAGAAAATCCTCAAACTTTTTACCTAACCAGAATTTGTAATTTACCCCCTCTAAAAAGACTTAAAAACACGCCTGTATAACAAATTTCTATAAATAGAACTAATTTTCTGCAAAATTAACCTTTCAATCTTTCACTCAACAAGCTCCTCCTTTTATTAGAGAAACTATTTTCATTCTCTCGCTCATTGCCCATACAGCTTGAATTGGTGATTTGACAATAAATTCGTAGATAAAGCAGTAGAGCAGTGGTTAGCGCATCGGATAGCGAGCGAACTGTTGTAGGAACAGCTTCGGGCTACAATTTTTTTTTCATTGAAAATATTTTTTTCTTTTTTAAAACATCTTTAGGTATACGAGTATTTCTACACGGTTAAAAATTTGAACCTAAATTTTAAACTTTTTTGGACTACATATATGACCAAACCAAATTTGAATTCAAATACAATCTAGACCAGTTTTCATGAAAATTGGCTAAATGAATCGGGTTTTTATTATAAACCAGAATTGTTTTAACAATTTTTTAAAGATAAAATAAATTTTTTGTCCGTTGCCGGAAATTCGAACCAAGACTCCCCGCATCATGCCCGTCTGCTCTACCACTGAGCTACATCGCACACATAAATGTTGTTGGCAAAATTTAATCTTGAATAAGCTTTCAAAAATAAATTTGAATTTTCAAACCCAAAAGATTAAATTTTAAACCGAAAAGTTTTACGAATAAAATAAAACTAAAAAAAATTGGCAGCTGGCTGTGTTCGAACGAAAACGCTCAGGAGTCACAGCCGACTGCTGTACCGCTGAGCTATGCCGCACATTAAGTTTGTGTGGGCAAAATTCAATTACATTCAAACAAACCAAAAATAAAAAATTTAGAATGCTTTTTCATTTAGATTTTAAATCGAAACCAAAAGAAATTGAAAATCTTTGTAGGTATTTGGACGGTTTGAAATATTGTACAAAAAAGTTTGAAAAATTGATTATATTTTATACGGGTTTAAAATTTAGGTTCATTTTTTTAGCCGTGTAATCTTGATTTTTTATAAGCTCATACAAATTTCATAAGACATATTTTTATATTTGTGATACTTTTTTCGGAAAAAAACTTACAGCGAATATTTTCATAAATATACATACATACCACCCATTATA
The DNA here is from genome assembly GCA_964058755.1 of Campiglossa producta. Classification (NCBI taxonomy): domain Eukaryota; kingdom Metazoa; phylum Arthropoda; class Insecta; order Diptera; family Tephritidae; genus Campiglossa; species Campiglossa producta. The sequence goes on along the minus strand of CAXKVI010000001.1, from coordinate 110,756,858 downwards.
GAAATGAGATAACCGCTTATACAATTTGGGTTTTTTGGTAAGTTTTTCCGAAAATTAAAATTTTTTTAAACATATTCAAAAAAATAAAATTGGTTTATAAAGCTTTTTAATATGACATTTTCATACAAATTTTGAATAATATGAGCTTAAAAACCTTTTATATTTTTTATGAATAAGGGGGATATTGTTCTGTTTATCGGACTTCGGTAGATTATTTCTATAAATTTTGAAATATAAAAATCCATAATTTTTCACAAGTCCTTAAATTTTGTACTAAGCGAAGTGGTTAGAGGTCAACTAATATATTACTAAGGACAACAACTCATTTCTATTCATCCAGATTTACAACCCGAACACCAAACAAGTCTAGACAAAATTTGACCACTTTTGAGTAAAAAAAATCAATTTAAAATGTCTTTTTAAATATTTCTAAGTTATGGTTAATGAAAAAAGCTAGAAAACCCTCAAACTGTTTTTCCAAAACGCTACATTTTGCCCGGTTTCAATATACCAAATTTTTTTTTTTTTCAAAAATCAAATCAAAAATCAATATAAAATGTCTTTTTAAATATTTCTAAGTTAGGGTTAAGGAAAAAACCTAGAAAACCCTCAAACTGTTTTTGCATAAGGCTAGATTTTGCGAGGTTTTACCACTTTTGAATAACTTTTTTTTTAATCAATACACGTACTATTTTTTTTTTTTCAAAAATCATATCAAAAATCGATAAGAAAGGTATTTTTAAATATTTTTAAGTTATGGTTAAGGAAAAAAGATAGAAAAACCTTTAACAGTTTTTGCAAAAGGCTAGATTTTGGCTGATTTTACCACTTTGAATACATTTTTTTTTTTAAATCAATATACCTAAATTTTTTTTAAATCAAATCAAAAATCAAATTAAAATGTCTTCTAAATATTGCTAAGTTAAGGATAAAGAAAAAAGCTAGAAAAACCTTTAACTGTTTTTGAAAAAGCCTAGATTTGCCCTAACCAGCATTTGTAATTTACCAACACTAAATAATAAATTTGGGTGTACCACATTATCCCCAAAAACAAAATCCCCAAAACAAAATCCCCAAATCAAAATCCCCAAAATCAAAATCCCCAAAACCGAAATCCCCTAATTCAAAATCCCCAAACTCAGAATCCCCAAAATCAAAATCCCCAACACGAAATCCCCATTTTATATGTGAAATAAATTCAAATTAGGTATAAAATCGCCGCGATTTTCAACCTAATTTGAATTTATTTCACACATAAAATGGGTATTGAACTATTGGGTCTGCAGGTAATGAGTTGGTTATTTTGCCATTGAAACTAATATGCAGCATTAGCTAAGTCGGTTGAGTTTCGTTTACCACGCAGGGCGTGAGGCCAATGTCTGATCTATGCTCAATATTTTTTTTGAATTTTATATAATTTTTTTTACATTTTTTTTTTGTAATTAATAAGCTGTTTGTTTTATAGCTGTATTCTGTAATTCAGTCCCATCTCAAACCACTTAATTTGAGATATTTCCTTATGCCCGTATGACACTACGTTTTTATACCTTTCATGAACATGAAATGGTATTATTACTTTGGTCCGATGTTTGTAAGTATAAGAAGAAGAAGAGATAGACCCACTAATAAGTATACCGTAATGATCAGGCCGATGAGTTGATTCGCGATTTAGCCATGTCCGTCTGTCCGTCTGTTTGTACGCAAACTAGTCCCTCAATTTTAGAGATATCTCGATGAAATTTGGTATGGCGGCGTTATTTTATATGAGAATAATCATTCGTCGGAACCAGCAAGATCGGACCAAAACTACTCATAGCTCCCATACAATCGATTGTTCCGATAAACGGATTTCGGGCTATAACTTCTGTAATTAAAGAGCTAGTAACGTGAAATTTTGTAGGTATTGATGTTTTTATATGTGAAATATCGATGTTGAAAATCATTTAGATGGGATAAATATTTCATATAGCTCCCATACAATCGATTGTTCCGATAAACGGATTTTGGGCTATAACTTCTGTAATTTAAGAGCTAGTAACGTGAAATTTTGTAGGTATTGATGCTTTTATATCTGAAATATCGATGTTGAAAATCATTGAGATGGGATAAATATTTCATATAGCTCCCATACAATCGATTGTTCCGATAAACGGATTTCGGGCTATAATTCCTGTAATTATAAAGCTAGGAACATGAAATTTTGTAAGTATTGCTATTTTTATATGTGAAATAGCGATGTTGAAAATCATTGAGATGAGATAAATATTTCACATAGCCCCATACAATCGATTGTTCCGATAAACGGATTTTGGGCTATAACTCCTATAATTATATAGGTAGGGTCGTGAAATTTCGTAACTATTGCTCTGTTAGAAAGCGGAATGTCGATGTTAAAAATCAATTAGATTGGACCAACAAAACACATCACCCCCATATAATCGATAGTTCCGATAATTAGGGTATGAGCTAAAGTTAAATTCACACAGGCCGTACTGGGGATCGAACAGTGAAAATCGCGACGCTTATTCATGAAAGGTATATAGCCTTCGGCACAGCCGAAGACAGCTTTCCTTACTTGTTTCTTTGTATTTTTTTCCTATTTTTCTATATTTTTCATAACAACACTGAGATAAATGCATTGAATGTTGTGACAATATCGCTATTGATAGCAACGAGTTTGATGCAATATTCATTCAGAATGAGCGAATTATCAAATATTATTTGCTCCCAATAAAAAGTAAAATGACATGTCAACCATTTCGAAATAATGTACCATTTTCTATATTTATGGATAGAATGCTAATATATTTGAACGGCACGTCAATATCTATGGTCGTGATATGAATTTCTACTGTCGGTGTATCCATATCCATATTTACTGCATAGTAATAATGGTAGAGACAGCGCATTAATATATATTGGCGAAATGTAAATTTTTGTGGGACGCATAATCATAATAGTTCAACAATTTTTACTATGGATTTCCTAACAATATTACAACTTGTTGGAGCGTTTTTTTGAATTCAAAATTTTTTGAATCTCTTATGATTGAACATTTTTCTAAAAATTTTATCAAATGCCGTAGCCGAATGGTAGAATACTGGGCTAACGTGCCAGAGGAGCAGGGTTCGAGTCTTACTGAAGCCAGATGTCAAATTATATAAATTTTTATTTTTTTAAACTATTTAGAATTTATCAATAGTTTATATGGATACCATTTCAATAGTGATTTATCAAAAAAGCATTGACGAAACATCCATATTCATTGATGAGACAGGATTATCAATTTTTATTTAATGTGATATCAATAATTATGGATGTTCCATCCATAGATTTCCCTCCGTGAACAGTTTACAAAGAATAAAAAAAAAACCAGAAAAATACGTCAAAATAAACATTTGAAATAACAATAATTCCCACAGATCCACATTTTTGTAGAGAGCTTTGGTTCGCCGGCAAACAGGAATCTTCAATCACCATCTATCCCGTATGTGCTAAAAAAGTTATTCGGTGTCAGAGGTCAAAATTTTAGGTTTTCTGGAGCCACCTTTTCTCCCTGCATAATTTAAAAAAAGAATATTGGGATAAAATAAATTTAGTTTATCTTGTAAAACAAAAAATCCCACAGAGCCAAATTTTTATCAGGAGCTTATGTTCGCCCCTGGATCAAAACTGCAAATGTTCCCATCGATCCGATTTGTGCGCAAAAAGTTCTTCGGGACGGAAGTCAAGAAAAATCCAAATTTGAGGTTTTTTTATTTTTCTCCAGTTTTGACCCCAAATAACTTTTTTACACGCTAATCTTAGCTTTGTTTCTTTTCTGCTAATTATGAATAATTATGAATAATTATTCCTAGAAAAGTGTTTTGTGAAAAAATTAGCAGCGAATCCAGCAGCTTTTTGACATTTAATTGAGAGAAAGAGCGCCAATTCGCTGCAAGTTCGCTGCAAGTTGCTGCTGGAGATTTTTCGTCCAGCAAAAACTAGCAAGTAACAAACAGCTGATTGTGACATATGGCAAAATAAAAATTGATTGCATATTTTTATGAAATTTAAAATTTATTACGAATATTTTGAAAACTATGAGTTATTTACCAGCAAATGAAGTAAGTACATACAATAAATATCAAATCTTCAATAATTCCGTATATTTGAATAGCAAAGCGCCGAAGCCCAATGTCCATTGGACCAACGTAATGTGGCTCGTTTAGGAGACCAATATAATCCTGCAGGCGCAGTTACAGGAATGGGAATACAGAAGGTATATAAGGCATTCAATTTTCTTAATATTTTGTAAGGTTTAATCCGATATATACCCAGTAATTGTCCAAAGGCTGAAAAATTCCCAATTTAATGTGCTGCGAAAAAAATTTATTTTCCTTTGTCAATTGTCAGAACAGCTGTTCTGCTGGAGAATTTCTGCTGGCTCCTGTTCGGCGAAAAACTAGCAGAAGAGAGATGAAACTAGCAAAAATGAGATTTTGACAGCTTTTTACAAGACTCTCTTCTGCTGACAGTTCTTTGCTGGAGATTTCAAGAAACAAATCTCTTGTATATTCAAAACATGGGGATTTTATGTTTGGGGATTTTTCTTTTGGGGATTTTGGATTTGGGGATTTTTATTTTGGAGATTTTGATTTTGGGGATAATTTTTTTGGGGATTTTTTAAAAGCTGGGTATTTTGTGTTTGGGGATTTAGTGGCACTCTCAATAAATTTCTATAAATAGAACTCATATTTCTACAAAATGAATTTCATTCTTTCACTCAATAAGCTCCTCCTATTATTAGAGAAATTATTTTCACTCCCTCGCTCATTGAGTACTTCGGTCCATTATCTATTATATTAATAGGCTAACAAATTTTACATATAAATATTTGCCAAGCTTAAACCCATACTAAATATGCATAAATACCCTGCAGTCAACTTAACTAGTTTTATACTAATCAAATACCAGTCAGCCAGGCGGCCTCAACTAGTTCGAGTTCTGTAATTTTTCCATATTAGCAACTGGTATTTTTAACACGGCGATGTCCTACGAGATGGCAATTGTCCTTCTCTGCATCAGCACCATACCAATTGGCTGACTAGTCAGCCTCTGCATCAGGAATATACCAGTTGATATACTTGTTATTATACACATCAGTATCATACCATTTAAGATACTAGTTCGTATATACGTCAGGATCGTACCAGTTGGCAGACTAGTTCATATATACATCAGAATAATACCAGTTGGCAGACTAGTTCATATATACATCAGAAGCATACTAGTTGAAAGACTAGTTCATATATGCATCAGAATCATACCAGTTGACAGACTAGTTCATATATTCATCAGAATCATAACACTTGGCAGACTAGTTCATATATGCATCAGAATCATACCTGTTGACAGACTACCTCTTATTTGCACCAGAATCATACCAGTTGACAGACTAGTTCATATATGCATCAGAATCATACCAATTAACGGACTAGTTAAAAAAATCATCGGAATCATACCAGTTGTCATACTAGTTCATATATGCGTCAGAATCATACCAGTTGATATAGTAGTTCATTTATGCATCAGAATCATACCAGTTCACATACCAGTTCACTTATGCATCATAATCATATCAGTTGACATACTATTTCAAATTTGCATCAGAAATATACCATTTGACATACTAGTTTATATATGCATCAGAATATTACCAGTTGATATACTAGTTCATATATACATCAGAATCATACCAGTTGACATACTGCTCAGTCTATGCGGCTGGACATACTAATCATTATGCCCATTCAGATCGTACCACTTGTCATAATAGTCCACGAATTTGACATTCATTCCAGTTGGTATACTAGTCGGTCTATGCACCAGTATCATAGTCAGCCTCTACATCAGCAATATACCAGTTTATTCTTTAGAAAGCAGCGACTATTTGTATTTACCCAAACACGAAAAAGCATCTGTGAATTACAAGGTAAAAAAGAAGCAGTTACAAGAGAAAAAGAAAAGCAATTGTCCTCTTCTGCATCAGCACCATACCAGTTTATATACTAGTTCATACACAGCCAAAAATGAGCTAAAGGCTCGGAGTTCGATTCTCGGTAAAGTTGACACAAGTTTTTTTTTTGTTCTATATTTTTTAAGTTATGTTGATTATTGTATTTTTAATTTAATTATTGAATTCAACTTGCAATGGTTCCTTTCAAATTCCGCGTTCGTCAAGTTTGATTATATAGGTGAAGGCCCAATTGCATTCAACTTTGTAGGATCCACTTTCATTCAAAGTTTTTTAAACGTAAAGCGAAGCGAAATTTTTGCAAATGCTCAAAAACGAGGCGCGCATTTGTCAAAGTTTTATGTAATTGGGGTTTTGGAGTTGTATTTTTAGGTAAGGTAAATTAAGGTTACTCAAGGTTAGGTTTGTCGTCCACTGCGGAGTTCCGGTCCCACATATGTATATATAGATAAAAGTAAGTCTTATTTTTACATCAAAAAGAGTCAAAGTAAGACTGCTTTCATGCTGGGCCATACACTCGAGTTAAAGGAGCATTGTTAGAGTCAATTTATATTGTTGTTGTCAATATACTCAAGTTTATGCCGCAACGTAAAAAAATGGCGGTTATATACCAACAGGTTGCCATAACGAGACTTTTGCCGAACTTCTCTTCCAACTTATAGTGTGCTGCTTTGATTTTTGTTGGGATTTTCCACATAGTAGTATCCCGGGACTGACACTCCTAAACCGACACCGTTACTCCTCCTCGAACCACTTAGATGACTTTATGAAGGCCATCAAGTCCTTTATGTCCAGTTCAGCGGTCTGGTTTAGGCTATACAGGAAGGGAACTCCCAAAAAGCGCGTTCTCGCGCCGCTTAAGACCGGGCAGTTGCAGATGAGGTGCTTCACCGTTTCCTCTTCCTCATCATCTTTGCAGCTCCTACAGCATCGTCGGTAGGGCACACCTTCTGCGTGCCTACCAATAAGGCAGTGCCCAGTTAGAACACCTATTAATATGGAGATTTCTCTCCTTCTTAGGCCAGGTTTGTTTGGATGTCCGGCACCTTGGGGATTGTTGCCACATTTCGTTGGCTTGGAGTACACACTCCGTCAAGCCAACGAAAGGTAGCAACAATCCCAAGGGTGCCGGACATCCAAACAAACCTGGCCAAAATGGGATTATAAAAGATCTAGAGGGATCATAAAAGATCTGAATACAGTTACTTCAACAAAAAATACCGTTCAAACAACCAAAATTTGGTCAACTTCAGGATAACAGCACGAGATTGTAGATCTTACCAGTGCCTTTTTTCTGTGTATATACACAAGAAATATAGCAGTTGACATACTATATCATATATACATCAGCATCATATTTGTATTTAGCCAAACACGAAAAAGCATCTGTGAATTACAAGAGAAAAAAAGAAGCAAACCAAAAATTTCAAATAATGTTTGCATAGTACCATGTACTACAATAGATCGTACTAATGGTTGCGGTGTAATAAGGCCTTATAATAATAATGTAGTATGAAATGGAATTTTTCTAAAATAGATTAGGCTTTTTCTGACTACACCTTTTTCAGTTTATATTCAGAAAGTAACAATTTATATTTAGAAAATTACAATTCATATTCAGGATTTCCATTTGATATTCAGAAAAATACAATTGACATTCAGAAAATTACAATTGATATTCAGAAAACTTTCTGAATATAAACTGAAAAAGATGTAGTATAATTTCAACCCGAGATTCATACATACTTGCATACTAGTACGAACCAGGATTTTTGTGACTAGTATGATTTCGCCCAGCAAATTATAGTTGTAGACTAGTATGTTTTCTGATTAGATTGGCATTTATTGGTTTAAGGGTAATCAGCAAAGAACTAGTATAAAAACATCCATAAAATGTATAGTAAACGAGCTAGGTGTCTGCTGAGTAGTTTGGAATTGATTAGTTTGAAGGTATTCAGAAATTAACTGGTATGAATACACCACAAAATGTTTAGGCGTAGAACTATAATGTTGCTGAGTAGTTTGGCATTGACTGGTTTAAAGCTAATCAGAAATGAACTAGTATGAATACACCACAAAATGTACAATCAATGAACTACATTGTTTGCCGAGTAGTTTGGCAATGACTGGCGTAAAGGAAATCTGAAATGAACTAGTATGAATACACCACAAAATGCATAGTCAATGAACTAGAATTTTCGCTGAGTAGTTTGGCATTGAATGGTTTAAAGCTAATCAACAATGAACTGGTATGCATATACCACAAAATGCATAGTCAATGAACTATATTGTTTGCTGAGTAGTTCGACATTGACTGGTTAAAGGTGATCAGAAATGAACTAGTATAAATACACCACAAAATGTATAGTCAGTGAACTATATTGTTTGCTGAGTAGATCGACATTGACTAGTTTAAAGGTGATCAGAAGTGAACTAGTATGAGTACACCACAAAATGTATAGTCAATGAACTATATTATTTGCTGAGTAGTTCGACATTGACTGGTTTAAAGGTGATCAGAAATGAACTAGTATGAATACACCACAAAATGTATGGTCAATGAACTATATTATTTGCTGAGTAGTTCGACATTGACTGGTTTAAAGGTGATCAGAAATGAACTAGTATGAATACACCACAAAATGTATGGTCAATGAACTATATTATTTGCTGAGTAGTTCGACATTGCCTGATTTAAAGGTGATCAGAACTGTATTGTTTGCTGAGTAGTTTGGCCTTGACTGGTTTGAAGCTAATCAGCAATGAACTAGTATAAATACACCACAAAATGTATAGTCAATGAACTATATTGTTTGCTGAGTAGATCGACATTGACTGGTTTAAAGGTGATCAGAAGTGAACTAGTATAAATACACCACAAAATGTATAGTCAGTGAACTATATTGTTTGCTGAGTAAATCGACATTGACTGGTTTAAAGGTGATCAGAAATGAACTAGTATGAATACACCACAAAATGTATAGTCAGTGAACTATATTGTTTGCTGAGTAGATCGACATTGACTGGTTTAAAGGTGATCAGAAGTGAACTAGTATAAATACACCACAAAATGTATAGTCAGTGAACTATATTGTTTGCTGAGTAGATCGACATTGACTGGTTTAAAGGTGCTCAGAAGTGAACTAGTATGAATACACCACAAAATGTATGGTCAATGAACTATATTATTTGCTGAGTAGTTCGACATTGACTGGTTTAAAGGTGATCAGAAATGAACTATTATGAATACACCACAAAATGTATAGTCAGTGAACTATATTGTTTGCTGAGTAGATCGACATTGACTGGTTTAAAGGTGATCAGAAGTGAACTAGTATGAATACACCACAAAATGTTTAGTCATTGAACTATATTGTTTGCTGAGTAGTTTGGCTTTGACTGGTTTAAAGGTGATCAGAAGTGAACTAGTATGAATACACCACAAAATGTATAGTCATTGAACTATATTGTTTGCTGAGTAGTTTGGCCTTGACTGGTTTGGAGCTAATTAGCAATGAACTAGTATAAATACACCACAAAATGTATAGTCAATGAACTAGAATTTTCGCTGAGAAGTTTGGCATTGACTGGTTTTAAAACTAATCAACAATGAACTGGTATGCATATGCCACAAAATGGTTAGTCAATGAACTAGTATGTTTGCTGAGTAGTTCGGAATTTGACTGCAGGGTATTTATGAAATGCATATGGATTTGTTGGCATGCCTCTAAGGCAGTGCACAATTATCTAATATATAACCAATCCTGCTTCATTTATCTGTAGTAAGCGAATGAAAATTTCTCATGCCACTTGAATTGGTTATCTGACAATCAATTTGTACTAAAGCGATAGCCCAGTTTGAAGCGTCGGGGGTAGTGGTCGAGCGGTTAATGGTTCAAGTACAGCTATCGGCCAAATTTTTATTTTTTGTCACTGAAAATTTTTTTTATTTTTTCAATATATAAATATTTCTTATCTTGACTTTTTTTAAATTTTTATGTTTGTGATCTCTATTTTCGAAAAAAAAAATTGCTGAATATTTTTAGTTGACGGAAAGCATATGCATACATACCACCCATTATAGAAATGCGATAACCGCTTATTCAATTTGGTTTTTTTTGTCTAATTTTTGATGATATAAGATCGAAGTTGGAAATTTTTTCAAACACAGTAGTCTATTTATCGGACTTCGGTAGATTACTTCTATAAATTTTAGTGATTTCTACCGTTTGAGACAAAGTTGCTGATAGACTCCCTATTTAAAATATAAAAATCGACAACATATTTAATATGTACTTAAATTTTGAAGTAAATCAAGTGGTAAGCGGTCGTCTTAAATTTTACTGAAGGCAACAACTGATTTCTATATATATGTACATATGTATTAACTTTTAAAAGGGCAGATTTGCAACCCGATCTCCAAACAAGTCTAGACCAAATTGAATAGAAAAATTAATATATATTGTTTAGGCCTGATGCCTAAATTCTTAGCATTCGGGCCACTCTAATGTCTCGCCCCCACTTTCAATAAGTTACCAATACCATCCCACCCACATATATGCGATATATGTACATATGTATTAACTTTTAAAAGGGCAGATTTGCAACCCGATCCCCAAACAAGTCTAGACCAAATTGAATAGAAAAATTAATATATATTGTTTAGGCCTGATGCCTAAATTCTTAGCATTCGGGCCACTCTAATGTCTCGCCCCCACTTTCGATAAGTTACCAATACCATCCCACCCACATATATGCGTGTGTATGCGTGTTTTGTCAGCACACCTGCACGTATATGTTGGTGCGATTGTATTGGTGAAATTCCCCTTAAAACCGGAGGCCAGTTTCGCGGCTGAACGGTAGTCCTCGACTGGACAACGGGCTTTTTTTTTTTCAACCAGCCATCAAGCAGTCCACATCGTTCCGGAGATGTCAGCCACGTCAATATAATACGTAAGTGAATTGTACCTTGGAATTTATCTGCCATTAAACACCACCTTGCTATTCGCTAACAACGAATTTCTTGTGTTTTCTCCGTTTTATTCCACCAAATCACAACTGAGGTGCTTACGAGCCTTTGCTGATCCGCCAGCATCTCAACTGTTCATATATTTTTTCTTTAAATCAAATAAAAAATCCATAGATATAAAGTGTCTTAAATATTGCTAAGTTATGGTTAAAGAAAAAAGCTAGAAAATCCTCAAACTTTTTTTGACCTAACCAGAATTTGTAATTTACCCCCTCTAAAAAGATTTAAAAACACGCCTGTATAATAAATTTCTATAAATAGAACTCATTTTCTGTAAAATGAACCTTTCAATCTTTCACTCAACAAGCTCCTCCTTTTATTAGAGAAACTATTTTCATTCTCTCGCTCATTGCCCATACAGCTTGAATTGGTGATTTGACAATAAATTCGTAGATAAAGCAGTAGAGCAGTGGTTAGCGCATCGGATAGCGAGCGAACTGTTGTAGGTTCGAGAACAGCTCCGGGCTACAATTTTTTTTTCATTGAAAATTTTTTTTCTTTTTTAAAACATTTTTAGGTATATGAGTAATTCTAATCTTGATTTTTTATAAGCTCATTAAAATTTCATAAGACATATTTTTATGTTTGTGATACTTTTTTCGGAAAAAAACTTACAGCGAATATTTTCATTAATATACATGCTGGTATAGAAATGAAATAACCGCTTATACAATTTGGGTTTTTTGGTAAATTTTTCCGAAAATTCAAATTTTTTTAAACATACCCTCATATTCATAAAAAATAAAATTGGTTTATAAAGCTTTTTAATATGACATTTTCATACAAATTTTGAATAATATGAGCTTAAAAACCTTTTATATTTTTTATGAATAAGGGGGATATTGTTCTGTTTATCGGACTTCGGTAGATTATTTCTATAAATTTTGAAATATAGAAATCCATAATTTTTCACAGGTCCTTAAATTTTGTACTAAACGAAGTGGTTAGAGGTCAACTAAAATATTACTAACAACAACTCATTTCTATTCATCCAGATTTACAACCCGAACACCAAACAAGTCTAGACAAAATTTGACCACTTTTGAATAAAAAAAATCAATATAAAATGTCTTTTTAAATATTTCTAAGTTATGATTAATGAAAAAAGCTAGAAAACCCTCAAACTGGTTTTCCAAAAGGCTACATTTTGCCCGGTTTCAATATACCTAAATTTTTTTTTTTCAAAAATCAAATCAAAAATCGATATAAAATGTCTTTTTAAATATTTCTAAGTTAGGGTTAAGGAAAAAAGCTAGAAAACCCTCAAACTGTTTTTGCATAAGGCTAGATTTTGCGAGGTTTTACCACTTTTGAATAACTTTTTTTTTAAATCAACATACCCACATTTTTTTTTAAATCAAATCAAAAATCGATATGAAATGTCTTTTTTAATATTTCTAAGTTATGGTTGAGGAAAAAAGCTTAAAAACCCTCAAACTGTTTTTGCATAAGGCTAGATTTTGCCCGGTTTAACCAATTTTGAATAACTTTTTTTTTAAATCAACATACCCACATTTTTTTCAAAAATCAAATCAAAAATCGATATAAAATGTCTTTTTTAATATTTCTAAGTTATGGTTGAGGAAAAAAGCTTAAAAACCCTCAAACTGTTTTTGCATAAGGCTAGATTTTGCCCGGTTTAACCAATTTTAAATAACTTTTTTTTTAAATCAACATACCCACATTTTTTTCAAAAATCGATATGAAATGTCTTTTTAAATATTTCTAAGTTATGGCTAAGGAAAAAGGCTAGAAAGTCCTCAAACTATTTTTGCAAAAGGCTACATTTTGCCCGGTTTCACCACTTTTGAATATTTTTTTTTTTTAATCAATATACGTACTATTTTTTTTTTTCAAAAATCAAATCAAAAATCGATAAAAAATGTATTTTTAAATATTTTTAAGTTATGGTTAAGGAAAAAAGATAGAAAAACCTTTAACAGTTTTTGCAAAAGGCTAGATTTTGGCTGATTTTACCACTTGGAATACATTTTTTTTTTTAAATCAATATACTTAAATTTTTCTTAAATCAAATCAAAAATCAAATTAAAATGTTTTCTAAATATTGCTAAGTTATGGATAAAGAAAAAGCTAGAAAAACCTTTAACTGTTTTTGAAAAAGCCTAGATTTGCCCTAACCAGCATTTGTAATTTACCAACACTAAATAATAAATTTCTATGAATAGATAGGACTCATATTTCTACAAAATGAATTTAATTCTTTCACTCAATAAGCTCCTCCTATTATTAGAGAAATTATTTTCACTCCCTCGCTCATTGAGTACTTCGGTCCATTATTTATATTAATAGTCTAACTTTGTTGTTGGTATATTGCAAATTTTTAAATTCTGATTCTCATAAAGCCTAATTGCAGAATTTGATAACTGCTTTGTGCATAAGGTAATGGCGCGGCGGTGAGCGTATAGAAACGGTGTGCACAGTTGCAAGACCCGGTTGAGGAATATTCCTTTTCTTTTTCTTAAATTATGTTTTTTTATATTAAAAAACCTTTAATCTTGACTATTTCAATTTACTTAATTTTCAACCTAATATTTTTTTGTTCTTCACCTGCTCAAAACGATCGCATAAATTAGTGGCTATTTGTTAAGCACAATCTCATCATCCGATTATTCAAGTGCAACATAAAATCTCGAAAACCGAATATTTGCATGGCATTTGCCATGGAAAGGGCTGCTGTAATTTAATATTTTTATTATATAATAACAGCCGCTATTTTTTAAATTCTTTGATGGCCTCATTTTGCCTATAGATGAGTTTTTAATGTATACATTTAAGTTGGTCGAGGTTCGTTTGTTCAACTATTTTAAATTGGTCGAATTTCGACCACGGGATATAATAGTTTTTAATTAATTTAAAAAAATGTATTAATTAATTAAAAAAAGTTTTAATTGCATGATTAATATAAAAATTTCTAATTATTTTGAATGCCTTTTAAAAAAAAAAAAAAAAAAAAAACTAATGGCGGCGATATACCTACAGGTTATCATCATAACCTCTAACGAGATTTTTAGCCGAGCTTCTTTTTCCAACTTGTGGTGTGTTGCTTTTTGAGTTTTTCCTACAAGTTGGCGGGACCTACAGTTTTTTGCCGACTCCGAACGGCACTTGCAAAGCAAATGAATTTTTTGCTGAGAAGCTTCTCATGGCAGAAATACACCCGGAGAGTTTGCCAAACTACTGCCGAGGGGCGACCCCGTTTTAGAAAAATTCTTTTTCTAAATAATTTTTGATGTTACTTTTGCCGGGCATCGAACCGCCACGACTTGGTGTAGAAGGCCGAACACTTAACCGCTACACCACGGCGGCCGCCTTTTAATTGCATTTTTAATGTGATTAACGTAATTAAATTATTATTTTTGATTATTTTTAATTATGTGATTAATGTAATTAACGAATTTAATTGATTATTTCAGATTAATTTTAATTATACAATTAATATGATTATTTTTGATTAAATTTATATATGTAGTTCCTGCTTTTTTTGTTAAATAAAACATTAACAAAGAAAAGAGTATATTAGGTAGAACGCTGTATAAATGTGACCAGGACCAATCCAGTAATATTGGGGAAGTACATGTAAATACATATGTACGTTAGACCACCCGTAAAACCAAAAGTGTGAATTTATTCTCTCCCCGCGCATTTTCGGATAGCTTGAGAAAAAAATAAGATCTGCATAAAAAAAAGTTACCCCTAGTGGGGAAATCCCAGGCCCCCGGGACCTAAAGGTCAAAAATGGGGTAAAAATAGATACTAACAGAAAACTAGTTCTAACTCTTTATTATGTGGTCCTATGTAAAAAATGCATATAAGCAATATGCTTCAAAATTAATCAGGGAATATTTCTTGGGCAACAACTTTTTACCACTGATGCACTTTTGTGCAATTGAATGTAAAATTTTGTGAAAAGCATTTTTTTGAACTTTGAGGTGTCTGGCTGAAGTTTTTGTCATGGGATGATGCCTGGAAATGGCTGATTCTACTTAAGGGTAGTGTTCTGTGACAGATGTGTACAGATCCGCTATTTAAAAGCTGCCAAAGTGTGACCAATCCGCTCAAACCTGTGAAAGCGCAGTAAGAATTATGATTATTCCCGAGTTTTGAGGTGTCTGGCTGAAGTTTTTGCCATGGGACGATGTCTTAAAATGCTTGATAATACTTGAGGGTAGTGTTCTACAAAAAATGGGAAAAAATTGGGTAGTTAAAAGCAGCCAAAGTTGGCCAAATCTGTTAAATTGTTAAAACGGAATTAATTTTCATAGGAAAATCCGCGAATTTAGGGTGTCTGGCTGGAGCATAGACCATGGTACGGGTCTAACAACACTTGATACTGACGCGGGGTGGTAATCTACGACAAATATGTGAAAATCATCCATCAGAAAATAAGTGAAGTTAGGGTCATTTTTTTGCGACTTTGATCCCCGATATCTAGGCCCAAGACCTAGGTACAGCTTTGAAATTTTCACATTCGTTCTAGATTCGGGGAGGACTATCCAACAGTATTGGTTTCATCCATCAGAAAATAAGTGATGTCTGGCGGCCCTGGGATCTTGGTCTACTGGTTTTTATCCATAAATAACAAAAACGCATCCAGTGTTCCATCATCTACAATGTTGTACCAGGGAGCCAGTAATTATTACTATTCCTCTTGCAAGTGTAGCTACCAGCCAAATGGTCCTTATGAGCACCGCTCTTGGATTTGGTACTTAAGGGCGTCCGTTACATAGCGGTGAAGTACGTTGTCAAAAATACTGCCATGTAAAAGAAATTGAGTGTAAAGTAGGGAATCCAATTTCCGGGATTTCTAGCCTCTCGGGATTTTCGGGATTTGAAAGTTCAATCCCGGGATCCCGGGACTATCCCGAACTTGTTTTGCTAAAAATGGCACCCCATATCTATGCGATGTGCGGTTTTGTACTTTTTCCGACTATATGTAAGAACAAAAAAAAAATTTACATTAAATTTGTAAATAAAATATATGTATTCAGAAATTTGGTACAATTTTTTTGTACCACAGGTACAAATAGCATGTTTGATACATTAATAACGACTTATGTATATAAATGACTAAAAATTCTTAAGCGACAGTGGCGAAAACTACGTACATAGTTATGATTTTTTTAATTAAATTTTTTCCTTTGGTCTCCGACAATTGAGGTATGCATAGTAATAAAAAAAAACTTCCTTGTATATAAAAATAAAAAGGAATTCCATTGGACTTAGAGAAAAATTACTTTTTCTGAAGTTTGAAGTGTGATCTTAAAGAAATTAATGCATTAATAGTGTCATCTCTTAACCTGGACCTGAATTCGTTGCATATATAAATACAAGATAGCTTAAATGTATTTAAACATTTATTTTCGGCGAACCCGGGATTTAGGTCTAGTAATCCCGGGATTTTCGGGAATCCCTAGTGTAAAGTAAGAAGATGGTGAAGTTCACCGTAATGTAATATAGCGGCAGGCATACAAATATAGCGTCCGTCATGACGGTGGCAATTTTTCGTCAACGTTTTTTCTCACCGTCATTGTCATAGCGGTGTCAGTTCAATAAAATTCTTCAAATTCGTTTACAAAAACAACGATTAATTGTTTTCAAAACAAATATTTTAAAAATATAAAAGAGAAAAACAAGAAAAGTGGCCGCAAATTTACAATTTCAAATGGATTGAAGTCACCGCTACTTCCATGTAAGTTTACAGAAAAGCGGTGCTGCTATTGACGGTGAGCATAGCTACCGCTATATAGCGAACGTTACATAGCGGCACCGCTTTTCGAGGAAACCAAGCCTTTAGTTTCATTTAATCTTTTGTTGTGTTTACATCCTTCATATTTACAACAACATTGTAAAGTTAAGTTTCTTGAAACTACATATATAGGTACTATACATTTTCTCAGGGCTGCACAACGATATTAACGAAATAATTTCGTTTTGTTAATTATAAAAAAAAATTATCAAAAAAATATTTCGTTTCAATAATTATCAGAAAAAAATTGTTTTCATTGATGATCAAATCAAAAAATATCAAAAAATAACGAAAAGATTGTTTTTCGTTAACGTCAATTAATTTTGCTTAGATATGTACACTAGGCTGGGTCGGAATATAAAAATTTTAGGAATACAAAAAATGTTTTTGGTAGT
The DNA here is from genome assembly GCA_964058755.1 of Campiglossa producta. Lineage (NCBI taxonomy): Eukaryota > Metazoa > Arthropoda > Insecta > Diptera > Tephritidae > Campiglossa > Campiglossa producta. The sequence goes on along the minus strand of CAXKVI010000001.1, from coordinate 110,739,651 downwards.
TACTAAGTACTAAATGGACTTGGAATTCGGCACTCAGAGCTGTACCCCGTTTCCGTAAAAAATCTACAAAATTCTCGATTTTAATGTCGAGGGGCGACCCTGTATAGAAAATTTCTTTTCTACATAATTTTTGCTGTGGTTTTTGCCGGGCATTGATATGACAGGACTTGGTGTAGTAGGCCGAGCAGTTAACCGCTACAGCGCTCTACGAGTACATTTATAGTGCCGTGGAGTATTTGGTATAATTGATATCATATGAGAATCTTGAAGCACAAGTTGCGTTAGTCCAGTTTTGGGTTTCTTTTAGTTAGCAATGACACTATTTGAGGGAAAGCGTGTTTTAAGGGGGCAACTCCTAGCTCCCATAGCAACAGAATAAATAGCAGAACTAGTTTGTGAAATCAAGGGTACCCCCTATAAGTTGAAACACAAAACCTTTAATATATCAGTTCAATAAAAGGTGGAATTACGCCACTTGCGCTTTAGGTAGGTAAGTAGAAGTGGCTGCCGCAAAGGCACACCTAGGCCAGTATTAAAAGGCCCGTTGTGATACCATCAACACTAGGAAAGTCAGTCCCGGGACCCGGCCATATGGAAAATCCCAGTGCTATTGGGACTCTCCACATAGCAGAATCCCGGGGCTGACACTCCTAAAACCGACACCGTTACACCTCCTCGAACCATTTAGATGACTTGATGAAAGCCATCTAGTCCTTTATGTCCAGCTCCGCTACCTGGCGTAGGCTATCCAGGAAGGGAACTCCGAAAAAGCGCCTTCTCGCGCCGCTTAAAGCCGGGCAGTTGCAGATGAGATGCTCCACCGTTTCCTCCTCCTCATCATCTTTGCAACTCCTACAGCATCGTCGGTAGGGTACACCCAGCCTTGCTGCGTGCCTTCCAATAAGGCAGTGCCCGGTTAAAACCCCTATTAATATAGATATATCCCTTCTTCTTAGGGTGTAAATATATTTAGATCTTTTAATATCCCATTTTGGCCAGGATTGTTTGGATACTCGGCACCCTGGCGATAAAAGCCATCTTTCATTGGCTTGTCGGAGTGTATGCTCCTTCAGCATTAGCTTGCATGTGGCAAAGGGCATACCTAAGCGTTCTTTATCCTGAAGAACCTGCTTGGTCGTGCCCTGCCTAGCAAGTTCGTCTGCCCTACAGTTTCCCTCAATGTCCCTGTGTCCCGGGACCCATGTGAGGCTCACGCGGTTCTGTTGGGCCATCTCCTGAAGAGATCGACGACAGCTGAGCGTCAGTTCAGAGTTGAACAAGTAAGAGCCAAGGGATTTGACTGCCGCCTGGCTATCGCTGAAAATAACGATATTCTGTCCGATAGCGTGTTGCCCTATCCAAGCCGCGGCGTCCATGATTGCTGAGACCTCAGCCTGGAAGACGCTGCAATGATCAGGCAGTCTGAAGGAAAGCTCAAGGTCCAGATCCTTGGAATAAATCCCTCCTCCAACTCTGCCGTCCAACTTCGAACCGTCGGTGTATATGGAAATGCCGCCATTAGTAGCAGGACACCGATCCGTCCTCTCCCAGTCTTCCCTGCTGGGAATGTTTATTCTGAACCAGCTATCTCCGACTGTTGTGGTTGCACAACGGTCCGTGCTCGGAGGGAGAAAGCTGTAAGAATCCAGAATACCGGAGTGTCCAGTAGTGCCATTAGGATCATGTCCTTGGTCACTTCAGCAAAGCTAAGTTTACCCACTCTGGGGATGTTCTGCTGCCGGTTCGGATGAGGTTTTAAATCCCCGTCCGATCTCTGGCGTTTGAAGGGATTTTCGTTAACCTTCTTTGGCGCATAATTGCTTTGGAGCTTCGGTAACAGAGCTTCAGCTATATCCACCGTCTTTCTGCCATTCGGCGATAGCGTCTCCTGTGAAACTCCCTCGCATTTCTTCAGGATCCTTGCGGCCGCTCTTTTGTCCAAGTACTCAGAGCGACTGGGAGATGTCTTTTGGGAGGAATTTCGAACCCTAGTTGCCATCGCGATCTCTGAGGCCAGGTCGTGAGACCACTGCCACATAAGTTAAGGAATTGGTTTCGGTACCGGCATTTAATGGTGGCGTAGCATCAGCCGTTGTTGGCTTCACTGTGTTTGTACCGGTGCTTGATTTGGGGATTGCCCCCTTATTATCCACGAAGTTGCCATCTCTAACGATCTCTCGGCTGCGTTCTCGTTTGCTCCCGCATTATCCTCCTCTGCTGTGCAGTATACGTAGCTGCTCTATCTTTGGTTTAAAAATGAAGAAAAATTCAATTGGGCGACTTCTAGGGTTGCCAGAAAAAAATACAACTTTTTTTTAATGTTTTTCAAAAACACTACATATTAGGGGAGGTACGTTGTGGTATAACACTTTAAAATCCGACAATAAATGCCTAAGATATGAAGAAAAATGCAATTGGGCTACATCTAGGGTTGCCAGAAAAAAAAATATAATTTTTTTTAAAATGATTTTCAAAAACACTTCATATGAGGGGAGGTACGGCCGACTTTTTTTGGTGATATGCTCTAGTGTCCACCCTTCACGAGGGGCTGCATTTTTTTACATTCGCTTAATTTTGAAGTTTGAGGCGAATGTTACCGGGTGACTCGCAGTTGGTAATGCAAATGTCGGCGAGTCGCTCATAATTTTGTTCGCAAACCGTAATAGGCCCCGATTTTTATTGTATTTTTTATTGAAGATTTCTTTTCCAGCATTTCAGGCCATAGTTAAACAGGGTCCAACTCCATCACCTTCTTCCTCAACGACCAACAGACAACCTCATAGGCAAATTAATGGTTGCTTCGAGTGCGCTTCGAAAAGAAGCGTGCAATAAAAAGCTTTCAGCAACGCTGCTGCCACAAAATGCCCCAACACAAAAAAAAAAAAAAATCTTCGTTGGACAGTTCGGTTGCGGATTGCGCGCACATCTTTAAACATGCAGTCCCCATCGGTCCCTGTAAAAGTCCTCATCGATCTCATTTGTGCTAAAAAGGTATTCGGGGTCAAAGGCCAAAATTTTAGATTTTTTGTACTTTTCTCAAAAAAAACGGTAAGTTTTTAAATTTAAAAAAAAATTTCAAAAATCAGCGCGTTTTCGGGGGACTTGAGACTTTAAACTCTTTATATAAAAGTTAACCCTTTCAAGCGCCAGAGATCGGACCTGGAGTTGAATCCCCCTCCCAAGCGGCATCAGAATACCCCTGGAGCGGGCAAACTAAGCTTTGCTGAGGTAACCAAGGACAGGATCCTTATAGGCGTCCTGGACCGAGGCAATGACCGCCTGGCCATCCCTAAGGACCGGTGGCGTTACGTGCGAAATGAACTCGGCAACATTCTTCTCAATGTTGCTCCAGAGTTTCCGGGTAGTTCGGCGCGAGTAACGGATGCGGGTTGGCACCAGGGTCAGATTAAATTACTCGCATGCGAGGATGCAAAAACCGTAGCACTGTACAAGGCAGCAGCTGCTAAGCTGGGTGAAGTCTACAAGGGCGCAAAGATAGAGGTCGTCGACTGGAAGGACATTCCAGCTCGTCCAAGGGCAAGGGCGTGGATTCCGGCCATCCCTGACGAACCCGAGAGAATTCTCGGGATGCTACGGCTAATGAATCCGTCCCTGCCAACGCATGACTGGAGTGTCAATCTGGTCGGGGATGCGGTAGGGCCCGACAGACAGGTGGTGTTCACCATGAATAAAGAGTCAATCGAGCCCCTCAAAAGGTGCAATGGCCTAGTACACTACAGCGTAGGCCAGATCGTTATCCACGTATATCGTGGTGATGCTCAGCGCGCTGCCTTCTCGGCTGCTCCGGGGGAACCGGAAAACGAATTACCAGAAGAGGAAGCGGAGGATTCCGATGCGGAAAGCATGTTATCCGCCATGTCCCTTGGCGATAGTGCTGTGAACAACTCGGAGATGGAGGACAGCCTACAGGACGAGGAAGCCCTCGACGTCACGGTGGTAGCAGCCAACGCTGAGCGATTAACATCTAACGCTGCAGACAGCAAGACTCCTGCAACGCCATATCGGGCAGTTAATCGGAACAACTCGTCGTTGATAGGCAACCTCCGGGATGGGGCAAACCTCGACGATATGGGGACGGCAGGGAAGTCTGTGCGCTCTCATGTTGGTGGTGCTTCAGATTAATCTGCACAAATCTAAAGTAGCTTCGGCTGCTTTAAGTAGTCGTCTTTCTAAAGGCGACGTGGATGTGGTCCTCATCCAAGAACCCTGGGTCAATAGCTCGAGAATCTGCGGATTGGGGACTAAGGGCTTCAAGCTCATTCGAGCCAGCGAGGAGAGCAAAGTCAGAACGTGTATTTTGGTCAAGTCTGAGTTGAACTCCTTTCTCCTACCTAACTACACCAATGGTGATATTACCGCTATCAGTCTAACGGTCGACAGCACCCGCCTGACGGTGGCGTCGGTCTATATGCCCTACGACGCCGAAGAACCCCCACCACAAATGGAGGTGAAAGACCTGGTGTCAAATTTCTGCACGGGTAATCTTATTATTGGAGCGGACGCTAATGCTCACCATGTCCAATGGGGGAGCTCCGACATCAATGCCAGGGGCGAGTCTCTGTTTGATTACCTCTTAACAACCAACCTGGTGATTTGCAACGTGGGTAATGAGCCTACTTTTATCACTAAGACCCGCAGGGAGGTCATAGACCTCACTCTCTGTAGTGAAGGCGCTTATGAGTGGGTCAGAAAATGGCGGGTTCTGGAAGAACATTCTTTCTCCGACCACCGTTACATAGAAATGGTTTTAGACTTTATTGTAGAACAACCAATCATGAAACGCAATCCACGTAACACTGATTGGCAGTTACACAATGAAATATTAGACAGAGACCTCCCAGTACTGCCCTCTCAAGCCCCCTCATCAGTAGAGGAGCTGGAGGATCTTGTTACTACATTTCCATCGGCGCTCTCAAATGCTCTAGGACAGGCTTGTCCAGTGCCAAAACCACGCGGTAAACACAGGCCACATTGGTGGTCCTACGATTTGGACTCGCTCCGAATATCATGCCGGAAACAATTTAACAAGGCCAAGAGCTTCGGCTCTGAGCCTCATTGGCACGAATATAAAGCTAAACTAAGGGCCTACAAAAAAGCTCTGAGACAGGCGAAGAGAACCTCGTGGAGAAATTTCTGCACTGGCGTCGAAAAGGTCGACGACACAGCGAGACTTAGACGAGTCCTCTCGAAAAGTCAAACAACCATCAGCTATTTGCGAAAGCCTGACGGATCCTGGACCAGCACGGAAGAGGAAACCCTTGAGCTGCTCTTGAATACACATTTTCCGGGGAATCTGCATGATGCACCACTAGCACCTGCAACAAACCTGGCAGTAAATATACCCATAACTGAGGAAAGAGTAAGGTGGGCAGTTAAGAGCTTTGAACCGTATAAGGCTGCCGGGCCGGACGGGATTATCCCCGCGCAGCTTATAAACACGTTGGAGACATCAGCTAAATGGCTGGTATTTCTCTTCACAGCCTGCCTGGCTCTCAACCACATTCCGGGCTCCTGGAGAAGCGCCACGGTAGTGTTTATCCCTAAGGCTGGGAAGGCATCCCACTACGAGCCAAAAGACTACAGACCGATCAGTCTCTCGTCCTTTGTACTAAAAACCTTTGAGAGGATATTAAGCGACTACCTCTTAACGACTATTGATAGCAACCTTATCTCTAGCTATCAGCATGCATACACCAAGGGTAAATCAACAGAAACCGCTCTGCACAGCCTAGTGTCTGTCATTGAGAAATCGCTGTGTGAAAAGGACTACTGTCTCGTGGCCCTCCTAGACATTGAGGGGGCTTTCAACAATATAAGCCCGGAGGCTATCAACTCCGCTCTAACTAATCTGGGAGTAGATAGACCTCTAACTGGTTTAATTGACCAACTTTTAATGGGAAGGAAAATAGCTTCTTCACTTGGTACGGTTGAGTTATCACGCTATGTCACAAGGGGAACACCCCAGGGTGGTGTTCTTTCCCCGCTTTTATGGAACCTCACAGTCAACTCGTTGCTACGTGACACAAGCTGGGGGGGCGGGAAGATAGTGGCATACGCAGACGATTTAGCTATTGCATTCAGAGGCAAGTTCCCACAAACTCTGTGTGACCTGATGCAAGTAGCACTGCGAGAAGTTTCGACCTCGCTTGCTCAACCCAGGGAAGGTGGAACTTGTCCTCTTCACCAACCGGTACAAAATACCGCCACTAAGCCTACCAGAACTAGATGGCACGCCCCTGGGCTTGTCGGATAAGGCCAAGTTTCTAGGCATAGTTCTGGACAGGAAATTGAATTGGAAGGAGAATGTTCTTCAGCGCCAGAAGAAAGCTTGCATCGCTCTTTACACCTGCAAAAGAGCCATTGGCAAAAAATGGGGGCTCAGCCCTAGAGTATGCAGTTGGATCTACACGGCCATCATTCGCCCAATCATGCTTTATGGAGTCGTCGTATGGTGGCCTGCGCTGAGCAAGGCAACATACCTGAATCTGTTGCGGAAAGTCCATAGATCCAATATGATCTGTATAAGCGGTGCGCTAAGGACAACGCCCAACGAAGCCCTCCAGGTCATTCTGGGCATTTTGCCACTTGATCTGGAAGGGTTTCGGTCAGCGGCGGCATCAGCTCTGCGCCTAAGAGAAACCTCCAGTTGGGCTGCGGGTACTATTGGACACTCCAGTATTCTGGAATCTTACAGCTTTCTCCCTCTAAGCACAGATCGTTGTGCGACTACTACAGTCGGGGATAGCTGTTTCAAAATAAACATTCCCAGCAGAGAAGACTGGGAGAGGACGGATTGGTGTCCCGAAACAAATGGTGGCACTTCCATATACACCGACGGCTCGAAGTTGGACGGCAGAGTTGGAGGAGGCGTTTATTCAAGAGATTTGGACCTTGAGCTCTCCTTCAGACTACCTGATCATTGTAGCGTCTTCCAGGCGGAAGTCTCGGCAATCCTGGACGCCGCGGCCTGGTTAAGCAAACGTGTTATCGGAGAAGATATCGCTATTTTCAGCGATAGCCAAGCGGCCATCAAATCCCTTGGCTCATACACGTTCAACTCTGAACTGACGCTCAGCTGTCGTCGATCTCTTCAGGAGATGGCCCAACAGAACCGCGTAAACCTCATATGGGTCCCGGGACATAGGGACATTGAGGGAAACTGTAAGGCAGACGAGCTTGCCAGGCAGGGCACGACCAAGCAGGTTCTTCAGGATAAAGAGCGCTTAGGTATGCCGTTTGCCACATGCAAACTAATGCTGAAGGAGCACACACTCCGTCAAGCCAACGAAAGATGGCTGCAATCTCCAGGGTGTCGCATATCGAAACAAACCTGGCCAAAATGGGATCTTAAAAGGTCTAGACGCATTTATGCACTAACTAGGAGGGAAATCTGCATATTGATAGGGGTATTAACCGGTCACTGCCTCATTGGTAGGCATGCAGAAAGGCTAGGTGTGCCCTACCGACGATGCTGCAGGAGTTGCAAAGATGATGAGGAGGAGGAAACAGTGGATCACCTCATCTGCAACTGTCCAGCTTTAAGCGGCGCGAGAACGCGCTTTTTGGGAGTTCCGTTCCTGGATAGCCTAAGCCAGATCGCGGAGCTGGACATAAAGGACTTGATGGGCTTCATAAAGTCATCTAAGTGGTTCGAGGAGGAGTGACGGTGTCGGTTTAAGAGTGTCAGTCCCGGGATTCTGCTATGTGGAGGGTCCCAACAACTCAGGGATTTTCTATATGGCTGGGTCCCGGGACTGACTTTCCTTGTGTTGGTGGTATCACAACGGGCCTTTCAAGACTGGCCTAAGTGTGCCTCTGCGGCAGCCACTTGAACCTAACCTAACCTAACCTCTTTATATTTAAATGAAATGTACTACAAAACTGCATACTCAGATTTTTTCTAGAGAACCCGGGTCACAAGTTCAAAATTTAGACCACATTTTGCAGAGTTTTTTGAATTTTACGTAAAGCTTGGAGAAGCGACTTAAATGGCATTAATTACAACATAAGTGGTATTTGCAAACAAAATTAGGCAAAATGTAATTTGAATGACATTAAGGGTTGAAACTCGGAATTATAATCGGTTACAAATGATATGACCATACACAGAAGATATTTCACTGAATTTTTTCTACATATATAAGGTTTGTTTATTGGGCTGCTCTAGCTTACGCCAGATTGAGATATTTCACAAAATTGTGTTTAACGAACACTTTTCTTGCTCTAGGTTGCTCTATCTCTTGTTTGATGAGTACGCTCAAAACAAAAGTAGAGTAATCCAGATCACAAATTTCTGCTCTAGCTTTTTTTATGGAGTAAGTTAGAGTAGAGAAGCAATTGTCAGTCAGGAAAAAATAAATTTTTGAAAACTTCAAACAAATTACATAGCTTGCAAGAAAATCAATGTTTTTGTACAAGTGAATTTGCATTAATTTTGAAGATTTAAACAAAAAAACCAAATAAAAAGAAACTATCGAGATTCAAGTGTTTCATGGCATTTCTGCTCTGAGTTGCTCTATTTCTATTTTGACAGCTGCCCTGCTCTGCTCTGCTCTAACCTGCTCTGAACTTTTTTTTGGTCAGTAAACAAACCTATAATCTAGTTTTGGCAAAATTCTTTTTCGGGAGTAATAAAAACAATAAATAAATGAAGAAAAAATATAAATAGCTTGAGAGTTTATTCAACCCTTTTGCGAGGCCGTCACATCGCGCGAGGCCGTCGGCGAACTTTCAGCAATCAAAGATTTATAATGCAATTTTCAGCCAATTTCTACCTTTGAAAACTTTTTTCGAGGCTGCCCCAGGCGCGAGGCCGTCGGCGGTTGCCGACGTCGCCACTGTTTGGCCAGTATGCCAAAAAACGTTCAACAAATTTTCAAAAATAAACGAAATTTTTTACAAAATTTCAGATTTAACCACTTTAAAATCAGAAAAATTCTATGGACGAAAAAAAGTTAGCCCTCTTATGTTGTAGGTAATTTAATTACGAAAATTTCAAGCGCACCAGTACAACATTGTGATGTCCCTTGACTTTACCAGCCATGTTTTATTACAAGTCCTCAATCAAAAATGTTCTTTTATTACCCGACAAGTTTTCGAAAATTTCCATTTACTTGACATTTGATAGATGATCCCTATGTAGAATTTTCTGCTGATTCCGAATATGTAACAATTTTTGTTTAAAAGTAGAACAGTTTTAAAGATATCTTGAAATTTCAGATTTTGAGATAAGGGAAAATTGGGATTACTGATCTGTTAATATTTTCGATATCACCTTGCCGATTTTTAAGACATTTGATTTCGTTTTGAGGAGATGAAATACCCTTTTAACCAATGCAAAAATAATTAAAATCGACATTAAGGAGATTGAGTTATTACGAAAAAAAAATTTTTTTCTTCTTCAAGCAAATTTTCAATTCTTTTTCGACCAACTGCTATACCAAGGACTTCGGAAATAAGCTATCATAGGCGGCTTTGGTTGGTTCCTTCTTTGGGAAGCATAAAATGTAACCTAAAGGTGGAAACTGTCCGCTTTTAAACAATTTTTATATACGTAATTTTAATTTATCTCAAAAACTGAAATTTCAAAATATCTCGGAAACTATTCTACTTTTAAACCAAATGATTACATATTCGGAATCAGGATGAAATTCTACATAGGAATCATGTATCAAATCTCGAGAATATGAAAATTTTTGAAAATTTGTCGGTTAAAAACAGAAAATTTTTTATTGAGGATTTTCAACAAAGCGTGGCTTATAAGGTCAAGGGCACGTCACAATGTTGTACCGGTATGCTTAAAATTTTCGTAATCAATTTTCCTACAACATACGAGGGCTACCTTTTTTTCGTTCATTGACTTTTTCTAGTTTTGAAGTGGTTAAATCTGAAATTTTGAAAAAAATTTGGTTTTTTTTTTTAATTTTTTCAACTTTTTTTGGCATAGTGGCCAAACTACTGAAGATACTTATAAAGATGAAGGCAAAAAATGTGGATGGGAATTAGTACAATGTATTATTCAACAGTTTAAACCGAAAAAATGAAAAATACAAATTTTTTACGCACCTATATGAAGTAGTGTTTTGCAAGATTGGGAATTTTCAGCCACAAAAAAATGGATATGATATTCGGAATTAGGAGAACATTTTACATTAAGAAAATGTACTTTCATTATTGAGATTTTTTTGTCGAGTAGTGTAATAGGTTGCTACAAAAACTGTTATGTGTTTCCCTATGTAACCGCATTTAACATATGTATGTCTCTTAACTTACATACAGTTATAACCATATATGTATATGTACATTTGGATTAAAAGAAGAGAAATTAAATCAGTTGCTAATCGGACTCCCACTTGTTTGCACTTCTTCTGTTTGCCGTCGGACATAACATATTGGCGACGAGTAAAGAGCCATACGCGTACAACAAAAGTAAAAATATATTTATAATCAAATTTAATAAATTATGCGAGTGTTTAATTCGTAAATACGAAGAACTTATGCGGTGTAAAAAAAAAGAAAAAAGAAAAATCTTAAATACGAAAGAAAAGAACTAAGTCTGAAAATCAAGAAACCTTAACTAAAAAAGTGAATTTTTTTTCCCAAGCAACCGGTGTTCACTTGTAGTATGTATAAATATACATACATATAAAATAAAATAACAAAAACTATTGCGTACATTTTTATAGACAGTGCTAATATACAAAATTGTTATATTATAAAAAAAAAAAATTAATTGTATTTTAAATAAAATACCTACAAAGAAACTAAACTGCAATAGAGAAAAGTAAATTGCATACATTTAACAGTAAATTGAAATGACACCACCAACTGAGAATAATGCCGTTACGGTTTACCAAGCAACAAACATAAATGAATTTTCGCCGCAAAATGAGGTATGGCAATTATGGAAAGAAAAGCTTGAGATCCACTTTTGCGAAATTAATTGTACAGACGACAACATAAAAAAAGCTATTCTGCTCAAATCTATTGGCGCTGCACCGTATGCAGTATTGCATAGTTTGTGTAGTCCAGAATCTCCGGTGAGCAAAACATATAAAGCACTGTGTGATATGCTAAATACGTATTACACTCCACCTATGATAATCTTTCGTGAGAGAAAGCTGTTTTACCGTGTCTGAGTGGTATGCAAGAACAAAAAAGCTTGCTCTCAACTGCAAATTTGGAACGCATCTGGAAGCATTCTTGCTTGACCGCTTCATAATGGGTTTACCTGATAAAATATTTGAGAAGTTATGCGAAGAAGACGAAAAGCTCCAGCTAAATGAAGCTCTACGCAAAGCTCTCATCATGGAAATGCAACTTTCCAATAAATCAGAAGGTGACACTAGCGTAAATTATATCAACAAGCAAAAAATAAGCAACAAGAAAATGACAAACTCCAAATCATCAAGCAACGGTAGCAAAACAACAACAGTCTGGCGAACAACAACAACAACAAGAATAGGCAACCAAATAAAGGCAACAGCTGCAAACATTGTGGATGGCGCAATCACCAGTCAAATGAGTGTCGTTACAAAGAAAGCCGCTGTAATATTTGTAAAAAAATTGGTCACTTAGCAAGTATATGCAAAAATAAAAATAAAAGTGTAAACTATGTATCAGATAACCATTATCAAAATAATAGTAATGAGAATTCTTCTAACCAAAATTTTTGTATTTACAGCATTTCAAGTGGAAGTTCAGAAGATTCTTATTATCTAGCGGTAAAGTTGGATGGTCAACTAATGAAAATAGCCTGCGATTCCGGTTCACCATGCAGCTTAATATCAATGTCTCTGTTTGAAAAATTAAACAAACATGTAAGTTTATCAAAGTGTTTATCACCTTATGTTGATTACGGAGGGAATGCAATAAAAGTTATGGGCGAATATTTAGCAACCATTGAATATCGTGGTACCATAAAGAAATTGAATGTCGTAGTTACGGACACAAACAACATGCCACTGCTTGGTTGCGACTTTTTAAGACTATTTAATTTTGAGTTAGTGCAGACCGTGAAAGCTATTGACTTAAAGTCTGATATCAATGCTATTTCTAATAGCTTAAAGAGCGAATACAACGAAGTTTTTAAAAATGAGCTTGGTACATATCAACTCGGTAAGGTATCCCTACAAATTTCATCCCAATGTAATCCCATATTTTTTAAACCGCGACCAGTTCCATTAGCTTGGAAAGAAAAAATTGAAACCAATTTACGAAAATTAATAGATCAGGATGTTTTAGAGCCGGTAGACAACGCTGACTGGGGAACACCTTTAGTGCCAATATTAAAGCCTAATGGTGATTTGCGAATCTGTGGCGATTATAAAGTCACCATCAACAAACACCTTAATGATTTTCATTATCCTTTACCGTTAATAGAAGACATTTTTGCATCTTTGCAAGGTGGTCAGTTGTTTACAAAATTGGATCTTTCCAATGCTTACAACCAACTTGTATTAGATGAAGAGTCGCAACGGTTATGTACATGGTCCACACACATAGGTTGTTTTAAGATGAAACGTTTGCCATTCGGGGTTAAACCAGCTGCAGCTATTTTCCAAAAAACAATGGAAAATTTATTGCGAAATGTACCTTATGTTGTAGTATATCAGGACGACATCACAGTTTCTGGTAGAGACCTAGCCGAACATGTCAGAAATCTGAAATTAGTTTTGAGTAAACTGCAGTTAGCGGGCTTACGTTTAAATATTTCAAAATGTCAATTTTTTCAAAAGCAAGTGTGTTACCTTGGATTTAAGATTGATAAAGACGGTTTGACTAAAACCACAGAAAGAATTTCGTCTGTTTTGCAGGCACCTGTACCCAAAAATATTTCGGAATTGAGAGCATTTGTAGGACACGTCAATTATTATTCAAAGTTTGTCCAAAACTTTGCTGAAAAGATGACGCCTTTGTATAAACTTCTACAAAAAAATGAAAAGTTTCAGTGGTCCCGTAGATGTCAAGAAGCATACGAACACATTAAGAAGGAAATCACTTCGGACGAAGTTCTCGTTCACTTCAATCCTAAACTTCCTTTAGTTCTCACAACTGATGCATCAATGAATGCAGTGGCAGGAGTTTTGTCACATAAATTTCAAGACAAAAGCTTAAAGCCAATTGCGTATATATCAAGAGCTTTGTCAAAAAGTGAAAAGAACTATAGCACGTTGGAAAAAGAGGCGCTTGCCATAATATTTTCAGTAACAAAACTAAAGCAATATTTAGTTGGTCATACTTTCTCGTAGAGAACAGACCATAAACCACTTTTATCAATACTCGTGGAGAACAAAGGACTTCCTTTGATGGCGGCTGCAAGAATGCAACACTGGGCATTTATACTTTCCGGTTTTAATTATAAAATTGAATATATAAAAGGATCATTGAATGAAGCTGATAATTTGTCACGACTTCCTCAACATAATTTTGAACAACAAGATGATGATAAATCATTCATATGCCATATTAAAGCTGAAAATGTTTTAAATATTAATTTTAATGATATTGCACGCGAAACACGCCGTGATCCCATTTTATCAAAAGTTTGTAACGCCGTAAAAATGGCCACAATTAAAAGATTGAAGGGTGATGAATTCTCGTCATTCATTAACAAAAGCAATGAACTAACTGTAGACCAAGACTGTCTACTATGGGGTTATAGAACCGTGGTTCCATCAAAATTGCGAAAATTATTGCTTGAACAGCTACATGACTCACATTTAGGGGTGGTAAAAACAAAAGCGTTAGGAAGGTCGTATGTATGGTGGCCAAAAATTGATAATGACATTGAAAATTTAATTAAACAGTGCATTCCGTGTCAGGAACTTTTACCAAGTCCTAACAAAAGTGTATTAATTCCATGGAAACCAGCTGATTCAGTTTGGAGTAGGATACATATTGATTTTGCAGGACCTATAAAAGGTTTACAGTTGTTAGTACTTATAGATGCTTACTCGAAATGGGTTGAAGTTTTTAAAACTAAAGACATGACTTCTAACTTTGTAATTTCAAAGCTCCGCGAAACCTTCTGCCGTTTCGGGATTGTCAATACAATAGTAAGTGACAATGGTCGTTATTTTATCTCGGAAGAGTTCAAGAAGTTTTTAAAAATTAATAATATCAAACATGTACGCCAGGGCAACCATCAACGAATGGCCAAGTCGAAAATTTTATAAAAACTTTAATTGCAAACGTAAACAGTAGACGTGAAGCAAACTTTGACATAATCTTAAACCGGTTTTTAATGGATAATAGGGTAACAAAACATTGCACTACAAATGAATCACCAGCAATACTTTTCTTAGGTAGGTGTATAAAAACTCGTTTCGATTTTGTCAAACCACATAAAATTACAGAAAATATATTACATAGTCAAGAAAATAGTAAAAAAAATTATCCAGGGAAAAGATCCGTGGAGTTCAGTGCAGGAGATAAAGTTTATATTAGAGATTACAAAAATCCTATCAAAGCAGGTTGGTCTCCAGCGACAATTCAATCTCAAATTGGTCCACGATCGTATAACTGCATTTTTGATAGTAACAACAGGTTGATTAAAAGGCACACTGTTCAGATCAAAAGTGCGTCGAAACCAAACACTGATACCGAGTTGCTGGACAAGGAACCCGGAATAGCTGAAATGAACCAATCGGCTTGTGAGAATAATACTGCATCTTCTGAACCTATACACGGAAATGATTCTAAAGATAATGAAAAAGAAACGTTGGAAAATATTTCAAGTGAAAACGAAAATGTTCAATTAGAACAAAGGACATTACGTCCACGAAACAATGTTAGATATAAGTTTTAAATTTATAAAACAAAATTGTTTTTGGTTTATATAAATTGAATTAAATATTGAAAAACCAACTCCCTTATTCATAAAAAATAAAATAGGCTTATTATTATTAAGCTCTTATAATTGAAAGCCTTATAAACCTTTAATATTTTTTATGAATAATGGCTCATAAATATGTTCAATTAGAACAAAGGACATTACGTCCACGAAACAATGTTAGATATAAGTTTTAAATTTATAAAACAAAATTGTTTTTGGTTTATATAAATTGAATTAAATATTGAAAAACCAACTCCCTTATTCATAAAAAATAAAATAGGCTTATTGTTATTAAGCTCTTATAATTGAAAGCCTTATAAACCTTTAATATTTTTTATGAATAATGGCTCATAAATATGCATATTGATATATGTACAAATTTTATGGAGGGGCGTGTTATGTGTTTCCCTATGTAACCGCATCCTTATTTAACATATGTATGTCTCTTAACTTACGTACAGTTATAACCATATATGTATATGTACATTTGGATTAAAAGAAGAGAAATTAAATCAGTTGCTAATCGGACTCCCACTTGTTTGCACTTCTTTTGTTTGCCGTCGGACATAAAAATTCAATTGAAATGAAAATTTCTGCTGCAAACTGGTGTGTACAAATATGGGTCCGAAGGAGACGTCTGTGAAGTTGGCATACGAAGGGTCTGAGTAGCTTTTAAAAAGTTCAGGGGGAGTGTCATAATCCCAATTTTTTTACTTGGGATTTTGCCACTTGGGATTTTGGCATGGCACCCTTTGTTTCAGTAAAATATACATAGGATTTTCGGGATTTAGTTTTCCTGATGACTTTGACTGAATCATTTATAGGGACATTGTGAATAACATTAAGAGCCGCTTGCATAAAAGCCGATAACGCCTAATCGCCCGGTTACCGGAGTTTAATTGACGTATTTTGATCGGTTAGCTGTCAAACTAATCACCGATTAGTCGTTATCGGCTTTTATGCAAGCGGTAGTAAGTGTGAAATGTAGCTTTGACAGAATGTCAAAACACACTTCAACGTCTACCAAAACACACTAAAAAAAAAAAAACTAATTGCGGCGATATACCAACAGGTTATCATAACCTCTAACGAGATTTTTTACAAGTTGGCGGGACCTACAGTTTTTTGCACTTGCAAAGCAAATGAATTTTTTGCTGAGAAGCTTCTCATGGCAGAAATACACCCGGAGAGTTTGCCAAACTACTGCCGAGGGGCGACCCCGCTTAGAAAAATTGTTATTCTAAATAATTTTTGATGTTACTTTTGCCGGGCATCGAACCGCCACGACTTGGTGTAGAAGGCCCAACACTTAACCGCTACACCACGGCGGCCGCCAGTGAAAAATCTGGGTTGCTATTGTTGTTTCTGCAAACCTGGGTTTTGTGCAGGACCGTAAATCGATGAGACAAGGTTTTTGTTTGCAAAAAAGTGTTGCTGTGTTGCACAACTTTTTCTTTCCAATTTGTAGAAAAATTTTTAAGCGAATCTTTCAGTTTACACTTTTATTATATTTTGCAAAAAAAAATACAAAACTTAAAACGATTAAATTTTATTTATTTTACAGGAGAAATTGTAATTCAGTATCTTCGAAATAAGAAACTAGAAAATGAAAACACATTTTTTTTTTAGATAGATTTACTATTAAATACATACAATTTGACTTAAATCAATTCTCCAATAGAGGTTTGTTTGAGAACAAAAACTTTCATTTCATTTCATTTATTTAGTTAATCTTATTGTACAACTAAGACTAATCAGTCTTTTTTATGTACATCAACAGAGAAAAATGTAATCTTATTATGTATTAATATTTAACAAAACTTAAAAAGCTTAAAACTAGTACAACATATTACAAGTTAAAACAGTAAACAAGATAAATATTATAAATATAAAATTTAGAGAAATAGAAAAAGATTGAAGTCGGAAAAGAAGAAATAGAAAAAGATTAAAGTCGGAAAAGAAGAAATTAGTAGATTATTTGTAGTCAGAAGGCCGTGGTCATATAAGGGTCACTAAAATATGCATGTATTAGCTTTTTGAAGTTCCTTCGGTTTAATTTTGCTTTTACACTTTCCGGTAACGCGTTCCACATTTTGACAGCGCTAATGAAAAATAGTCTGCTAGATGTTAGTGTTTTATGTTTGGGAATTATCAAATTGTTTAGTCTCTGAGATCTGGTTAGTTGAAGCTTATCGTATAAGTATTTAGGGGTTTTCCACTCTAGCAATTTAAACATAAAAATACAGTTTCCGACGGCCAGATAGTGCATGATACTGCATCCTAAAATTTTATCATGCCATGGTGATATATGGGCATATCGACTTATGCCATATACGTACCTTGTGACATTGTTAAAAGCCACATTTAGCTTGTTTACTTTTAGCTAGATTTTCCAAATTTTTATTTTAACATAATCAAAATCCAGCGAAAAATTAAAAGAAAATTTATTTTTATATTTACTATTATTTGAGTTGAGTGATAAATCACAAAACTACATTCAGTTATGAGTACTAATAGCTACGACCCCACGGGTTGGTTTTCTGGTCGATTTTTCATTCAACCTTCATATACAACGTGTGAATCGATCGAATTGCTATTTACGAGTACACGGTGGAACGACAAAAAATCGACCAGAAAATCGACTGGTGAAAATCCACCCTTAAGCTAGGTACTAGCATCAAGTTTCACGTTAAACAACTGTCAAAATCCATACAAAACTTCTTGTCGTGAAATAGCCGTGAAATTTCGCTTGTACTTCACGCAAAGTAGTACTGAGTTCACGACCTGAAAATATTGCGAAATATGGCATTAGCAACATTTTTTCACGACTTTTTAATTGTCCATGTAATTTAAAACAGTGCGAAAAGTGACATTTGTTGACATTGACCCTTGAAAATGGAAAAATAACAGAAGAGAGATAAATAAACAAAAAAATAAATGAAAGAAAAAAATGATAATTGCTAGCAACATTTCACGACAAGCCAATTGCATGTTGCCGGTGAAATTCCACGGCTTTGATGATAGTACTTGGCTTTACAGGAAATAATTGTTTTTAATTTATTAGCCAAGTACTAACATCAAAGCCGTGGAATTTCGCCAGCAACATGCAATTGGCCTGTCGTGAAATGTTGCTAGCAGTTTTCATTTTTTTATTTCATTTATTCTTTGTTTATTTATCTCTCTTCTATTGTTATTCCAATTTCAAGGGTCAATTTCAACAAATGTCACTTTTCGCACTATTTTAAACGACATGGAAAACTAAAAAAGTCGCGAAAAAATGTTGCAAATGTCATATTGCGCAATATTTTCAGGTCGTGAATTTAGTACTACTTTGCCGTGAAGTACAAGTGAAATTTCATGGCTATTTCACGGATTTTGACAGCTGTTTCACGTGAAACGCGAAGTTAGTACCTAGCTTTATACACGATGGTATATGCTAACGAAGTTGCAACACAATATGCATTGTTGCATTTTGCAGTACGTTTTTAAATCTTTCCAAATTCTAAGTAGCAAAAAATTTCTGAAAAGGGCTTGCTACAAGTTCAAAATCTAAAATAAACTTTATAAATTACAACTCTAAAGGCTGGTTTTCATTAGGTCAAAAGGTGTCAAATTTCATCGTCTTTATCGAGATTCGGTTGTTTATTTCGATAAAGTCGATAGAAATTGTCAAAATTTGACCTAATGTAAACCAGACTTAAGAAGTTTTCAACCATTATTTTTTACCTTGTTTTATAAATTTAGAGAACTATTACCCCTTTATTTACTAAAATTTTTTTTACGCAATCGAATGCAACTCGAGGCTAAATGATACTATTTTCCAAAAAAGCAACTCTGAGAAGATTCCACACTTGTACTGATACAAAATGTATAGGGACTAAAATGTAGAATTATGTTTAGAGGTATCGATAAAGGACAGCAGATAGAACCCAAGTTTCATGTAGATACCCTTGAATAAACAAAAGGGTTGAAAAAATCACAGCGAGTATCTCTTTTAAATGAAACGCAAAACTTTTAGAGATATTTTCAAAATGTAATTTTTATGCTCTTACTATTACATATATGTTGTTAACAGTTTTAGAAGTTGACATCACAAATTCATATGAAAGAAATTTCATAAATTTCCGTTCATGCTTCTTATATTTTGCCTAAAACTGTATAAACTGAATTTTCATTTCAGATTTTTTTTTATACCCAGCGTATATGAATATAAACTGAATAAGGTGTAGTAGAAGAGAAATCTCCATACTAATAGGCGTATTAACTGGGCACTGCCTCATTAATGGGCACACAGAAAGACTAGGTGTGCCCTACCGACGATGCTGTAAGAGTTGTAAGGATGATGAGGAGGAGGAAACGGTGGAGCACCTCGTCTGCAACTGCCCGGCTTTAAGTGGCGCCAGAATGCGCTCTTTGGGAGTTCCCTTCCTGGTTAGCCTACGTCAGGTCACGGAGCTGGACATAAAGGACCTGATGGCCTTCATCAAGTCATCTAAATGGTTCGAGGAGGAGTAACGGTGTCGGTATAGGAACGTCAGTCCCGGGATTCTGCTATGTGGAGAATTCCGATAATACCGGGATTTTCCATATGGCAGGGTCCCGGAACTGACCTTCCTAATGTTGGTGGTATCACAACGGGTCTTTTAATACTGGCCTAGGGGTGCCTCTGCGGCAGCCACTTGAACCTAACCTAACTACAAGGGTACTATAATTTTGTCCACCTAACGGTACTATGTAACGGCACAAAATAATCGAGATAGATATAGAGTTCCATATATGAAAGTTCTTAGGTTGAAAAGAGGAGTTCATTAAGGCATGCCCGTCTGTCTGTCCGTCTCGCCGTCCGTGTACACGATAACTTGAGTAAAAATTGAGAAATTTGCATGAAGTTTTGTATACAGGTTACTTCCTGGCCAAGGTAGTTTGCTATTGAAAATGGGCGAAATCGGATGATAACCAAGCCCCCTTTTTCGATATCGAAAATTTCGAAAATCACATAAATTGACATATCTCGGTAGCTGAAATGGCTAAAATGATATAATTTTATAGGTGAATCCCCTTGATCATTCTCTTATGATTTTTCCATAAATTTTTTACAGTGGGCGTGGCACCGCCCACTTTTAAGGGAGGCATTTTTGAAATTTGAAATTGAATAGGGAGTATACCTGATGTAATTGGACGAAATCGCTTCGCAACCACGGTCACTTCCAAAATGGAATATTTCGAAAATCATATAAAAACTACCGCTGCGTATTTAATGCCTTCCTTACTTGTTTTCTTACATATAAATTATGTACGCCTGGTACACTGAATTGAATATTTGAAAGAAACCAAGCATGCTTACAGTAGAAGTTTGCCATATGATGCCCGGGGATTACCTGGGAGCCCGGGTCTTTGGGTATCATCAGCTCTAATACCTACATACGTCTTATGTGATGCTGTATCAGAAAGTTTGACAAACTTACCACAATTTATTGAAGGGCTGTTGCTGTGCCTGTTATCTCCAATTACAATTTTTGCTGTAGGTATGCCACTAAAAGATACTTGACCTGTTATTGCGTCGCTTGATATTGCTGGACTGTACGTTTTCGTCGATATACCAACGAAATCGGGGGATCGGCACGCATTGCGTAGCTCCGAATTTGAAATAATTGTTGAGGATACAGACCCAACTATACCTTGGGTAAAAGGAACACTTGAGTTTCCTTGCAATGCAAGCGTTGTCGAATTTTGAACTTTCTTCGCTGCACCACAATGTTTATATCTGCTGTCCAATCCATAGATGATATAATTCTAGAATAAGCACAAAATTAAAGTAAAGCTAAAAATTAAATTTAAAACTTCTTCCTACCACATACAGGAAGGAAATTTGTAAGAATTATTCAAAAAATAAGCTTAGTCGCTCGATACTGACTTAATTGGTTAACTTTTTAATAAATCAACTTGGCATTCATTTCTTGATTGTTTGGGCTACCATTTCACCAAAAAAAAAAACTTTGGTGAAATGTGCCGCAAATCTGGAAACAACGGTCAGCTCGATTTCACCGTTTTCTCAACAAACACAATCTCTAACGTTGGAGAAATGTGTGTCTTCACGTTAAATAACTAGGAAAAATCTCTAACTATTATCTATTCAACCATTCAACATTCAACTACCTTCCGGGTAGGGGGTCTAGAATACGCCCGGGGTAGGTATGCCTGTCGTAAAGGCTACTAATATCCAGAGAGAGGACAACTCAATAAAACCCGTAATCCCGAGTATTATAAGTACCTGGCGCCCTCTGGTCGTAATCAGTACTGACAAATAAGTAAGACGCTTACTGGGATATCGGGGGCTATGACCAAGCTGACATACTCTCCTCTACACTCGTGGGAACTATAAGGACCAATTGAACACAAAAAATAATAATACAAATCAATTTAGAGCTGAACTGCTCCTAAATGATCAGGCCGATTCTGGCCTTTCTGTTATTCGTATCAAACGAAAGGTGAAGGCCCCAGGTCTCATTTGGACTTCGATATATTTCGGTAAATTTATCGATAACTAAGTTATCGGTCAAAATATTATTGCCCAAAAACCTAAAAAATTCCCTACAATAAGGGTATCAAACGAAAGGTGAAGGTCCCAGTTTTCACTTGGACATCGACATATTTCGATAAATTTATGGGTAACAAACGAAAGGTGAAGACTCCAGGTATCATTTGGACTTCGATATATTTGATAAATTTATCGATAACTGAGTTATCGGTCAAAATATGATTGCCCAGAAACCTAAAAAATTCCCTACAATATGGGTATCAAACGAAAGGTGAAGGCCCTAGGTCTCATTTGGACTTCGATATATTTTGATAAATTTATCGATAACAGAGTTATCGGTCAAAATGTGTTTGCCCGAAAACCTTAAAATTTCCCTACAGTATGGGTATCAAACGAAAGGGGAAGGCCCCAGGTTTCATTTGGGCTTCGATATACAGTGCACTCGGGAAAACGTCAACTAATTAAAACCGCGGGTGTTGACGTTTAACAATTGTTGACGTTTTCGAATGTAAAATTATATAATAAAAAACATATGTATATATCTGTTTTTAGAAGTTTTTATTAATTATAAACTAAAACCAAACATAAACAAATTCAAAAAAGAAACAAAAAAGGCATTCAACCTGACCAGAAACAAAGAAGACAACTAGAACTAGAACTAGAAGCTACCGAACTTGTACCCTTTTCCAATAAGTCCAAAATATTTGCCTTTTCTTGCAATTTTAGCACTTTTGGTTGTTTTGCGCTCATTTTGGTCATGTGATACTTACGAGAACACAAAAGCAACTGAACATAAATCAAAAGATAATGTGTGCAGTTGCAACTACTTTACTGTATGTATGTATGTACTTTTCTACTCTACTTTTCTACATTTCAAAGTCCAAAAACTATTTAATACCTATTAGAATTCCCACTCACAAATGTTCCAGATAAGCTTTACGTGGTGAAGAATCTATGTAGGCAGAGGGGAAATTATTTTCCAGTTTTTAGTTCATTTTAAAAACATTTTAAATTAAAAATATTTTTTTATTCTATTTTTTATTCATATAAGCAACTGGTATTTTTTACGTCTCGATGTCCTACGAGATCTCAATTGTCAGATTTCGACCAGACCATTCCAGTCATCTTCTAGTCATGATATACTAGAATCATAATAGCGGTAAAACACCAGTCCCATATTATTTCAACCTGGACTAGTATGATTTCAATAAAATGTACTCCCCATACTTGTTCAAAAAGCATTGGACCTGGAGTAGTATGATTTCAACCAGAAATTAATAGTCGCATTATTTTCATGACTTACCCTTTATTTTATCATTTTCTTTCAGTTTCAAGTTTATTCTTTAAAAAGCAGCGACTATTTGTATTTACCCAAACACGAAAAAGCATCTGTGAATTATAAGATAAAAAAGCCACAAACGAACAATTTCCAAAAATCGCTAGGTAATACATATAATGACACAGTGCTACAGCCATTTTAAGCTTTTGAAGCGACCTGGTAGAGATTGTTCATCTGGTCGAGTTATACACGAAACGCCATTTAAAAGATTTGTAGTACCCCAAAATCTGGTTTTAAGGCCAAAAAACGTTTTTTCAGTTTCTTCGTAAAAAAAATTCATTAAAAAAACAAATTTCAACCGATTTTAAAATTCTCATCGATTTTGGGTAGAGAATTGTTGACAATTTGTAAATATATATAATGTTTTATTCATTTGAAAAAAGTATGACAAGTTTTTTAAGCCAGAATTTGAAATTTTTGGAAATTTCATCCGGTTTTCCGGTTTTGACGTCATTTTTTGCACTAATTGAAAATTAATGATATTTTTTGGTTATATATCATCGAGAGGCAACTACAACCTAATTATGCCAATTTAATATTTTTGGAAAAGATTACAAGTTTTCCAGATATGCAGCATAAACCAAAATCTAATATTTTGGGCTCAAGCGCCCAACAGGAGTACCTACTGTGTGTTATTAGGCGGGTCGATTTCAAAACCGCCCAAGTGGAAGCATACCTCTAAAACCAATTCTGATGTCCCGACTTTGTAGTTTTGAGCTTAAGCGCCAAAGTTTGAAAAATCCTAAATTGACCCATTTAGAGTGCCCAAATTCATGACCGACCAGTGGTACACCACCTAAAACCCCACCTGGGGGTCCCGAATACAAACATTTAAAAAATAACCATTTTTGGCACTTTTTATGAAATAAAAAATAGAATAAAAAAATATTTTTAATTTAAAATGTTTTTTAAATGAACTAAAAACTGGAAAATAATTTCCCCTCTGCCTACATAGATTCTTCACCACGTAAAGCTTATCCGGAACATTTGTGAGTGGGAATTCTTATAGGTATTAAAAAGTACGTTGAGTTTGAAATGTATAAAAACATTGGCGCATGATAAAGATGGTTCGCATTAATTTCTAACAATCTTATTACCGATTTGAGCTTTTCTAAACAAAAAAAAACATCTTTTCACGATATAGCAAGCGCCAAATGTTTTTATACATTTCAAACTCAAAGTACTATTAATACCTATAAGAATTCCCACTCACAAATGTTCCGGATAAGCTTTACGTGGTGAAGAATCTATTTAGGCAGAGGGGAAATTATTTTCCAGTTTTTAGTTCATTTAAAAAACATTTTAAATTAAAAATATTTTTTTATTCTATTTTTTATTTTATACTTTTTAGTTACACATTCGGCAATTTTCTACGTTTACACGCTTTACGCGGTGTTTCTATGGTTACATGAATAAAATTATTATTTTTTAAGCAATATAAAATACATCATGTTGTTGTTTTTGTAGCGAGGCGTAGCCCTGCCCAAATGTCAGACAGGGTCACCCCGAGTGTATTGCTCTTGGCCGGCTAGATATAAGAAAACGGCCCGGGTCGTTTCGGCACGATGGGTACAGCACAAGTACTGGTACCATTCTCGTAGAACCGGCAATACAAGAAACTAGCCGTGTAGGCTATGTAGGTCATTTAGCGTTACATCATCTTTCCTTTGTGCAACAGTGACTGCGCCTAAATGTATGCAGAGGACGTTGAAGATTGTATGTTCGAATAAGTGAAATTCTAATATTCGAAATTTCGATGTTGTTGATGGCGCTGAAAACGCATTATAGCATGCGGCATTATAGTATGCGTACGAAATATTCAGATAGCTATAAGGAAGATAAGCCGATAAATAGGACTTTTGCAATTACAGTGCACTCGGGAAAACGTCAACTAATTAAAACCGCGGGTGTTGACGTTTAACAATTGTTGACGTTTTCGAATGTAAAATTATATAATAAAAAACATATGTATATATCTGTTTTTAGAAGTTTTTATTAATTATAAACTAAAACCAAACATAAACAAATTCAAAAAAGAAACAAAAAAGGCATTCAACCTGACCAGAAACAAAGAAGACAACTAGAACTAGAACTAGAAGCTACCGAACTTGTACCCTTTTCCAATAAGTCCAAAATATTTGCCTTTTCTTGCAATTTTAGCACTTTTGGTTGTTTTGCGCTCATTTTGGTCATGTGATACTTACGAGAACACAAAAGCAACTGAACATAAATCAAAAGATAATGTGTGCAGTTGCAACTACTTTACTGTATGTATGTATGTACTTTTCTACTCTACTTATAAGGGGAATCCCCAATTTCATAAATGATTTCATAAAATAAATGTGTGTGTGTACAAAATAACTGCTGATAAATTCAAAATTTGGTTTTGTTCAGAGTTGATGTTTTAGAGCTTTGTGGTTGAGTTGACGTTTTAGAGTAGTCAATGTAAAAAAAAAACGGGTTGACGTTTTGGGATGTTGACGTAACCGAGCGTTGCCGTTTTCCCGAGTGCACTGTATTTCGATAAATTTATCGATAACAGAGTTATCGGTCAAAATGTGGTAAGGTTTTCACCTTAAAATTTCCCTACAATATGGGTATCAAACGAAAGGGGAAGGCCCCAGGTTTCTTTTTTTACTTCGATATATTTCGATAAATTTATCGATAACTGAGTTATCTGTCAAAATATGATTGCCCAAAAACCTAAAAAATTCCCTACGATAGTGGCATAGAAATGTGCCTTCAATATGGGTGTCAAACGATAGGAAGTTGCATTTGGACTTCGATATATATATCGATAACTAAGTTATCGGTCATAATGCCTTAAATCTGGGTATCAAACAAAAGGAAAGTTCTACAGGTTTCTATTGGACTTTAGAATATTTCGATATATTTATCGATAACTGAGTTATCGGTCAAAATGAGGTTGTCCAATAATATTCAAAATTGCCTACAATATGGGTATCAAACGAAAGTTTAGGCCCAGAGGTTTCGTTTGCACTGCGGTATATTTCGATATATTTATCGATTACTTCATAACACATTTAACTAAAAAGTAAAAAATAAATATAGTTTAAAAAGCGAGAACACGCGCTTTTAAAGAATATTGCAC
Organism: Campiglossa producta; assembly: GCA_964058755.1. Lineage (NCBI taxonomy): Eukaryota > Metazoa > Arthropoda > Insecta > Diptera > Tephritidae > Campiglossa > Campiglossa producta. The sequence goes on along the minus strand of CAXKVI010000001.1, from coordinate 110,713,805 downwards.
TAAAAAGGTAAAAATATTATTAAATCAAAAACGAAGATTATGGAACAAAGCTCAACAATACTCTCTAAAAGCGTGAGTTTTAGTTTTTTTAAACCATATTTATTTTGAATAAAAATATCCGGTCACTCATCACTCAAATTTTTTCGAATAATGAGTAAAAATTAATTTTTAATTTTTTCGTCACGCGTCACCCAAAAATAAAATATTACCATTATTTTTGAGTGATGAGTGACGAAAAAATAACAAATAAATTTTTATTCATTATCCATAAAAATTTGAGTGATGATTTTTTATTCAAAAAATGATGAATAACAATTTTTTTTTATTTCAAGCGATTCTTGAATAAAATAAATTGTTATTCATCACTAAAAATTTTGGTATTTGTTTCCTTTAGGGGTTTATTAGCATAAATTAATTAAAATTATTGGAGATAGCTTAAAAGACGGGGTTTGGCCTCAGGATCACGAATCCGGAAGCGCTTATTTAATATTTTGCTTCTCTGAAGAGATATTTGCAATCAAAGTTGCAAGTTTTCATGTGGTTGTTGTAATTTTATTAGGCTGTACCTAAAACCGTGCGAAAAAAATGCGTATCGGGGCGCCAGCCACTGTTCAGGCAACCACCCGGACTTGGGATGGCGTAGCCCAGTACATGAATTCCAGTTTATGCTAATGCTTAACTTCCATCTCCTAAAATCTCTAAATTCATTTTGCCAAATTTTAACGACTTTTGCGATTCCAGTGAAAGAAAATCTCTATAAATCTCCATTTTTGCTTCATTTTTTGGCATATTTAAGCGATGAACGCAAAATGAATCAGATAACGTAGCTCAGCTGTATTTGACAGCTACTAAGCTAAATTTGCGATTCTGCAATTTTAGCCATCTCGTAAAATCTCCAATTTTCTCAAAAAGCTGGCAAATTTTGGCGACGAAAAAAAGTTGTTGCTAACACGCAAAAAAATAGGAAAAAGGGTAGAACTATGTTGTTTTAGGCCCTAAAATCTGTTTTAGACTCAAAAACAATAAGGAGGGATTTCTCGACTGCCTGTTAACGTCAAAGTTCACTGTCAGTTTAACAGCCAGTTCATTTGCCCTTTATTTAACAGGAGGATGACCTGCCTTTTATCGGGCAGTGAGCGTTAAGTTGACGGCTAGTTGAGAAATCCGCCCTAAATATGTGTAATTTATAAGAAAAATTGATATTTAATTATGTATTTGCCCATACCCTGCAGCGAAAGCAACTAGTTGAAAACTACTTTACAACTAGTTGGTGCCCGGTGCACCAACTAGTCAGTGTTCTGTCTTTTTTCCATATAAGCAACTGGTATTTTTTACGTGTTGATGTCCTACGAGATGTCAATGGTCAGATTTCGACCAGAATATAACAGTTATCTACTTGCCAGGAAATACCAGTTTTATACTAGTTGTAAAATACCAGTAAAATACTAGTTCAACCTGGACTAGTATAATTTCCATAAAATGAACTAGGCCAAAAATGACTAGTATGAAATATACTACATAGTCCCATACTAGTCTAAAAAGCATTGAACCTGGACTAGTATGATTTCAACCAGAATTTTCATGGCTTACCCTTTATTTTATCCCTCGACGGCGGCCGCCGTGGTGTAGCGGTTAAGTGTTCGGCCTTCTACACCAAGTCGTGGCGGTTCGATGCCCGGCAAAAGTAACATAAAAAATTATTTAGAAAAAAAAGAATTTTTCTAAACGGGGTCGCCCCTCGACAGTAGTTTGGCAAGCTCTCCGGGTGTATTTCTGCCATGAGAAGCTTCTCAGCTAAAAATTCATTTGCTTTGCAAGTGCCGTTCGGAGTCGGCAAAAAACTGTAGGTCCCGCCTTGTAGGAAAAACTCAAAAGCAACACACCACAAGTTGGAAAGAGAAGCTCGGCTAAAAATCTCGTTAGAGGTTATGATAGTTAGTTTTTTTTTTTTATTCTTAAGAAAGCAGCGGCTATTTGTATTTACCCTATCACGAAAAAGCGTCTATGAATTATAAGAGAAAACGAAACGAATGAATTTTGTATTTTTAAACTGGTATAATTTCATCCAGAAAAATCTAGTTTTATACTAGTATGGAATGGATATTTCCTAGTATGGGTTCAGCCAGAAAATTCTAGTTGTATACTGGTATGAAATGGATTTTTCCTGACTAGTATGAGTTCTACCAGAAAGTTATAGTTGTATACTAGTATGAAATGGATATTTCCTGACTAGTATGAGTTCTGCCAGAAAATTATAGTTGTATACTAGTATTTTTCTGACTAGTTTGAGGTTTCGTTGCAGGGTACATATATAGAAGATTGGAATATTTGTTTTGAAATACTGCATTGACGATGATCTTTATTACCATTTTCTGCTGCTGCATTCGCCTGTGAGAATGCTTTCTAATGAAGTTTCCTATAGAAAAGAAAGTGACCTTGCCCAACAAATCTTAGAAGAATTTGTGGATTTGTTTGGTAATATATATGGAGATCACCTGATTAGTTTTAATGTGCATGGTTTATTGCAATTAACTGAATGCACGCAGCAATATGGCCCTTTGGATACATTTTCCGCTTACAAGTATGAAAACCATATGCACTACTTCAAAAAAAAAAACCCAATAAAATTCTGCAACAGCTATACTTAAGGCTAGAAGAAAGAAATGGCACAGAAATTGGTTACAATTTGACTTCAAAAATGGGCTCTTTCAATATTGACAACAAAATGGAAAAGACTCTTACTGTTTCAGCAAAACACTTGGACCCATTAAACGTTTGAGGAGTCCGGGCATGTTGTAGTAAAGGCACAGAGGTTTTTGGGTATAGATAGCAACTTTCATGAACCATTGGAATCTTCCACTGCATTGGGTATAATATTAGCTTCTGAACTAGATGTAAACGTAGTAAAAACCGAAAAAGATGACATTTCTTATAAATATTTTTGCATTCCACATGAGGGACAATTTCTTCTCATTCCACTATTGCATATTCTTTTCCATGAATTTTCATATTAGTTTTATTCCCTATTTGACAATCCTAACATATAAAAGAAAGGAAGTCTAAGTTCGGGTGAAACCGAACATTACATACCCAGCTGTGCACATAAAGTGGGCGTGATCGTTCACCGATTTTTCTTATTTTCTGTGGTAGTACTCTACATAAACATAACATGCCTGGTACCTAGTTTCGTAAATCTATCTCACACCGTTCTGAAGTTGTGAGCAGTCGAATTTAAAAATTGCTTGACTCATAAGTGGGCGGTGCCACGCCCACTTTCCAAAATTTTGAAAAAATTATGTAAAGAATATGAGAGTTGATGTATGTACCAAATTATATTATTATAGCGAAATCAGTTAATTAGATATGGACTTTTCAATATTTCCACCTCCTTTCAATATAACTTTTATGAAAAAGTAGGCGTGGTCGCGAAGCGATTTCGTTTATTTTCTATAGCTGAATTTACCACAACAATAGTATGTCCTCTACGAAATTTCGTTATATTAGCATAAACTGTTCTGAAGTTATTAAGAGTCAAAATTTTAAAATTTCTTCAAATATACGTGGGCGGTACCACGCCCCCTTTTCAAAACTTTTTATAAAATCGGCCTAAGAACATCCAAATCAATACATATTGCAAATTTTATCATTGTAGCTGCTTCTAATATTGAATTAACCCATTTTATACGTTTTTCGAAATTTTCGATATCGAAAAAGGGGCGTGGTTATGGTCCGATTTTACCCATTTTCAATAGCAATCTATTCTGAACCCAAATAAGTACGCATGCCAAATTTGGTGAAGATATCTCATTATTTGCTCAAGTTATCGTGTTAACGGACAGACGGACGGACGGACAGACGGACGGACATGGCTCAATCAAATTTTTTTTCGATCCTGATCATATTGATATATGGAAGTCTATATCTATCTCGATTCCTTTATACCTGTACAACCAACCGTTATCCTAACAAAGTTATAATACCCTGTGTACAAGTACAGCTGGGTATAATTATGACCCGTGTTTTAGATGATTTTCGAATTTTTCGGTATCGAGAATTGCCGTGGTTGGAGGGGGATGTTAGCCAATTTCATCACGTATACTCCCAACAATACTAGCATGATTTGTGCCAAATTTCATCGTTCTACCATAATTTGTTTAAAAGTCCAGTCGAAAATCATAATCTATACATATAAAAATGGATGTATGTATGTATGTGGCTTATGGACTCCAAAACTACTCGGCCGATTTTGTTGAAATTTTGGGGATAGATTAGTAGGAGCCTGGAGAGTGTTTCTGTAAATTTTTTTTTATGGGAAGTGGACCCGGGACCGCCCTATTCGAAAATATCGTATAAATGGCTGGATTTACTTGATATTTGGTATGTAGATAGCGTTATGCTTAGATTAAAGTATAGGATGATTTTTCTTCCGGGAAGTGGACCAGGGACCGATCTGTAAACAATCGTATTTATGACTCGAATTGCTTGAAACTTGGTATGTAGGTAGCTATATGCTTAGATTAATATATAGGATAAATTTTATTCCGGGAAGTGGACCCAGGACTGACTTATTCTAAAGTATCGTATAGATGGTTGGATTAACTTTAAATTTGATATGTAGGTAGCGTTAAGCTTAGGTTAAAGTGTGGGAAAAGTTTTCTTCCAGGAAGTTTATCAGGGCCCGATATATTCTAAACAATCATATTTATGACTCGATGAGCTTGATATTTAGCGTGTAGCTGGCGTTTCACCTTGATAAAATATGAGATAATGTATCTTCCGAGAAATGGTAAAAATGGTAAAATCTTATTCAGGTGATTTTCTTTGGCGTAGCAACGCACGCCGGGTATTACTAGTAGAATGATAAGAGAGGTTCACCTATGAAATTATATCATTTTATTCATTTCAGCTACCGAGATATGTCTCTTCGTGTGATTTTCGAAATTGTCGATATCGACAAAAGAGGCGTGGTTATCATCCGATTTCGCCCATTTTCTCTAAATTTTTACTCAAGTTATCGTATACACAGACGGACAGACAGACGGACATGCCTGAATGAAATCCTCTTTTCAAACTAAGAACTTTCATATATGGAACTCTATATCTATCTCGATTATTTTGTGCCGTTACGTACTACCGTTATGTGAACAAAATTAATATACGCTCGTACTAGCACTGGTGCGCTGGGAATAAAAATCGTAATGGAGAGACTAGGGGGTTCATCCTACCAAAATATATCATTTTAGCCATTTCCGTCACCGAATTATGTCAATTTATGTGATTTTCGAAATCGAAAGTGGGCGTGGTTGGAGAGCGATTTTTCCAATTTCATCAGGTATACCCCTAACGATACTAGTATGCTTTGTGCCAAATTTCCTTCTACCCTAATCAGTTTAAAAGTTACGACTAGTTGAATTTTCAAAAATGCCTCCCTTAAAGGTGGGCGGGACCACGCCCACTTTAGAAAATTTATCAAAAAATCATTATGTAATGGTCAGAAGGGTTCACCTATAAAATTATATCATTTTACCGATTTCCGTTATCGAATTATGTCAATTTAGGTGATTTTAGAAATTTTCGATATCGAAAGTGGGCGTGGTTGGAGGGCGATTTTATCCAATTTCATCTGGTATACTCCCATCGATGCTAGTATGCTTTGTGCCAAATTCCATCGTTCTATCGTAATCAGTTTAAAAGTTACGACCAGTCAAATTTTCAAAAATGCCTCACTTAAAAGTGGGCGGTGCCACGCCCACTATAAAAAATTTATGAAAAAATCATAAGAGAATGACCAGGGGGATTCACCTATAAAATTATATCATTTTAGCCATTTCAGCTGCCGAGATATGTCAATTTGTGTGATTTTCGAAATTTTCGATATCGAAAGTGGGCGTGGTTGAAAGGCGATTTTATCCAGTTTCATCAGGTATACTCCCAACGATACTAGTATGCTTTGTGCCGAATTCAATCATTCTATCGTAATCAGTTTAGGAGTTACGACCATTCAAATTTTCAAAAATGCCTCCCTTAAAAGTGGGCGGTGCCACGCCCACTATAAAAAATTTATGGAAAAATCATAAGAGAATGACCAGGGGGGTTCACATATAAAATTATATCATTTTAGCCATTTCAGCTGCCGAGATAAATCAATTTTTGTGATTTTCGAAATTTTCGATATCGAAAAAGGGGGCGTGGTTATCATCCGATTTCGCCCATTTTCAATAGCAACCTACCTTGAGCAGAAAGTAACCTGTGTACAAAATTTCGTGCAAATATCTCAATTTTTACTCAAGTTATCGTGTACACGGACGGACAGACGGACAGACGGACAGACGGACGGACATGCCTTAATCAACTCCTCTTTTAATCCTAAGAACTTTCATATATGGAACTCTATATCTATCTCGATTATTTTGTGCCGTTACATACAACCGTTAGGTGAACAAAGTTAATATACCCTTGTACTAGTACTAGTACTAGTGCGCTGGGTATAAATATATATAATTAGCACCTTGTTTATAGGCAAACTTTATGATACTGGAATAGAATGGAAGATCAATTTGGAGGAAGAGAGTCCTACGTGTTCATCGACGCCGTTAAAAGGTATGTAATGTATCGTCTTCTTTTTCCATTCTTATTTAATTTTTTATTTTTAATATTTTATTTTTATTTTTTATTACAGAATACCAATTAAAAGCAAACAGAATTGATACAACACATCCGGATTATATGGGCCGGACACTACACCTTTAGAAAATGCCAATACTGTACCTACTCTCGGCAAAGGTATTGAATGAAATCATAATAGTTATGACCTTTATAATAAAAGTCAAAACTGAATAGTTATATTTTACTTTTATAATCAAAGTTATTTAAACTGTTTTTTTACTTTTCGAAATATTTTTATTTTTAATATTTCTTTTTATTATAACTATAACTATATTACAGTGTCGGAGAGAACATTTTAGACAACAGAAAACTTGTTTTTTTAATGAATGCCATTCAAATCGGTGGTCAAAGCTTTGCACGAAAATAAGCAAAAATATCCAAATTTTGTCTTAATCTCAGGCTCTTTCGAAAAATTCTGATTATGAATTTCAATATTAGTACACCAAAGTGCAAATCGTATGTAGCTCTGAAAGCGCGGTGATTTAAAAAAAAATTAGATTTTGTTATGTGGAGAAAAAATTACCAAAAATCATTGCGATTTTTGAGCTACATACGTGCACTTTATTATAGTAAAATTGTATGAGCTACAAAACTGCATACCTGAGTTTTTCTAAAGAGCCTGCGAAAAAAAGTTTAAAAATGAAAGCTTAAAACAGATTTGAATGGCACTCGTTAGATCTTAAATGATACTTTCAACTGAAACTTAATTAAATTCATATACATATGTACAAGAATTAAAAAAAAACAACGTTTTCAGCTATCCAAAATGTTTGACTTAAATTTAGTTTCATCTTTTTAACAATTTTATATGGGCTAGGAAACTTCATCCGTATTTAAGTTCAAAATATGTAGTTCTGACTATGACTATTTCCATTGTGTTTACTTTGCCAATATATCATTTTTGATTTCCAGAAGAATTTCGTTTTAAACCTAAAAGGCCTTTCCAAAAGTATTGATGATGTTTTGAGGCACTGATGAAGTTTTATTTTATTGCAGTTGGGATGGAAGAAAACGGAAGCAATCCTTGTCGGAGATTTCCTTAGTAACTAAAGTACTTAATGGTACTACATTGATACATATCTCGCTTTGATTTACTCATGTTGATAATAACATAATTTTCTTTTTCTTTTTGCAGGCACATTCGTATTGCATGAGATACATCACAGGAAAAGGAAATGAGGACCGCAATTAACCGTAGCCACCATATATTTAAACAGAAAAACTATAGAAAAAGATAAGCTGACAAAAGTAGTAACAATCAAAAATTATGGTAGGTCTAATTTATTTAAATAGTATTTATTTAAATTCAAGAACGTTCAAAAAGCTACGGATCTTTATGTACATACATAACGCACAATAATGAAAATAACAAAAAAAAGTTAATTTAATTTAAAAAGTAAGAAATCCTATAAAGAAATTAAAAAGAAGCTATAAATGCTTTATTAAATTAAAAAAAGGCAAAACTTGTAAAAAAACTTTGTATGTTGACAAAAAAAAAAAATTATTTAATTCGAAACAAGGTCAAAATAAAAAATTATTTAAAAAATGCATTTAATAAAAAAACTTACAACAAGAAAAAAAGAATATTAAAAAAATTTAACAAACAAGTTTAAAAATATTTCAAAATTTATTTCATTTATTCAAATAATATTTATTTAAATTTAAGAATGTTCCAAAACTTAGGGCTATCTATGTACATTACGACACTTCGTCAAAAAGAGGCACAGAAAAAATAAATTCAATATATAAAATAAGAAATCTTAAAAAATTTAAACAAAAAAAATTAATAAACAAATTTTTAGTTATTAAAATGAAACAAAAAAATTAAAAATGCATTTAATAAAAAAGCTTTAACAAGAAAAAAACCAATTTGAAAGAATTAAACAAAAAATATTTAAGTATTTATTTTATTAAAAAAAACACACACAATACACTATAATATTTATTTAAATTTAAGAATTCATGTACAAATTTTTATTTATAAAAAAAAAACTTGCAAAAAGCTGTGTATGTTAAAAAAAAAAATAATTTATGTACTTCGAAACAAAGTCAAATTATAAAAACTGCAAAACTAATTTAAAACAAGTAAGGAAGTCTAAGTTCGGGTGAAACCGAACATTACATACCCAGCTGTGCACATAAAGTGGGCGTGATCGTTCACCGATTTTTCTTATTTTCTGTGGTAGTACTCTACATAAACATAACATGCCTGGTACCTAGTTTCGTAAATCTATCTCACACCGTTCTGAAGTTGTTAGCAGTCGAATTTAAAAATTGCTTGACTCATAAGTGGGCGGTGCCACGCCCACTTTCCAAAATTTTGAAAAAATTATGTAAAGAATATGAAAGTTGATGTATGTACCAAATTATATTATTATAGCGAAATCAGTTAATTAGATATGGACTTTTCAATATTTCCACCTCCTTTCAATATAACTTTTATGAAAAAGTAGGCGTGGTCGCGAAGCGATTTCGTTTATTTTCTATAGCTGAATTTACCACAACAATAGTATGTCCTCTACGAAATTTCGTTATATTAGCATAAACTGTTCTGAAGTTATTAAGAGTCAAAATTTTAAAATTTCTTCAAATATACGTGGGCGGTACCACGCCCCCTTTTCAAAACTTTTTATAAAATCGGCCTAAGAACATCCAAATCAATACATATTGCAAATTTTATCATTGTAGCTGCTTCTAATATTGAATTAACCCATTTTATACGTTTTTCGAAATTTTCGATATCGAAAAAGGGGCGTGGTTATGGTCCGATTTTACCCATTTTCAATAGCAATCTATTCTGAACCCAAATAAGTACGCATGCCAAATTTGGTGAAGATATCTCATTATTTGCTCAAGTTATCGTGTTAACGGACAGACGGACGGACGGACAGACGGACGGACATGGCTCAATCAAATTTTTTTTCGATCCTGATCATATTGATATATGGAAGTCTATATCTATCTCGATTCCTTTATACCTGTACAACCAACCGTTATCCTAACAAAGTTATAATACCCTGTGTACAAGTACAGCTGGGTATAATTATGACCCGTGTTTTAGATGATTTTCGAATTTTTCGGTATCGAGAATTGCCGTGGTTGGAGGGGGATGTTAGCCAATTTCATCACGTATACTCCCAACAATACTAGCATGATTTGTGCCAAATTTCATCGTTCTACCATAATTTGTTTAAAAGTCCAGTCGAAAATCATAATCTATACATATAAAAATGGATGTATGTATGTATGTGGCTTATGGACTCCAAAACTACTCGGCCGATTTTGTTGAAATTTTGGGGATAGATTAGTAGGAGCCTGGAGAGTGTTTCTGTAAATTTTTTTTTATGGGAAGTGGACCCGGGACCGCCCTATTCGAAAATATCGTATAAATGGCTGGATTTACTTGATATTTGGTATGTAGATAGCGTTATGCTTAGATTAAAGTATAGGATGATTTTTCTTCCGGGAAGTGGACCAGGGACCGATCTGTAAACAATCGTATTTATGACTCGAATTGCTTGAAACTTGGTATGTAGGTAGCTATATGCTTAGATTAATATATAGGATAAATTTTATTCCGGGAAGTGGACCCAGGACTGACTTATTCTAAAGTATCGTATAGATGGTTGGATTAACTTTAAATTTGATATGTAGGTAGCGTTAAGCTTAGGTTAAAGTGTGGGAAAAGTTTTCTTCCAGGAAGTTTATCAGGGCCCGATATATTCTAAACAATCATATTTATGACTCGATGAGCTTGATATTTAGCGTGTAGCTGGCGTTTCACCTTGATAAAATATGAGATAATGTATCTTCCGAGAAATGGTAAAAATGGTAAAATCTTATTCAGGTGATTTTCTTTGGCGTAGCAACGCACGCCGGGTATTACTAGTAGAATGATAAGAGAGGTTCACCTATGAAATTATATCATTTTATTCATTTCAGCTACCGAGATATGTCTCTTCGTGTGATTTTCGAAATTGTCGATATCGACAAAAGAGGCGTGGTTATCATCCGATTTCGCCCATTTTCTCTAAATTTTTACTCAAGTTATCGTATACACAGACGGACAGACAGACGGACATGCCTGAATGAAATCCTCTTTTCAAACTAAGAACTTTCATATATGGAACTCTATATCTATCTCGATTATTTTGTGCCGTTACGTACTACCGTTATGTGAACAAAATTAATATACGCTCGTACTAGCACTGGTGCGCTGGGAATAAAAATCGTAATGGAGAGACTAGGGGGTTCATCCTACCAAAATATATCATTTTAGCCATTTCCGTCACCGAATTATGTCAATTTATGTGATTTTCGAAATCGAAAGTGGGCGTGGTTGGAGAGCGATTTTTCCAATTTCATCAGGTATACCCCTAACGATACTAGTATGCTTTGTGCCAAATTTCCTTCTACCCTAATCAGTTTAAAAGTTACGACTAGTTGAATTTTCAAAAATGCCTCCCTTAAAGGTGGGCGGGACCACGCCCACTTTAGAAAATTTATCAAAAAATCATTATGTAATGGTCAGAAGGGTTCACCTATAAAATTATATCATTTTACCGATTTCCGTTATCGAATTATGTCAATTTAGGTGATTTTAGAAATTTTCGATATCGAAAGTGGGCGTGGTTGGAGGGCGATTTTATCCAATTTCATCTGGTATACTCCCATCGATGCTAGTATGCTTTGTGCCAAATTCCATCGTTCTATCGTAATCAGTTTAAAAGTTACGACCAGTCAAATTTTCAAAAATGCCTCACTTAAAAGTGGGCGGTGCCACGCCCACTATAAAAAATTTATGAAAAAATCATAAGAGAATGACCAGGGGGATTCACCTATAAAATTATATCATTTTAGCCATTTCAGCTGCCGAGATATGTCAATTTGTGTGATTTTCGAAATTTTCGATATCGAAAGTGGGCGTGGTTGAAAGGCGATTTTATCCAGTTTCATCAGGTATACTCCCAACGATACTAGTATGCTTTGTGCCGAATTCAATCATTCTATCGTAATCAGTTTAGGAGTTACGACCATTCAAATTTTCAAAAATGCCTCCCTTAAAAGTGGGCGGTGCCACGCCCACTATAAAAAATTTATGGAAAAATCATAAGAGAATGACCAGGGGGGTTCACATATAAAATTATATCATTTTAGCCATTTCAGCTGCCGAGATAAATCAATTTTTGTGATTTTCGAAATTTTCGATATCGAAAAAGGGGGCGTGGTTATCATCCGATTTCGCCCATTTTCAATAGCAACCTACCTTGAGCAGAAAGTAACCTGTGTACAAAATTTCGTGCAAATATCTCAATTTTTACTCAAGTTATCGTGTACACGGACGGACAGACGGACAGACGGACAGACGGACGGACATGCCTTAATCAACTCCTCTTTTAATCCTAAGAACTTTCATATATGGAACTCTATATCTATCTCGATTATTTTGTGCCGTTACATACAACCGTTAGGTGAACAAAGTTAATATACCCTTGTACTAGTACTAGTACTAGTGCGCTGGGTATAAATATATATAATTAGCACCTTGTTTATAGGCAAACTTTATGATACTGGAATAGAATGGAAGATCAATTTGGAGGAAGAGAGTCCTACGTGTTCATCGACGCCGTTAAAAGGTATGTAATGTATCGTCTTCTTTTTCCATTCTTATTTAATTTTTTATTTTTAATATTTTATTTTTATTTTTTATTACAGAATACCAATTAAAAGCAAACAGAATTGATACAACACATCCGGATTATATGGGCCGGACACTACACCTTTAGAAAATGCCAATACTGTACCTACTCTCGGCAAAGGTATTGAATGAAATCATAATAGTTATGACCTTTATAATAAAAGTCAAAACTGAATAGTTATATTTTACTTTTATAATCAAAGTTATTTAAACTGTTTTTTTACTTTTCGAAATATTTTTATTTTTAATATTTCTTTTTATTATAACTATAACTATATTACAGTGTCGGAGAGAACATTTTAGACAACAGAAAACTTGTTTTTTTAATGAATGCCATTCAAATCGGTGGTCAAAGCTTTGCACGAAAATAAGCAAAAATATCCAAATTTTGTCTTAATCTCAGGCTCTTTCGAAAAATTCTGATTATGAATTTCAATATTAGTACACCAAAGTGCAAATCGTATGTAGCTCTGAAAGCGCGGTGATTTAAAAAAAAATTAGATTTTGTTATGTGGAGAAAAAATTACCAAAAATCATTGCGATTTTTGAGCTACATACGTGCACTTTATTATAGTAAAATTGTATGAGCTACAAAACTGCATACCTGAGTTTTTCTAAAGAGCCTGCGAAAAAAAGTTTAAAAATGAAAGCTTAAAACAGATTTGAATGGCACTCGTTAGATCTTAAATGATACTTTCAACTGAAACTTAATTAAATTCATATACATATGTACAAGAATTAAAAAAAAACAACGTTTTCAGCTATCCAAAATGTTTGACTTAAATTTAGTTTCATCTTTTTAACAATTTTATATGGGCTAGGAAACTTCATCCGTATTTAAGTTCAAAATATGTAGTTCTGACTATGACTATTTCCATTGTGTTTACTTTGCCAATATATCATTTTTGATTTCCAGAAGAATTTCGTTTTAAACCTAAAAGGCCTTTCCAAAAGTATTGATGATGTTTTGAGGCACTGATGAAGTTTTATTTTATTGCAGTTGGGATGGAAGAAAACGGAAGCAATCCTTGTCGGAGATTTCCTTAGTAACTAAAGTACTTAATGGTACTACATTGATACATATCTCGCTTTGATTTACTCATGTTGATAATAACATAATTTTCTTTTTCTTTTTGCAGGCACATTCGTATTGCATGAGATACATCACAGGAAAAGGAAATGAGGACCGCAATTAACCGTAGCCACCATATATTTAAACAGAAAAACTATAGAAAAAGATAAGCTGACAAAAGTAGTAACAATCAAAAATTATGGTAGGTCTAATTTATTTAAATAGTATTTATTTAAATTCAAGAACGTTCAAAAAGCTACGGATCTTTATGTACATACATAACGCACAATAATGAAAATAACAAAAAAAAGTTAATTTAATTTAAAAAGTAAGAAATCCTATAAAGAAATTAAAAAGAAGCTATAAATGCTTTATTAAATTAAAAAAAGGCAAAACTTGTAAAAAAACTTTGTATGTTGACAAAAAAAAAAAATTATTTAATTCGAAACAAGGTCAAAATAAAAAATTATTTAAAAAATGCATTTAATAAAAAAACTTACAACAAGAAAAAAAGAATATTAAAAAAATTTAACAAACAAGTTTAAAAATATTTCAAAATTTATTTCATTTATTCAAATAATATTTATTTAAATTTAAGAATGTTCCAAAACTTAGGGCTATCTATGTACATTACGACACTTCGTCAAAAAGAGGCACAGAAAAAATAAATTCAATATATAAAATAAGAAATCTTAAAAAATTTAAACAAAAAAAATTAATAAACAAATTTTTAGTTATTAAAATGAAACAAAAAAATTAAAAATGCATTTAATAAAAAAGCTTTAACAAGAAAAAAACCAATTTGAAAGAATTAAACAAAAAATATTTAAGTATTTATTTTATTAAAAAAAACACACACAATACACTATAATATTTATTTAAATTTAAGAATTCATGTACAAATTTTTATTTATAAAAAAAAAACTTGCAAAAAGCTGTGTATGTTAAAAAAAAAAATAATTTATGTACTTCGAAACAAAGTCAAATTATAAAAACTGCAAAACTAATTTAAAACAAGTAAGGAAGTCTAAGTTCGGGTGAAACCGAACATTACATACCCAGCTGTGCACATAAAGTGGGCGTGATCGTTCACCGATTTTTCTTATTTTCTGTGGTAGTACTCTACATAAACATAACATGCCTGGTACCTAGTTTCGTAAATCTATCTCACACCGTTCTGAAGTTGTTAGCAGTCGAATTTAAAAATTGCTTGACTCATAAGTGGGCGGTGCCACGCCCACTTTCCAAAATTTTGAAAAAATTATGTAAAGAATATGAAAGTTGATGTATGTACCAAATTATATTATTATAGCGAAATCAGTTAATTAGATATGGACTTTTCAATATTTCCACCTCCTTTCAATATAACTTTTATGAAAAAGTAGGCGTGGTCGCGAAGCGATTTCGTTTATTTTCTATAGCTGAATTTACCACAACAATAGTATGTCCTCTACGAAATTTCGTTATATTAGCATAAACTGTTCTGAAGTTATTAAGAGTCAAAATTTTAAAATTTCTTCAAATATACGTGGGCGGTACCACGCCCCCTTTTCAAAACTTTTTATAAAATCGGCCTAAGAACATCCAAATCAATACATATTGCAAATTTTATCATTGTAGCTGCTTCTAATATTGAATTAACCCATTTTATACGTTTTTCGAAATTTTCGATATCGAAAAAGGGGCGTGGTTATGGTCCGATTTTACCCATTTTCAATAGCAATCTATTCTGAACCCAAATAAGTACGCATGCCAAATTTGGTGAAGATATCTCATTATTTGCTCAAGTTATCGTGTTAACGGACAGACGGACGGACGGACAGACGGACGGACATGGCTCAATCAAATTTTTTTTCGATCCTGATCATATTGATATATGGAAGTCTATATCTATCTCGATTCCTTTATACCTGTACAACCAACCGTTATCCTAACAAAGTTATAATACCCTGTGTACAAGTACAGCTGGGTATAATTATGACCCGTGTTTTAGATGATTTTCGAATTTTTCGGTATCGAGAATTGCCGTGGTTGGAGGGGGATGTTAGCCAATTTCATCACGTATACTCCCAACAATACTAGCATGATTTGTGCCAAATTTCATCGTTCTACCATAATTTGTTTAAAAGTCCAGTCGAAAATCATAATCTATACATATAAAAATGGATGTATGTATGTATGTGGCTTATGGACTCCAAAACTACTCGGCCGATTTTGTTGAAATTTTGGGGATAGATTAGTAGGAGCCTGGAGAGTGTTTCTGTAAATTTTTTTTATGGGAAGTGGACCCGGGACCGCCCTATTCCAAAATATCGTATAAATGGCTGGATTTACTTGATATTTGGTATGTAGATAGCGTTATGCTTAGATTAAAGTATAGGATGATTTTTCTTCCGGGAAGTGGACCAGGGACCGATCTGTAAACAATCGTATTTATGACTCGAATTGCTTGAAACTTGGTATGTAGGTAGCTATATGCTTAGATTAATATATAGGATAAATTTTATTCCGGGAAGTGGACCCAGGACTGACTTATTCTAAAGTATCGTATAGATGGTTGGATTAACTTTAAATTTGATATGTAGGTAGCGTTAAGCTTAGGTTAAAGTGTGGGAAAAGTTTTCTTCCAGGAAGTTTATCAGGGCCCGATATATTCTAAACAATCATATTTATGACTCGATGAGCTTGATATTTAGCGTGTAGCTGGCGTTTCACCTTGATAAAATATGAGATAATGTATCTTCCGAGAAATGGTAAAAATGGTAAAATCTTATTCAGGTGATTTTCTTTGGCGTAGCAACGCACGCCGGGTATTACTAGTAGAATGATAAGAGAGATTCACCTATGAAATTATATCATTTTATTCATTTCAGCTACCGAGATATGTCTCTTCGTGTGATTTTCGAAATTGTCGATATCGACAAAAGAGGCGTGGTTATCATCCGATTTCGCCCATTTTCTCTAAATTTTTACTCAAGTTATCGTATACACAGACGGACAGACAGACGGACATGCCTGAATGAAATCCTCTTTTCAAACTAAGAACTTTCATATATGGAACTCTATATCTATCTCGATTATTTTGTGCCGTTACGTACTACCGTTATGTGAACAAAATTAATATACGCTCGTACTAGCACTGGTGCGCTGGGAATAAAAATCGTAATGGAGAGACTAGGGGGTTCATCCTACCAAAATATATCATTTTAGCCATTTCCGTCACCGAATTATGTCAATTTATGTGATTTTCGAAATCGAAAGTGGGCGTGGTTGGAGAGCGATTTTTCCAATTTCATCAGGTATACCCCTAACGATACTAGTATGCTTTGTGCCAAATTTCCTTCTACCCTAATCAGTTTAAAAGTTACGACTAGTTGAATTTTCAAAAATGCCTCCCTTAAAGGTGGGCGGGACCACGCCCACTTTAGAAAATTTATCAAAAAATCATTATGTAATGGTCAGAAGGGTTCACCTATAAAATTATATCATTTTACCGATTTCCGTTATCGAATTATGTCAATTTAGGTGATTTTAGAAATTTTCGATATCGAAAGTGGGCGTGGTTGGAGGGCGATTTTATCCAATTTCATCTGGTATACTTCCATCGATGCTAGTATGCTTTGTGCCAAATTCCATCGTTCTATCGTAATCAGTTTAAAAGTTACGACCAGTCAAATTTTCAAAAATGCCTCACTTAAAAGTGGGCGGTGCCACGCCCACTATAAAAAATTTATGAAAAAATCATAAGAGAATGACCAGGGGGATTCACCTATAAAATTATATCATTTTAGCCATTTCAGCTGCCGAGATATGTCAATTTGTGTGATTTTCGAAATTTTCGATATCGAAAGTGGGCGTGGTTGAAAGGCGATTTTATCCAGTTTCATCAGGTATACTCCCAACGATACTAGTATGCTTTGTGCCGAATTCAATCATTCTATCGTAATCAGTTTAGGAGTTACGACCATTCAAATTTTCAAAAATGCCTCCCTTAAAAGTGGGCGGTGCCACGCCCACTATAAAAAATTTATGGAAAAATCATAAGAGAATGACCAGGGGGGTTCACATATAAAATTATATCATTTTAGCCATTTCAGCTGCCGAGATAAATCAATTTTTGTGATTTTCGAAATTTTCGATATCGAAAAAGGGGGCGTGGTTATCATCCGATTTCGCCCATTTTCAATAGCAACCTACCTTGAGCAGAAAGTAACCTGTGTACAAAATTTCGTGCAAATATCTCAATTTTTACTCAAGTTATCGTGTACACGGACGGACAGACGGACGGACATGCCTTAATCAACTCCTCTTTTAATCCTAAGAACTTTCATATATGGAACTCTATATCTATCTCGATTATTTTGTGCCGTTACATACAACCGTTAGGTGAACAAAGTTAATATACCCTTGTACTAGTACTAGTACTAGTGCGCTGGGTATAAAAATGCATTGAATAACAACTTGAACGAGAAAAAAACTAGTTTAAAAAGATTTAAGAATTCATTTTATTTGAAAAAAACTAAAATAACCAATGCACTAAATCTAATATCTTTAAACGAGTTAATCTTGTATATTTGTATATTTGTATTTTTGTATATTTGTAAATTTGTATGTTCGGACTATCTCGAGAACCGCTTGACCGATTGGGATGAAATTTGGCACAAAGATAGTATGATGGATTCTAAGACTACCCACTTTAGGGTTGCCACTTGGGGCGGTTTACAGGGTTGCCACCTATCCCTTTTTTTTAATTATGGAGCAAGATATGCCAATATGGGTATCATATGAAAGGTATTTTCGGCGAGATACCAACTGAAATATTTTCAAGTAGAGTTACCACCTAGGGTTGCCACCTTACCACAATATATTTGTATATCCGGTACTATCTCGAGAATCGCTTGACCGAATTGGCTGAAATTTGGTATGGTGATAGTATGATCGATTTTAAGACTACCCACTTTAGGGTTGCCACTTGGGGCGGTTTACAGGGTTGCCACCTATCCCTTTTTTTAATTATGGAGCAAGAAATGCCAATATGGGTATCATATGACAGGTATTTTCGGCGAGATACCAACTAAAATATTGTCAAGTAGGGTTGCCACCTAGGGTTGCCACCTTACCACAATATATTTCTATATCCGGTACTATCTCGAGAACCGCTTGACCGATTTGGATGAAATTTGGTATGTAGATAGTATGATTGATTCTAAGACTATCAATTTGGGGGTTGCCACGTCATCATTTGGGATAATTTTTGGGTTCTTTGGGAAGATCTGAGGGACTATTCAAGGATTATTTTGGGATCATTTTTGGATAATTTTGTGGTAATTTTCGAATCGTTTAGGGTACATTTAAGGGTGTTTTTGGGGTAATTTGTGAATTATTTTTGGACCAATTTCGGAACATTTTAGGGTCATTTTGGGATCATTTTTGGGTAGTTTTGGGTATCAAAGTAAAGGTATTGTCGCCGACATACCAGCTAAAATATTTTAAAGTAGGGTTGCCACCCAGGGTTACCGTTTTACCGTATTGTAATTGTATTTTGTATTTTGGGATCATATTTGGATATTTTAGGATTATTTTGAGAACATCACTTTGGGATAATTTTGGGGCTTGCTTGAGATCATTTTGGGTTCAATTTCGGATTAATTTGGTACATTTTTGGGTAATTTTCGGTTCATTTTGGAGCCATTTTTGGATAATTTTTTTATCATTTTGGGATAATTTTTGGGTTACTTTGGGAACATTTGAGGGTCTTTTTGGGGTGGTTTTGGGATTATTTTAGGATATATTTGGGATCATTTTGGTGTATTTTTTGGATCGTTTAGTGTGCATTTAAGGCTATTTTTGGGGTAATTTGGGAATTATTTTTGGACCAATTTGGAATAATTTTAGGTTCATTTTCGGATCATTTTTGGGTCGTTTTGGGTTCAATTTCGGATCATTTTGGGAACATTTAAGGGTCTTTTTGGGATCATTTTAGGATTATTTTTGGATTATTTTAGGGTCCGTTTGGGATCATTTTGGGTAAGTAAATTTAGCGCTAAATTGATAGCACCGAGCAAGCTCGGTCACCCAGGTACTAATTATTATATAAGTTATTTAAATAGTATTTATTAAATTTAAAAAAATTGAAAAAGCTATGTTAAAAAAAAGAAAAAAGTAAATTTTTTTATTTGAAACAAGGTCAAATTTAAAAAATAATAGCTTTAACAAAAATGCATCAAATAAATAAATTCGATTAAACTAAAAAAAAATTGAAAAAATGAATTTGATTTAAAAAAATAAGAAAATTAAAAAAAAAAACATTACAATTACAAGGTACCATGATTACGTAATTTCGGCCTTGCTCAAGGGCCTTCTCAAATGGCTATGTGTTTTTAGAAATTTTTCATCACCTATTGTTGGTAATCGAACCAAGAACCAAGGGGATTAGGAATTTCTAAGCCCGCAGTGTGTACCTCTTACACCAACCTGCGTTGAAATTATTGCCAGCTTATATCCATCATGTTCACTTAGTATGTATTCATTTTATTAGTGTTTTGTTTTTATACTACCTTATCGACAACTAGAGCGACATCAATCGGCCGCCATTTATACTAGCAGTGTCAAGGATTTTAGTGCACCCTGTGATAATTTTACTGACAGCTGCAGTTTATTTTCACAGTGTGGCTTTTTCCGCTGTGTCCTGCGATTAATATGTAAGTATGTTTTGAGTTTGTGGTCATTAATTTGAGAATCTTTGAAACTTTGGTGGACTTTTGGATTAAAAAATGGAAATGCAAAACTATGTAAAGAAAGAAAAAACGTAATAAAAATAAATATAAACTAATTTATTAGGAAAGGTCAAATTAAAAAAAAGTAGTTTTAGAAAGATCCATTGAATAAATAAATGGAAAGAAATCTATGTAAAAGTGGAAAGAAAACTGTTAAAAATGAAAAAAAAAACTATGTTAAAGAAAAGTAATAAATTTAAATAACAAAGAAAGTCAGATTAAAATAAGTAATTTAAGAAAAATCCATTGAATAAAAAATGGAAAGAACACTATGTTAAAATGGAATATTTGCTTCTAGAATATGCCCGCGGTAGGTAGGCCTGTCGTAAAAGGCGACTAAAATCCAAAGAGAGGACAACTCAATAAAACCCGTAATCCCGAGTGTGATCCGCACCGTGCTCATGGGATGAATGGCACTACGCTAGTGTGTCTTATAACAGTGGGCCCCAGATACCTGGCGCCCTCTGGTTGTAATAAGTCTTATTGGGATATCGGGGGCTATGTCCTAGCTGACCTTCTTCCCCTACTAATGAACTAATGGCGGCGAAATACCAACAGGTTATCATAACCTCTAACGAGATTTTTAGCCGAGCTTCTCTTTCCAACTTGTGGTGTGTTGCTTTTGAGTTTTCCTACAAGTTGGCGGGACCTACAGTTTTTTGCCGACTCCGAACGGCACTTGCAAAGCAAATGAATTTTTTGCTGAGAAGCTTCTCATGGCAGAAATACACCCGGAGAGTTTGCCAAACTACTGCCGAGGGGCGACCCCGTTTAGAAAAATTCTAATTTTTGATGTTACTTTTGTCGGGCATCGAACCGCCACGACTTGGTGTAGAAGGCCGAACACTTAACCGCTACACCACGGCGGCCGCCGTCTTCCCCTACACTCGTGGGAATTATATGTACCAAATAAATGAGAAAAACTATACTACAGATAATGATAAAGTTAAACTGCTTTCAAATGATCAGGCCGGATCTGACCTTTCGGTTGATACCGAATCAAAAGCTGAAGCCGCAGGCATGGCGGGGCTGAATAAGCCCCCAAGATACTGAAAATGCTGAAAAACGTAAGCACTTGAATGGTGCCGCTCGTAAGCGTCTTAAGAAACTCCTGGCTAAGGGTATCAAATACGAAACCGCCTTAGCAATTGCCAAACAGCCCCAAGGGCCGGCACAAAGGGAGGCGACCAATAAAAGGGGGCGATCCAATAGTACGACCCCAATTTCCAAAAGAGGACAAGGAAGATGCCTCCTATTGATGGAGAGGCAGCCAGTGCCTTAGTAACCGTGGCTCATCCTGACGGTGTGTCATCAGGATCCTTTAGAGATACCCTGACTACTATTAAGCTGGGCATAATCCCACAGGATTATCCTAGTACCATCTGGTCTTCTGAACAACTGAAGATCATAAGGAGGGACATTTTGAATGAAGTGTTTAAACTTCAAGTTGGCACTATTAGTCCCCGCTTCACGGGCAGCGCGATTCGCCAAGGATGGCTTTCAATTGTCTGCGATGATTCTAACTATGCAGAGTGGTTAAAAGATATCGTCCCAAAACTAACTCCTTGGGAGGGGGCGAAACTGAAGGTAGTTTCGGATGCGGAAGTACCTCGTCGCATTATCTTTGTCCTAATGATTACTAAGCGGATAAGAAACTTTTTTTTTAATCCTAATTGCTTGACTAGGATTAGATGGCTATTACTTTTTGATTAGATTAGAACTAATCAAAAATCTAACCACGTTTAGTGACGATTGGCATATCTAATCAAAACTAATCAAAAAAAAAATTCGATTAGATTTCTCGACTAGTTTTGATTAGATTTGATTAGAACAACTATTTTGTGTCAGTAATAACTAGGTGCAACTCTCTATATAATGCAATCGTGAAGTTACCTCAGTACAAAAAGAAATTGAATAACCTTTCCGATGAGCGGAATCTGTCGCCTTTTACATCAAGTGATTTTCAATATTTGGAGTCGTACAAGCTGCTAATGGAGCCTATTTCCCAAACATTGGACTTTCTCCAAGGTGAAGCCAATGTGAAATATGGTTGTATTATTCCTGCGTTATTTTCTTTGAGTAATAAACTGCTAAACTTATCCAGAAACCCCGAAGTTTTTATCAATGTTAGCTCAACAGCAGTACAATTAGAACATCAATTGAGAGAAAGGTTTAATCCATAGTTTGCATTGGCTCCTGAGGTAAATATGGCATTATCGGCAGCTGTATTGACCCCAAATGTGAAAATGAGATGGTTGCCTGTTCGCCTGACTGTACTCAGAAGCAGATCAGTAAAAGGGTGATTGAAGTAATAAGCACTTTCTTGAATGATTCCACATGTTCTGAACGGTCGTGCCTCAGTTGGTCTATGAAAGCTCTTTTTTTGATTTCAATGAAGGTAATTTTATCAATATTTTACAATTTTTCAAACTAAATAACTATTATTTCGGTTCCAGAAGATGATGAGGAGGTGTTAATTTCCAGAACACCAATTTTACCAAACGCTCAGAGCAAGATATAGAAATTGTGATATACATAGAAATATTGTAAAATGTCATCATTTAATGTCATGAAAGTATATGTTATTTCAAGTATATTCGTTAGCTGATGCCTTATTTTATTGCGACTTTTCATTAGCTCAATTATTTTTAAAGCAGTGAGCTCTGCTTAGAAGTTTGCTCGTTGTACTTTTTATATAAGCCACATCTATGTAATAGATATAGCCGGGCGCGTATCCAGAAAATATTT
Source organism: Campiglossa producta (assembly GCA_964058755.1). NCBI lineage: Eukaryota > Metazoa > Arthropoda > Insecta > Diptera > Tephritidae > Campiglossa > Campiglossa producta. The sequence continues at coordinate 110,690,845 of CAXKVI010000001.1, read as the reverse complement.
TCGGGGTGGATCCATTTTTTTTCATAATAACCATTTTGACTGGAAATGGAAATGACTTAGCTAAAGTTTAATTTTGTTACTAGTGCAGACGCGAACCAAATTTATCAAAGCCTTGAGAAAAATCACAAAAAATAAATAAATTGTCTTTTGAAAGAACATTAAAAAATGTTCGAAGTCCATTACAAAAAAAATATTTTAAAGGAAAAAGATCAAGCTTTACGTAAAAATTAAAAATGTCCAAAATTGAAAAAAATTGATACAATTCTTTTTTAATAAAATTTTTACTATGTTTTTTTAATAATTTTTTTTTTTAAGTTATATTCAAAAAGAACGGAAAAAATACTTTAGAAAACGGTTTCCATGTTCCCTCTTAGCATGTCAATTACATGTCTTATAATTTAAAGAAAAAAGGCTTACACACAAAAAATTGCGAATTCAAGCCCGTATATCTCGGTAACCTTCCAATATTTTTATGCGAAGTTTGGTGATATTTTTTTCTTACATGGCAGATCAATTTCACAAAATTTCATTCAAATCGAATTTTTATGTGGTCCGCTTGAGAAATTTTACCCCATATGTAGTCAGCTATAAGGATCGGAATGGAGATACAACGTCTGCCGGGACAGCTGAATTTAGAAAAATGCTAGGACGATTTTTATAGTGAATTTTCAGGTGTACAGCTTGGTCGAAGGAAATTTTTCGAAAAAATTACCGTTTACGATAAAAATTCGTAAAACCCTAAATGTTCACCTTTGCCCCCAAACAACTTTTTTAGCACACATGATATTAATAGCGACTTTTGAAGTTTTCTTTCTTTACTTAAGTTTGGCTTTGTCGCAATTTTTGTTATTTCAAATGTCTAATTTGACCGGAAATCAAAAAATATTATCCCATGAGTTTGGGACTCCAAATTTTATTTTTTACAGTCACATACAAAAAATTGCATAAACTTGCGCATTTCGGGGTGTCCCTGAATACGGGCCTAGATATAACAAATATAAATGTAAGCTTTATTTATGTTTATTATAGCTCTGTATATTCGGATGCAAAGCATATGTATACGAAACTTTCTTATTGTTGTGAAATTGGAGCCGTTTTCTGAAGTAAACTTTAAAATTTATCTTAATTTGTTCATACGAAATTTTTGTTTAGCGTGAACTTTCATACAATCCCGACGGTATTTACAGCAATAGACTACAAGTCAAAAAAGCAATAAAGAGTTAAATGTTATAAATGGAAAAATATTCGTGCTTAATTAAGTATGAAAATTCTTTCATAGGTTTCACACCAAGTCCTAAAAATTCGCAAATCTTTCATATTAGTTAGCATTGAAATTAAAGAAATGTTCTATATGGAAGTATAAATATATGCATAAATGGACACTGAGAAGGGTTTACCTTCAAGCTGGGTAGTGGCCTAAGGTGCTAGACCTTCTACCATACAAGTCACCACAGTGTTGTGAGTTCGACTCTCACAATGCCGGGAAGAAAAGTCCTTGAAGAGATGTAACTCCAGTATCATCGCAACATATGTCGGCTTGTCTGGTTCCTGCAGCGCGTAGGTAAATTTTTCTCAAAAAACACATTTTCATACAATCCCGAAAATTGCTTGTAAATACCGTCGGTATTTACAGCAATAGACTACAAGTCAAAAAAGCAATAAAGAGTTAAATGTTATAAATGGAAAAATATTCGTGCTTAATTAAGTATGAAAATTCTTTCATAGGTTTCACACCAAGTCCTAAAAATTCGCAAATCTTTCATATAAGTTAGCATTGAAATTAAAGAAATGTTCTATATGGAAGTATACATAAATATATGCATAAATGGACACTGAGAAGGGTTTACCTTCAAGCTGGGTAGTGGCCTAAGGTGCTAGACCTTCTAGCATACAAGTCACTACAGTGTTGTGAGTTCGACTCTCACAATGCCGGGAAGAAAAGTCCTTGAAGAGATGTAACTTCAGTATCATCGCAACATATGTCGGCTTGTCTGGTTCCTGCAGCGCGTAGGTAAATTTTTCTCAAAAAACATATTTTCATACAATCCCGAAAATTGCTTGTAAATACCGTCGGTATTTACAGCAATAGACTACAAGTCAAAAAAGCAACAAAGAGTTAAATGTTATAAATGGAAAAATATTCGTGCTTAATTAAGTATGAAAATTCTTTCATATGTTTCACACCAAGTCCTAAAAATTCGCAAATCTTTCATATAAGTTAGCATTGAAATTAAAGAAATGTTCTATATGGAAGTATAAATATATGCATAAATGGACACTGAGAAGGGTTTACCTTCAAGCTGGGTAGTGGCCTAAGGTGCTAGACCTTCTAGTATACAAGTCACTACAGTGTTGTGAGTTCGACTCTCACAATGCCGGGAAGAAAAGTCCTTGAAGAGATGTAACTCCAGTATCATCGAAACATATGTCGGCTTGTCTGGTTCCTGCAGCGCGTAGGTAAAATTTTTCTCAAAAAACACATTTTCATACAATCCCGAAAACTGCTTGTAAATACCGTCGGTATTTACAGCAATAGACTACAAGTCAAAAAAGCAACAAAGAGTGAACTTTAATATTTAAGGCTAGATGAGGAAACGCTCCTTTATATTATAAAATATTTATATTATACGTTTTAATGAAAAAAAAAAAATAAAACGGGTGAAAAGTTGATTAAAAATTTTTAGCCGTTTTTCCGGCCAAAATTATAATTTTTTCGCCAAAATAATTTTTTTAGCCGTTTTTAGCCTTTTTTTCTCTCGATCTAGCCGGTATGCTGAAAACATTCTGGCAAAACTGTTCCCCAGCTATGTCTTTGTCGGGTATCTTAAAGAGGACGATTGCCCCTCAAACGAGCATATCCTCAGAGTTATTTCTGTTCAAAACCCGACCCTAGACACCAGATACTGGAGAATCCTCAATCGGACAAGTAGGGCCACCGTGGCGGAAATCGCAATAGCTGTAGATCCGATGTCAGCTGAAACAATCCGTCACCATAATAATATTATCAGTTTGGCGTATGCCAAAGTGAAACTGCGGCTTAAAACCAAACCGTCTCTGCCCCGGGTAACTGATGAAGCCAGCGGCAGTGATGAAAATGTTGCAGTAGAAAAGAAGGCTGTAGAACAAAACAGGCTGCAGCTCAAAATTGGCAGAGGTGACGCAAGGCTTGGAGGATGTACAAACTAAGCTTCAGCTGGAATCCACAGCAGAAGCTACGATTATTGAGGCTCCACCGCCCTCCCAAAGCCGCAAACAAATCTATTACGTAGTGATAGCTCTAGACCCGGAGTCGACCAAAAAACGGGCCAAAGCCAGGCATCTAATGGGGATGCTTTGCTCAGCGGCAACCTAAAGTCATCGGTGGCGGATAGGGACCGCAAACACTCGCAGTTCGAGGCGTCTAAAATGTTTCCAGGTGAATCTTCACCATACCAAGGCAGCTTCAGATGTTCTTAGCAGAAAATTTAGCCGAGAAGGTCTGGGAGCCTTTATTAAGGAACCATGGATTTTACATGGTTCTGTAAAAGGCTTAAGCAGTACTGACGGTAAATTAATCTATGCCACCGGTTCCCGTCCCATCGCGGCGATGCTTCTAAACAAGAAACTGGAGTTTGTTACGCTACTATGACGGCTGATTTGGTTGCAGTTTGGGCAAAAATTCTAACCCCAAGAGGCGAAAAAGATGTCATTTTGTCATCAGCATATTTTCCGGGTGAGGGGAAACAGCCCCAACTGCTGAATCCAAATCTCTCATTGAGTATTGCCAAGAGAAGGGTATCCCATGGGTTCTCTGCTGTGACACCAAATCCCACCATACTGCTTGGGCTAGTACGAACATAAATAACAGGGAGGAGCACCTCCTGGAGTTCATTAGTAGTCACAATATAAATGTAATGAACCGTGGTAATGAACCCACTTTTGTTAACGCTATTAGAAGTGAGGTTCTTGACCTTACTCTATGTAGCCAAAACATGGCCTTCGCTGTCACAAATTGGCACGTCTCGGGAGAGGAATCAATGTCGGACCACAAACAAATTGTATTCGACATGGGTCGCTTCTCTGACCATGAGTCCCTTTTCAGAAATCCGAGGAAAACGAAGTGGGAACTATTTCGCTTTACCATGGAAGAACGCGGCAGATATCACAACAGCTTTCTACGAGAGTTGTCCACAAGCCAAACAACGTATACAACGTGATGTTCCTTGGTGGAACAAAAAGCCTGCACAATTAAGATGTCAATCCAGTAGGCTGTTTAATGCAGCTAAAGACACTGGAAACTGGGTCTCCTATAGAAACGCTATAACTTCTCATAATAGAGAACTTGAAAAATCTAAGAGAGCAACCTGGAAGGAACACTGCGAAAATATTAAAGACCTCCCTACGGCAGTGCGGCTCCAAATAGCCCTTACGAGAGGTCATAGCAACGTCATTGGTACTCTGAAGAACTCAGATGGCAGCCACACGAAGCAGCCGGAAGACACATGCAAACTTTTGTTTGCTACTCACTTTCTGTACTGTATATCAGGCTATCAACACTCACATTCCGTATTAGATAACTCTCCAACAATTAGTGGCAGAGAAAAGAGCCTGGCGACAAAGCTAACCAATTTTAATAAGGTCCAATGGGCTTTATAAAATTTCAGTCCTTTCAAATCTCCAGGGCCGGATGGGGTCTATCATTGTCTGTTGCAGCAAGGAATCAACTATACAGCTCCAGTCCTATCAAATTTATATAGAGCATCCCTGCTTTTAGGATATATTCCCAACAGGTGGACAGAGGTTAAGGTTGTATTTATACCGAAACCAGGGAAACCGGAAAATCTGCCATCGTCATATCGACCAATAAGCCTCAGTTCCTTTCTCCTAAAGGGAATTGAGAAAAATTTAGATCAGCATTAGGGAAGTAAACTTAAAGAAACATCCTCTGTGTAAACACCAATTTGCCTACCAACCAGGAAAATCCACGGAGACTGCTATCAATTGCCTTAACTCAAAAAATTTAAAAGGCAATAGAGTCTAAAAACATAGCCGTGTGTGCATTCATCGATATATCAGGCGCTTTCGATAATACGTCGTATCAGGCCATTGAGGAAGCCATGATTATCAAGGACGTAAGCCCAATGATCACTCTCTGGGTCCTGGCCATGCTAACGCAAAGAAAAATCAGTTTTGAGCTTGACGGGAGTGCTGGCTCAATCGGGGCCACAAGAGGATGCCCTCAGGGAGGTGTACTTTCTCCTCTACTGTGGACCGTAGTCATAGACGAACTTCTTTATCGTTTGAAGGGCAATGGCTTTTACGTACAGGGATGACTTATTAGTCTACGTAACAGGAATCCGTGAAGAAACAATATCCGATCGCATGCAACAAGCCCTGCGCATCATTGAAATATGGTGTGCTAACAAAGGGATATCTATCAACCCAACTAAGACAGTCTTGGTGCCTTTCACGAGGCGAAGAGCTGTCTATGTTAGAGCCGTCCCTAGGAGGCATCCGCATAGTTTTTTCGACTGAAGGAAAATACCTAGGAGTAACATTGGACAAAACCCTCACATGGAATGCCTTTTTCGCCTGCACTAGACATTATGGCAAAACATGGGGGCTGTCTCCCAAAATGATGTACTGGTCATTAAATACAGTTGTGAAGCCAATAGTCACATACGCTTCTCTAGTCTGGTGGCCTAAGACTGCTCAAAGAAGAGCGGCAACTAAGTTAAGTAAGCTGCATCGGCTAGTCTGTGTCGATATAACAGGTGCAATGAGAACATGCCCTGCTGATGCTTTAAGTGCCCTTGTGGGAATACCCCTTTCCCTATTCATTTCATTTCATTTCATTTATTTGAGTCTATGGTTATACAAAACCTTACAGAGTAGATTACAATTTAAACTTAAGGCTAATACAAAATATCTTATAGAATTAAAAACTAAAGATAACGAGATATGACCTGGGACAAAAATAATGATCTAGGCATCGCGAAATCAAGATCAATAACACCAAAGATTTTATTGTATTCCTCTAAGGCCCTATTCAAAGGAGCACACTTATAAAAATACATCTAGTAATATTTACATAAAAGGGTAAATTAGACCTTAAAATTCTACTAGGAACATTGAAGTCTATGAACCCAAGAAGATCCGGAGAGTCGATGGAACCGCTAATTAAATCATATATGAACATAAGGGATTGGATAGACCTTCTACCAGCAAGCGATTTAACATCTATAAGCATGCACCGGCCATGGTAGGACGGAGCCGGTTCACTAAAATTCAATGACTGCAGAGCAAACCTTATGAAGCACCTCTGAACTCTTTCAACTCTTAAAGAGTGCGATAAATATATAGGGTTCCAGATTATAGAGGCATACTCCAATTTAGACCGCACAAAGGCATTATAAAGTAGTTTCCTAGTGTAGGGATCCCTGAAATCTTTAGCATAACGCTTCACAAAAGCCAAGTTGGAGTAAGCCTTAGGCACAATGTGATTGACATGGTTAACAAAAGTATAACCCGAGTCAAAGAGCACACCTAGATCAATGAATTCAGTAACTGTATTAAGCTGAGTATTTAAAACAAAATAAGAAGAGGGAAATCGAGTTAAAGACCTCGACAACGTCATATGGAAACATTTGTTGATATTCAAAGCTAATTTATTTCTTAAGCTCCACTCATCAAGGTTGTTTAAGTCGCTCTGAAGTGCTAAAACATCTGATGGACAAGAAATTGTACTAAAAAGCTTCAGATCGTCAGCATAAAGAAGATAATTACAATGCGCAAAACAATCACCAATATCGTTTATAAATATAACAAACAATAAAGGACCAAGGATACTACCCTGAGGCACACCGGAAGTGGATACAAATGTATATGACTTACAATTTTCCACTTCTACAAAAGAAGGTCTATTCGATATATATGACTTAAGCCATAATAGGAAGACTGGATGGAAACCTAAACTGGCCAGTTTTTGCAGTAAAATATTGTGTGAAACGGTATCAAATGCTTTGGCAAAATCCGTATAAATTGTATCAACTTGATAACCCTTTTTAAATGCAGAGACACAGTACTCAGAAAATGTTGCCAAATTCGTAACTGTTGAGCGTCCGGACACAAAACCATGTTGGTTTGGACTTAAAATTTGTTTGATAGAAAAACACAGCTTTTCTTTTATTACTTTTTCAATCAATTTTGAGCACGTGGTTAACTTTGAAATTGGCCTATAATTTTTAATTTCATTTTTATTTCCGGATTTGAAAATTGGTGTGATAGAGGCAACTTTCCATCTATCAATGAAAACACCACTAGAAAGAGAAAGATTAAATATATACGTTTAAGGTACAGAGAGAGACCAGCTGCATTTCTTAAGCAAGAAAGATGACAGCCCATCTAAATCTCTTTTGAAAGATGTTTTCAAAGCAGCAATGCCATTGATAATGTCCAGTTCAGTGACTACAATTGTACCAAAGTCCACGGAGTTAGATACGTTATAAATTGAATTATCACCATCATCATCAATTACAAAGTTCGATTTGAAAAAATCAGCGAAAAGATTAACCGACTTCTCATTAAAATTTAAGGAAGAGGGAATATTTGAGCAACCTCGTTTTGAGCGAACAAAGTTCCAGAAAGCTTTTGGATTTGACTTAATATCAGATTCGTACCGCTTAATATAGTTATTGTATAGGCGTTTGTCTAGTTCATTGAATTGATGCAGGAAATCTAAATATTTTTCTTTATATGATATAATTTTTGTGGCTTTAAATAAATTTAAAAATTTGTTTCTTTTGTTTTTTAACGACTTGAGTTCTCTAGTGTACCAAGGCAACTTATGTATACGCGGCGGCAAAAGAGAAGCATTACTGTGCAGTATTCCAATAATGCACTCTAGAAACACTTCGAAGCACTGCGAGACATTTTTAGCTAGAAAAAGCGAGTTCCAATCTATCTCGGATATAGTTGAGTTTAATAAATCGAAATTGGCATTACCATAGTCAAAGGACCGAGTAACATCTTGAGAGCTAGATACATAATCCACGAATTTTAGCGATAATTGCAAAGTTACATGATGCATATCTGATTTACTGATAGGGAAAAGGCACTCATCTAACTGGTATAACATATCTTCATCAATAAAAATAAGGTCAAGGATATTGCCTAGCATATTGAAAAAAGAATTAATTTGCGTAAGATTAATACTAAACAAACTATCCAGGAAATTGATTTCCTGTGAAGAAACTACATTCGTAGGTGTTAAAATACCATTATTTAATAAATTAGACCAAACGATTTTACTTAAGTTAAAGTCTCCTAAAATGCAAAAATGATTATCATGATTATTCTCAAAAAGATGGATGACGTTGTCAATATGACCTGAATATAACGATTCAGGGCTATTAGGTGGAATGTAGGACACACAAATTAACAATTTTCCCCGCGATCCAAAGATGCTCACACAAAGCTGGTCCAATAAAGGATCATGATTGAATAACTGAAAAATAGACGACCTAAAAGTACGTCTTACAGCGATCAAAACACCACCTCCTCTCAAGCAACCTGTCGTGCTTGCATCTCTATCTTTCCTATAGATGTGAAAAAGATTTGGGTCAAAAAATTTAGCATGGAAAAAATTGCTATTCAGCCAAGTTTCCACAATAACATAAACGTCGAAATCACATCGAGATGTTGCCAAAAAAATTTCTTTGGATTTCGTACGCATACCGGAAATATTTTGGTAATACACTCTCAAATTTAGATTATCGGGATTCAAATCATCTTTTTGCGAAACGACCAAATCAGGAAAATTGTTATTATGAGTCACTCTTCTCTTTAGGAAGAACACGAAAGGGCCGCACATTGATGCCTGCAGGCCATAAAGTAGGATCTAGCAGTTTCTTGAAAAACACTGAAGTTACACCGAGTTTAAAATTTAACTTCTTTAAACCATCAAGGGTAGCATCTTTTTTTAACAACTTGTGACATGAAAAGCAATCCATTGGAATTCCAGAGTGTTTCGAAATATATGCAATTATATCCGCTTCCGTAACACTCGGTTTAAAAGACGATATATGCAGCCACTTTCTATAAACACTAGTATCTAGTTCAGATGACATACTCTGTCCAACCACTGCATTCTTAAATTTAGGTTTCTTTCCTTCTTATTACGCACAGTGTCCCAAATGTCATTACTATCAGTGTCTTTGTTTATTTCAGCGGGTGTATCAGCAGAGCCACTCAGTGCATTAGGCGAAACAGAGGAGAGAGAAGAAATAGATGTATTCTCTGCCGACGCAGAAACAGCAGCAGGCATTTGCGAAGAAGCAGAGGAAGAGGCAACAGTGAGAGAATCTGTTGAGTTTAATAAATCGAAATTGGCATTACCATAGTCAAAGGACCGAGTAACATCTTGAGAGCTAGATACATAATCCACGAATTTTAGCGATAATTGCAAAGTTACATGATGCATATCTGATTTACTGATAGGGAAAAGGCACTCATCTAACTGGTATAACATATCTTCATCAATAAAAATAAGGTCAAGGATATTGCCTAGCATATTGAAAAAAGAATTAATTTGCGTAAGATTAATACTAAACAAACTATCCAGGAAATTGATTTCCTGTGAAGAAACTACATTCGTAGGTGTTAAAATACCATTATTTAATAAATTAGACCAAACGATTTTACTTAAGTTAAAGTCTCCTAAAATGCAAAAATGATTATCATGATTATTCTCAAAAAGATGGATGACGTTGTCAATATGACCTGAATATAACGATTCAGGGCTATTAGGTGGAATGTAGGACACACAAATTAACAATTTTCCCCGCGATCCAAAGATGCTCACACAAAGCTGGTCCAATAAAGGATCATGATTGAATAACTGAAAAATAGACGACCTAAAAGTACGTCTTACAGCGATCAAAACACCACCTCCTCTCAAGCAACCTGTCGTGCTTGCATCTCTATCTTTCCTATAGATGTGAAAAAGATTTGGGTCAAAAAATTTAGCATGGAAAAAATTGCTATTCAGCCAAGTTTCCACAATAACATAAACGTCGAAATCACATCGAGATGTTGCCAAAAAAATTTCTTTGGATTTCGTACGCATACCGGAAATATTTTGGTAATACACTCTCAAATTTAGATTATCGGGATTCAAATCATCTTTTTGCGAAACGACCAAATCAGGAAAATTGTTATTATGAGTCACTCTTCTCTTTAGGAAGAACACGAAAGGGCCGCACATTGATGCCTGCAGGCCATAAAGTAGGATCTAGCAGTTTCTTGAAAAACACTGAAGTTACACCGAGTTTAAAATTTAACTTCTTTAAACCATCAAGGGTAGCATCTTTTTTTAACAACTTGTGACATGAAAAGCAATCCATTGGAATTCCAGAGTGTTTCGAAATATATGCAATTATATCCGCTTCCGTAACACTCGGTTTAAAAGACGATATATGCAGCCACTTTCTATAAACACTAGTATCTAGTTCAGATGACATACTCTGTCCAACCACTGCATTCTTAAATTTAGGTTTCTTTCCTTCTTATTACGCACAGTGTCCCAAATGTCATTACTATCAGTGTCTTTGTTTATTTCAGCGGGTGTATCAGCAGAGCCACTCAGTGCATTAGGCGAAACAGAGGAGAGAGAAGAAATAGATGTATTCTCTGCCGACGCAGAAACAGCAGCAGGCATTTGCGAAGAAGCAGAGGAAGAGGCAACAGTGAGAGAATCTGTATTGGCAGCAACAGCAGCATTAGGCGCAGCAGCAGCATTATACTCAGCACAAGCATTGGGCGATGACCCCGACGGCAAATCATTAGCTAAGCCCACTGGCATGTTGTTGTTGTCATTGTTTAATACTCGAATCAGGTTTTGAGAGCGAAGATTATACTTATACTTTGTTATTACGATTAATTTTAGGCGCATTATTATTTTCAGCAATACAATTATAAGAACTCAGTACATTAGGGACATCGTCACTCGAATTGTATTTGCACGAGAACTCAGTAAATTTACCTTTTAGGATATTGAGTTCTTTAGATAAATGAGCGATTGTTGCTATTAAATTGGTTGATACACTTAAGCAACCATTACAAACAAAAACAATGTTCTTGCACTCAGCCAAGACTTTGGCAGTGTCTTTACTATTAATATTTGCACATATTTTATGAAAATTGTCTTTACAGAATTTGCACGATATACCATGACCAGTATTAATGGATTTATTACAATCAGAGCATACGATATTATTTTTATTACTAGGCGGCGACATTGCCAAGAAATATCGAAAAATAGCTTTTGTGATGTACTGATTCTGATAGAGAAGGAGGCCACACTTGCTGCATTAAGACTTCAAAACATTTCCGATCTAAAAATCGGAAATATGACAGGACATATGAAGATAGTCAAGAATTTCATAAATAGTCCTATATTGCAAGTAAGTGATGCAATAACTCATACGCTCAGGATCATGCGAAACTTTGAAGTTTCGATCGTAGATCGAGCGCTCTGGGTATCCTTATGCTGAATCCGATTCGGAGATTTGGTATTCGGATGGATCGAAGCTGCAAGATGGCAAAACGGGAGCTGGTATCTATGGACCAAATTACAAAAAAATCGGTACCGATGGTTAACTACCCCACTATCTTTCAAGCGGAAATCCATGCAACAGAATTATGTGGCTGGGAATGCCTTCGAAGAAGACTATCCTCTAGGCGAATGTACGTTATGCCGGACAGTCAGGCCGCCCTGCGTGCCTTGCAGTCTTACACTATAACCTCGAAGCTTGTCGATGAGTGCGTCCCAGTCCTTAATGATCTGGGAGCCGAAAACAAAGTTTTGTTAGGTTGGGTCCCAGGGCATGAAGGGCATGACGGCAACGAAAAAGCAGATCACCTAGCAAAACATGGTGCTCTAACAGCATTTTATGGTCCGGATCCCTTTCGTGGACTCACGAAGGCCCACGTAAGGGAGACTATAAGCAACAGTTCAGGCAGCATTGGCTTAGTAGCCTACGACAGAGGCAGGCCAAACTCTTTATAGAACCCTCGCAAAGAGCATCAGCCAGGCTTATTAATCTAAGGAGGGTGGATCTAAGAACCGTCACAGGGTATTTACGGGACATTGCGGTCTGCGTTGTCACCTGAGTAAGCTGAATCTGTCAGATACAACAATTTTTCGGTTTTGCGAACTGAACGATGAAACGCCGGTTCACATACTCTGCGAATGCATTGCGTTAGCAAGAGACAGAGTCTGCTACCTAGGTGGGGTCACTCTCAACCAGTTCGTGATAGGAAATAAAAAACCTGAGGAGGTGCTCAAATTTATAAAGAGCCTCCGCATACAGCAATAAGCTGAAAGGCCACACAATAGATCGTATAAATGGTCGCGGTGTAACAAGGCCTTATAATAATCTTATCTTACTAATATTATAAAGGTTAGGTTCAAGTGGCTGCCGCAGAGGCACACTTAGGCCAGTTTTGAAAGGCCCGTTGTGATACCACCAACACAAGGAAAGTCAGTCCCGGGACCCAGCCAAATGGAAAATCCCTGAGTTGTTGGGATTTTCCACATAGCAGAATCCCGGGACTGACACTCCTAAACCGACACCGTTACTCCTCCTCGAACCACTTAGATGACTTTATGAAGGCCATCAAGTCCTTTATGTCCAGTTCCGCGATCTGGCTTAGGCTATCCAGGAACGGAACTCCCAAAAAGCGCGTTCTCGCGCCGCTTAAAGCCGGACAGTTGCAGATGAGGTGTTCCACTGTTTCCTCCTCCTCATCATCTTTGCAACTCCTGCAGCATCGTCGGTAGGGCACACTTAGCCTTTCTGCATGCCTACCAATGAGGCAGTGACCGGTTAATACCCCTATCAATATGCAGATTTCCCTCCTAGTTAGGGCATAAATGCGTCTAGACCTTTTAAGATCCCATTTTGGCCAGGTTTGTTTCGATATCCGACACACTAGGGATTGCAGCCATCTTTCGTTGGCTTGACGGAGTGTGTGCTCCTTTGGCATTAGTTTGCATGTGGCAAACGGCATACCTAAGCGCTCTTTATCCTGAAGAACCTGCTTGGTCGTGCCCTGCCTGGCAAGCTCGTCTGCCTTACAGTTTCCCTCAATGTCCCTATGTCCCGGGACCCATATGAGGTTTACGCGGTTCTGTTGGGCCATCTCCTGAAGAGATCGACGACAGCTGAGCGTCAGTTCAGAGTTGAACGTGTATGAGCCAAGGGATTTGATTGCCGCTTGGCTATCGCTGAAAATAGCGATATCTTCTCCGATAACACGTTTGCTTAACCAGGCCGCGGCGTCTAGGATTGCCGAGACTTCCGCCTGGAAGACGCTACAATGATCAGGTAGTCTGAAGGAGAGCTCAAGGTCCAAATCCCTTGAATAAACCCCTCCTCCAACTCTGCCGTCCAACTTCGAGCCGTCGGTGTATTTGGAAGTGCCACTATTTGTTTCGGGACACCAATCCGTCCTCTCCCAGTCTTCTCTGCTGGGAATGTTTATTTTGAAACAGCTATCACCGACTGTAGTGGTCGCACAACGATCTGTGCTTAGAGGGAGAAAGCTGTAAGATTCCAGAATACTGGAGTGTCCAATAGTACCCGCCCCCCAACTGGAGGTTTCTCTTAGGCGCAGAGCTGATGCCGCTGCTGACCGAAACCCTTCCAGATCAAGTGGAAAAATGCCCAGAATGACCTGGAGGGCTTCGTTGGGCGTTGTCCTTAGCGCACCGCTTATACAGATCATATTGGATCTATGGACTTTCCGCAACAGATTCAGGTATGTTGCCTTGCTCAGCGCAGGCCACCATACGACGACTCCATATAGCATGATTGGACGAATGATGGCCGTGTAGATCCAACTGCATACTCTAGGGCTGAGCCCCCATTTTTCGCCAATGGCTCTTTTGCATGTGTAAAGAGCGATGCAAGCTTTCTTCCTCGTGGTCATCTCGCTGCGGACTTAATATCAACCCGGGAAAAGTGGAGCTTGTCCTTTATACTAACCGGTACAAATACCAACGCTAAGCCTACCAGAACTGGCGTGCGCCTGAACTTGGCTGACAAAGCCAAATTCCTAGGCATAGTTCTGGATAGAAAGCTTAACTGGAAGGAGAATGTCATCCAGCGCCAGAGGAAAGCGTGCATTGCACTTTACACCTGTAAAAGAGCCATTGGCAAAAAATGGGGGCTCAGTCCCAAAATCTGCAGATGGATTTACACTGCGATAATCCGGCCAATTATGCTGTATGGAGTCGTGGTATGGTGGCCTGCGCTGAGCAAGGCAGCCAACCTAAACCTGTTAGGTAAAGTCCACAGATCTAGCATGATCTGTATAAGCGGCGCGTTGAGAACAACGCCCAACGAAGCTCTCCAGGCCATCTGGAAGGGTACCGGGCAGCGGCAGCATCGGCTCTGCGTCTAAGGGAAACTCCAACTCTGCCGTCCAACTTCGAGCCGTCGGTGTATTTGGAAGTGCCACTATTTGTTTCGGGACACCAATCCGTCCTCTCCCAGTCTTATCTGCTGGGAATGTTTATTTTGAAACAGCTATCACCGACTGTAGTGGTCGCACAACGATCTGTGCTTAGAGGGAGAAAGCTGTAAGATTCCAGAATACTGGAGTGTCCAATAGTACCCGCCCCCCAACTGGAGGTTTCTCTTAGGCGCAGAGCTGATGCCGCTGATGCCGCTGCTGACCGAAACCCTTCCAGATCAAGTGGAAAAATGCCCAGAATGACCTGGAGGGCTTCGTTGGGCGTTGTCCTTAGCGCACCGCTTATACAGATCATATTGGATCTATGGACTTTCCGCAACAGATTCAGGTATGTTGCCTTGCTCAGCGCAGGCCACCATACGACGACTCCATATAGCATGATTGGACGAATGATGGCCGTGTAGATCCAACTGCATACTCTAGGGCTGAGCCCCCATTTTTCGCCAATGGCTCTTTTGCATGTGTAAAGAGCGATGCAAGCTTTCTTCCTCGTGGTCATCTCGCTGCGGACTTAATATCAACCCGGGAAAAGTGGAGCTTGTCCTTTATACTAACCGGTACAAATACCAACGCTAAGCCTACCAGAACTAAATGGCGTGCGCCTGAACTTGGCTGACAAAGCCAAATTCCTAGGCATAGTTCTGGATAGAAAGCTTAACTGGAAGGAGAATGTCATCCAGCGCCAGAGGAAAGCGTGCATTGCACTTTACACCTGTAAAAGAGCCATTGGCAAAAAATGGAGGCTCAGTCCCAAAATCTGCAGATGGATTTACACTGCGATAATCCGGCCAATTATGCTGTATGGAGTCGTGGTATGGTGGCCTGCGCTGAGCAAGGCAGCCAACCTAAACCTGTTAGGTAAAGTCCACAGATCTAGCATGATCTGTATAAGCGGCGCGTTGAGAACAACGCCCAACGAAGCTCTCCAGGCCATTCTTGGCATTTTGCCACTCGATCTGGAAGGGTACCGGGCAGCGGCAGCATCGGCTCTGCGTCTAAGGGAAACTTCCGGCTGGGGCGCAGGCACTAATGGACACTCCGGTATTCTGGATTCTTACAGCTTTCTCCCTCCGAGCACGGACCGTTGTGCAACCACAACAGTCGGAGATAGCTGGTTCAGAATAAACATTCCCAGCAGGGAAGACTGGGAGAGGACGGATCGGTGTCCTGCTACTAATGGCGGCATTTCCATATACACCGACGGTTCGAAGTTGGACGGCAGAGTTGGAGGAGGGATTTATTCCAAGGATCTGGACCTTGAGCTTTCCTTCAGACTGCCTGATCATTGCAGCGTCTTCCAGGCTGAGGTCTCAGCAATCATGGACGCCGCGGCTTGGATAGGGCAACGCGCTATCGGACAGAATATCGTTATTTTCAGCTATAGCCAAGCGGCAGTCAAATCCCTTGGCTCTTACTTGTTCAACTCTGAACTGACGCTCAGCTGTCGTCGATCTCTTCAGGAGATGGCCCAACAGAACCGCGTGAGCCTCACATGGGTCCCGGGACACAGGGACATTGAGGGAAACTGTAGAGCAGACGAACTTGCTAGGCAGGGCACGACCAAGCAGGTTCTTCAGGATAAAGAACGCTTAGGTATGCCCTTTGCCACATGCAAGCTAATGCTGAAGGAGCATACACTCCGACAAGCCAATGAAATATGGCTTTTATCGCCAGGGTGCCGAGTATCCAAACAATCCTGGCCAAAATGGGATATTAAAAGATCTAAATATATTTACACCCTAAGAAGAAGGGATATATCTATATTAATAGGGGTTTTAACCGGGCACTGCCTTATTGGAAGGCCCGCAGCAAGGCTGGGTGTACCCTATCGACGATGCTGTAGGAGTTGCAAAGATGATGAGGAGGAGGAAACGGTGGAGCATCTCATCTGCAACTGCCCGGCTTTAAGCGGCGCGAGAAGGCGCTTTTTCGGAGTTCCCTTCCTGGATAGCCTACGCCAGGTAGGGGAGCTGGACATAAAGGACTTGATGGCTTTCATCAAGTCATCTAAATGGTTCGAGGAGGTGTAACGGTGTCGGTTTTAGGAGTGTCAGCCCCGGGATTCTGCTATGTGGAGAGTCCCAATAGCACTGGGATTTTCCATATGGCTGGGTCCCGGGACTGACTTTCCTAGTGTTGATGGCATCACAACGGGCCTTTTAATACTGGCCTAGGTGTGCCTTTGCGGCAGCCACTTCAACCTAACCTAACCTTCTTCTGGCGCTGAAGAACATTCTCCTTCCAATTCAGTTTCCTGTCCAGAACTATGCCTAGAAACTTGGCCGTATCCGACAAGCCCAGGCGCGTGCCATCTAGTTCTGGTAGGCTTAGTGGCGGTATTTTGTACCGGTTGGTGAAGAGGACAAGTTCCACTTTCCCCGGGTTGATACTAAGTCCGAAGCGAGAGGACCACGTCGAAACTTCTCGCAGTGCTACTTGCATCAGGTCACACAGAGTTTGTGGGAACTTGCCTCTGAATGCAATAGCTAAATCGTCTGCGTATGCCACTATCTTCCCGCCCCCCCAACTTGTGTCACGTAGCAACGAGTTGACTGTGAGGTTCCATAAAAGCGGGGAAAGAACACCACCCTGGGGTGTTCCCCTTGTGACATAGCGTGATAACTCAACCGTACCAAGTGAAGAAGCTATTTTCCTTCCCCTTAAAAGTTGGTCAATTAAACCAGTTAGAGGTCTATCTACGCCCAGATTAGTTAGAGCGGAGTTGATAGCCTCCGGGCTTATATTGTTGAAAGCCCCCTCAATGTCTAGGAAGGCCACGAGACAGTAGTCCTTTTCACACAGCGATTTCTCAATGACCGATACTAGGCTGTGCAGAGCGGTTTCTGTTGATTTACCCTTGGTGTATGCATGCTGATAGCTAGAAATAAGGTTGCTATCAATAGTCGTTGAGAGGTAGTCGCTTAGTATCCTCTCAAAGGTTTTGAGTACAAAGGACGAGAGACTGATCGGTCTGTAGTCTTTTGGCTCGTAGTGGGATGCCTTCCCAGCCTTAGGGATAAACACTACCGTGGCGCTTCTCCAGGAGCCCGGAATGTGGTTGAGAGCCAGGCAGGCTGTGAAGAGAAATACCAGCCATTTAGCTGATGTCTCCAACGTGTTTATAAGTTGCGCGGGGATAATCCCGTCCGGCCCGGCAGCCTTATACGGTTCAAAGCTCTTAACTGCCCACCTTACTCTTTCCTCAGTGATGGGTATATTTACTGCCAGGTTTGTTGCAGGTGCTAGTGGTGCATCATGCAGATTCCCCGGAAAATGTGTATTCAAGAGCAGCTCAAGGGTTTCCTCTTCCGTGCTGGTCCAGGATCCGTCAGGTTTTCGCAAATAGCTGATGGTTGTTTGACTTTTCGAGGGACTCGTCTAAGTCTCGCTGTGTCGTCGACCTTTTCGACGCCAGTGCAGAAATTGCTCCACGAGGTTCTCTTCGCCTGTCTCAGAGCTTTTTTGTAGGCCCTTAGTTTAGCTTTATATTCGTGCCAATGAGGCTCAGAGCCGAAGCTCTTGGCCTTGTTAAATTGTTTCCGGCATGATATTCGGAGCGAGTCCAAATCGTAGGACCACCAATGTGGCCTGTGTTTACCGCGTGCTTTTGGCACTGGACAAGCCTGTCCTAGAGCATTTGAGAGGGCCGATGTAAATGTAGTAACAAGATCCTCCAGCTCCTCTACTGATGAGGGGGCTTGTGAGGGCAGTACTGGTAGGTCTCCTACTAATATTTCATTGTGTAACTGCCAATCAGTGTTACGTGGATTGCGCTTCATGATTGGTTGTTCTACAATAAAGTCTAAAACCATTTCTATGTAACGGTGGTCGGAGAATGAATGTTCTTCCAGAACCCGCCATTTTCTGACCCACCCATAAGCGCCTTCACTACAGATAGTGAGGTCTATGACCTCCCTACGGGTCTTAGTGATAAAAGTAGGCTCATTACCCACGTTGGAAATTACCAGGTTGGTTGTTAAGAGGTAATCAAACAGAGACTCGCCCCTGGCATTGATATCGGAACTCCCCCATTGGACATGGTGAGCATTAGCGTCCGCTCCAATAATAAGATTACCCGTGCAGAAATTTGACACCAGGTCTTTCACCTCCGTTTGTGGTGGGGGTTCTTCGGCGTCGTAGGGCATATAGACCGACGCAACCGTCAGGCGGGTGCTGTCGACCGTTAGACTGATAGCGGTAATATCACCATTGGTGTAGTTAGGTAGGAGAAAGGAGTTCAATTCAGACTTGACCAAAATACACGTTCGGACTTTGCTCTCCTCGCTGGCTCGAATGAGCTTGAAGCCCTTAGTCCCCAATCCGCAGATTCTCGAGCTATTGACCCAGGGTTCTTGGATGAGGACCACATCCACGTCGCCTTTAGAAAGACGACTACTTAAAGCAGCCGAAGCCACTTTAGATTTGTGCAGATTAATCTGAAGCACCACCAACATGAGAGCGCACAGACTTCCCTGCCGTCCCCATGTCGTCGAGGTTTGCCCCATCCCGGAGGTTGCCTATCAACGACGAGTTGTTCCGATTAACTGCCCGATATGGCGTTGCAGGAGTCCTGCTGCCTGTAGCGTTAGATGTTAATCGCTCAGCGTTGGCTGCTACCACCGTGACGTCGAGGACTTCCTCGTCCTGTAGGCTGTCCTCCATCTCCGAGTTGTTCACAGCACTATCGGCAAGGGACGTGGCGGATAACATGCTTTCCGCATCGGAATCCTCCGCTTCCTCTTCTGGTAATTCGTTTTCCGGTTCCTCCGGAGCAGCCGAGAAGGTAGCGCGCTGAGCGTCACCACGATATACGTGGATAACGATCTGGCCTACGCTGTAGTGTACTAGGCCATTGCACCTTTTGAGGGGCTCGATTGACTCTTTATTCATGGTGAACACCACCTGTCTGTCGGGCCTCAACGCTTCCCCGACCAGATTAACACTCCAGTCATGCGTTGGGAGGGACGGATTCATTAGCCGTAGCATCCCGAGAATTCTGTCGGGTTCGTCAGGGATGGCCGGAATCCACGCCCTTGCCCTTGGACGAGCTGGAATGTCCTTCCAGTCGCCGACCTCTATCTTTGCGCCCTTGTAGACTTCACCCAGTTTAGCAGCTGCTGCCTTATACAGTGCTATGGTTTTTGCATCCTCGCATGCGAGTAATTTGATCTGACCCTGGTGCCACCCCGCATCCGTTACTCGCGCCGAACTACCCGGAAACTCCGGAGCAACGTTGAGAAGAATGTTGCCGAGTTCATTTCGCACGTAACGCCACCGGTCCTTGGGGATGGCCAGACGGTCATTGCCTCGGTCAAGGACGCCTATAAGGATCCTGTCCTTGGTTACCTCAGCAAAGCTTAGTTTGCCCGCTCCAGAGGTATTCTGATGCCGCTTGGGAGGGGGATTTAACTCCAGGTCCGATCTCTGGCTCTTGAAAGGGTTAACTTTTAACCTCTTTGGCATGTAAGATTTTTGGAAATCCGGTATCACAGCTTCCGCTAGCTCTACCGATTTACTGGAATTCGGCGACAGCGACTCCTGCGGTACCCATTCATACCTCTTCAGGATCTTTGCAGCCAATCTTTTCTCGTGGTATGTGAAGCGGCGGGGAGATGTCTCCCGGGAGTGCGGACCCGTAGTTGCCATCGCGGTCGCTCCCCTTGCCGAAATCTCAGTTGCAGCTTCCTTCCCCTTCGAAACTCCGAGGCCAGGTCGTGAGACCGCTGCCACAGACGTAAAGATACTGGTTTTCATATCAGAGGTTGTTGGGAGTTTAGCATCCGCCGTTGTCCGCTTAGCTGCGTTGGCAACCGCACTGGTGCTAGCTCCCATCAAGTCAATCTTACTCGATAGAGGGTTGGTTGATCGACTCGTAGTTGCCATCGCTGTCGATCCCCCCCTTGATTGTGGAACGGAGGTTGTCCTCCGGCGTTGTTGTTGCTTTCTCGCCTGCTCCTCCATAGCTCTCCTTTGCTGAGGAGTGAAATTTAGCGTTGTTTGCTTTTTGGGTTTTTCGTTTTTATTTGCGTTATTTGAGTTCATCATGTTCGTACGACCCATCGCCGGACAAGGCCAGCTTAGGGTCAAGGGAAGAGTAGGGGAAAATGTGTCGTCCGCCGCGGCAGAGCCCCATACCGCGGTAAGGCCATGCTTACTCTCTGAGGTGACCAGGTATCAGAGAGGCTCCGTTCAAATACAGCCATAATTTGCCTCTCGGCTGCAAACGTCCAATGGGCACGTGGTCGCACAACACCCTGGATTGAGAGGGGGAAGATCTTTATCGTCGCGCCAGAGAGGCTAGGCTGCTCTCGTGATGAAGTGCCGTACGGAGCTATGATCACAAGGGCAGCGTTGCCCTGTGGCTATCGACTTAAGCCCTCATACCGCGGCAAGGTATCCACCCTTCACGAGGGTATAAACCTAATATTATAAATGTGAATGTAGCGATGTTTGGATGTTTGGATATTTGGATGTTTGGATGTCCAGACGTTTACTTCTGTTCCTCAATAACGTGAGAATGGCAAGACGGATTTTGTTGAAATTTGGTAGGCAGACAGATAATAGTCTGGAAGGAGGTATAGGCAATTTTTTTTTTTTAATTTTGGGGGTCCGGCCATGCTAGGGACCTATACTTTTCGATTTTTTTGTTTTTCTATATAACTCTGAGTACACTTGACCTAAACTTATGATATTTCGCATACAGGTATAGAAACTTCGAACAATATGGGTATCAAACGAAACTGGAAGGTGCCAGGTCTCATTTGGACTTCGATATATTTCGATAAATTGATCGATAACTGAGTTATCAGTCGAAATGAGATTGCCCAGAAACCTTAAATTTTCCCAACAATATGGGTATCAAACGAAAGGGGATGACCCCAGGTTTCATTTGGACTTCGATATATTTCGATAAATTGATCGATAACTGAGTTATTGGTGAAAATTTTATTGAACAAAAACCTTAAAATTACCTTACAATATGGGTATCAAAACGAAAGGGAGTGGTCCCATGTTTCATTTGGACCTCAATATATTTCGATAAATTAATCGATAACTGAGTTATCGATGAAAATGTGGTTGCTCAAAAACCTTAAATTTTCACTACAATATGGGTATCAAACGAAAGGGGATGACCCCAGGTTTCATTTGGGCTTCGATATATTTCGATAAATTTATCGATAACTGAGTTAACGGTGAAAATGTTATTGAACAAGAACCTTAAAATTACCCTTCAATATGGGCATCAAACGAAAGGGAATGGCCCCAAGTTTCATTTGGACCTCGATATATTTCGATAAATTTATCGATAACTGAGTTATCGGTGAAAATGTTATTGAATAAAAACCTTAAAATTGCCCTACAATATGGTTATCAAACGAAAGGGGATGGCTCCAGTTTTCATTTGGACTTCTATATATTTCGATAAATTTTTCGATAACTGAGTTACCGGTGAAAACGAGATGGCTCAAAAGCCTTAAAATTGCCCGACAATATGGGTATCAAACGAAAGAGCATGATCCCATGGTTCATTTGGACTTCCATATTTTTCGATAAATTTAACGATAACTGAGTTATCGGTGAAAATGTGATTGCCCAAAAACTTTAAAATTGCCCTATAATATGGGTAACAAACGAAAGGGAAAGGCCGCAGGTTTCATTTGGACTTCGATATATTTCGATAAATTTATCGATAACTGAGTTATCGGTGAAAAATCCTTAAAATTGCCCTACAATCAAACGAAAGGGGATGGCCCCAGTTTTCATTTGGACTTCAATATATTTCGATAAATTTATCGATAATTGAGTTATCGGTGAAAACGAGATGGCTCAAACGCCTTAAAATTGGCCAACAATATGGGTATCAAACGAAAAGGGATGGCCCCAGGTTTCATTTGGACTTCGATATATGTATTTCGATATATTTATCGATAACTGAGTTATCGGTCAAAACGTGATCGCCCAAAAACCTCAAATTATTTAATAAATCTACCTTTCCCCATTGATGGGAATTTTTAAAATTTTAAATACCCTTGGTAAATGCTTCAGTATTCAATAATCTTACTTCTTATACTAATATAAATATAATATAAATGTGAATGTAACGATTATTGGATATTTGGATGTTTGGATGTTTGGATATTTGGATGTTTGATGTTTGGATGTCCAGACGTTTACTTCTGTTCCTCAATAACGTGAGAATGGCAACGTGAAATTGCCCTACAATATGGTTATCAAACGAAAGGTGAAACCCCAGGTTTTATTTGGACTTCAGCGTATTTCGATAAATTTATCGATAACTGAGTTATCGGTGAAAATGTGATTGCCCAAAAAACTTAAAATTGCCCTAAAATATGGGTATCAAACGAAAGGTGATGGCCCCAGTTTTCATTTCGACTTCAATATATTTCGATAAATTTTTCGATAACTGAGTTACCGGTGAAATCGAGATGGCTCAAAAGCCTTAAAATTGCCCGACAATATGGGTATCAAACGAAAGAGCATGACCCCAGGTTTCATTGGGACTTCCATATATTTCGATAAATTTATCGATAACTGAGTTATCGGTGAAAATGTGATTGTCAAAAAACCTTAAAATTTCCTCACAATATGGGTATCAAAAGAAAGGTTTCATCTGGACTTTAATATATTTCGATAAATTTATCGATAACTGAGTTATCGGTGAAAAATCCTTAAAATTGCCCTACAATCAAACGAAAGGGGATGGCCCCAGTTTTCATTTGGACTTCAATATATTTCGATAAATTTATCGATAATTGAGTTATCGGTGAAAACGTGATGGCTCAAACGCCTTAAAATTGGCCAACATAATGGGTATCAAACGAAAAGGGATGGCCCCAGGTTTCATTTGGACTTCGATACATGTATTTCGATATATTTATCGATAACTGAGTTATCGGTCAATACGTGATCGCCCAAAAACCTCAAATTATTAATCAATCTACCTTTCCCCATTGATAGGAATTTTAAAAATTTTAAATACCCTTGGTAAATGCTTCAGTATTCTATAATCTTACTAATATTATAAATGTGAATGTAGCGATGTTTGGATATTTGGATGTTTGGATGTTTGGATATTTGGATGTTTGGATGTCCAGACGTTTACTTCTGTTCCTCAATAACGTGAGAATGGCAAGACGGATTTTGTTGAAATTTGGTAGGCAGGATGATAATAGTCTGGAAGGAGGTATAGGCTATTTTTATACCCAGCGCACTAGTACTAGTACTAGTACTAGTACAAGGGTATATTAACTTTGTTCACCTAACGGTTGTATGTAACGGCACAAAATAATCGAGATAGATATAGAGTTCCATATATGAAAGTTCTTAGGATTAAAAGAGGAGTTGATTAAGGCATGTCCGTCCGTCTGTCCGTCCGTGTACACGATAACTTGAGTAAAAATTGAGATATTTGCATGAAATTTTGTACACAGGTTACTTTCTGGTCAAGGTAGGTTGCTGTTGAAAATGGGCGAAATCGGATGATAACCACGCCCCCTTTTTCAATATCGAAAATTTCGAAAATCACAAAAATTGATTTATCTCGGCAGCTGAAATGGCTAAAATGATATAATTTTATAGGTGAACCCCCCTGGTCATTCTCTTATGATTTTTCCATAAATTTTTTATAGTGGGCGTGGCACCGCCCACTTTTAAGGGAGCCATTTTTGAAAATTTGAATGGTCGTAACTCCTAAACTGATTACGATAGAATGATTGAATTCGGCACAAAGCATACTAGTGTCGTTGGGAGTATACCTGATGAAACTGGATAAAATCGCCTTTCAACCACGCCCACTTTCGATATCGAAAATTTCGAAAATCACACAAATTGACATATCTCGGCAGCTGAAATGGCTAAAATGATATAATTTTATAGGTGAATCCCCCTGGTCATTCTCTTATGATTTTTTCATAAATTTTTTATAGTGGGCGTGGCACCGCCCACTTTTAAGGGAGGCATTTTTGAAAATTTGACTGGTCGTAACTTTTAAACTGATTACGATAGAACGATGGAATTTGGCGCAAAGCATACTAGCATCGATGGGAGTATACCAGATGAAATTGGATAAAATCGCCCTCCAACCACGCCCACTTTCGATATCGAAAATTTCTAAAATCACCTAAATTGACATAATTCGATAACGGAAATCGGTAAAATGATATAATTTTATAGGTGAACCCTTCTGACCATTACATAATGATTTTTTGATAAATTTTCTAAAGTTGGCGTGGTCCCACCTACCTTTAAGGGAGGCATTTTTGAAAATTCAACTAGTCGTAACTTTTAAACTGATTAGGGTAGAAGGATGAAATTTGGCACAAAGCATACTAGTATCGTTAGGGGTATACCTGATGAAATTGGAAAAATCGCTCTCCAACCACGCCCACTTTCGATTTCGAAAATCACATAAATTGACATAATTCGGTGACGGAAATGGCTAAAATGATATATTTTGGTAGGATGAACCCCCTAGTATCTCCATTACGATTTTTATTCCCAGCGCACCAGTGCTAGTACGAGCGTATATTAATTTTGTTCACATAACGGTAGTACGTAACGGCACAAAATAATCGAGATAGATATAGAGTTCCATATATGAAAGTTCTTAGTTTGAAAAGAGGATTTCATTCAGGCATGTCCGTCCGTCTGTCCGTTTGTGTATACGATAACTTGAGTAAAAATTTAGAGAAAATGGGCGAAATCGGATGATAACCACGCCTCTTTTGTCGATATCGACAATTTCGAAAATCACACGAAGAGACATATCTCGGTAGCTGAAATGAATAAAATGATATAATTTCATAGGTGAATCTCTCTTATCATTCTACTAGTAATACCCGGCGTGCGTTGCTACGCCAAAGAAAATCACCTGAATAAGATTTTACCATTTTTACCATTTCTCGGAAGATACATTATCTCATATTTTATCAAGGTGAAACGCCAGCTACACGCTAAATATCAAGCTCATCGAGTCATAAATATGATTGTTTAGAATATATCGGGCCCTGATAAACTTCCTGGAAGAAAACTTTTCCCACACTTTAACCTAAGCTTAACGCTACCTACATATCAAATTTAAAGTTAATCCAACCATCTATACGATACTTTAGAATAAGTCAGTCCTGGGTACATTTCCCGGAAGAAAATTTATCCTATATATTAATCTAAGCATATAGCTACCTACGATTGACTCTTTATTCATGGTGAACACCACCTGTCTGTCGGGCCTCACCGCTTCCCCGACCAGATTAACACTCCAGTCATGCGTTGGGAAGGACGGATTCATTAGCCGTAGCATCCCGAGAATTCTGTCGGGTTCGTCAGGGATGGCCAGAATCCACGCCCTTGCCCTTGGACGAGCTGGAATGTCCTTCCAGTCGCCGACCTCTATCTTTGCGCCCTTGTAGACTTCACCCAGTTTAGCAGCTGCTGCCTTATACAGTGCTACGGTTTTTGCATCCTCGCATGCGAGTAATTTGATCTGACCCTGGTGCCACCCCGCATCCGTTACTCGCGCCGAACTACCCGGAAACTCCGGAGCAACGTTGAGAAGAATGTTGCCGAGTTCATTTCGCACGTAACGCCACCGGTCCTTGGGGATGGCCAGACGGTCATTGCCTCGGTCAAGGACGCCTATAAGGATCCTGTCCTTGGTTACCTCAGCAAAGCTTAGTTTGCCCGCTCCAGAGGTATTCTGATGCCGCTTGGGAGGGGGATTTAACTCCAGGTCCGATCTCTGGCTCTTGAAAGGGTTAACTTTTAACCTCTTTGGCATGTAAGATTTTTGGAAATCCGGTATCACAGCTTCCGCTAGCTCTACCGATTTACTGGAATTCGGCGACAGCGACTCCTGCGGTACCCCTTCATACCTCTTCAGGATCTTTGCAGCCAATCTTTTCTCGTGGTATGTGAAGCGGCGGGGAGATGTCTCCCGGGAGTGCGGACCCGTAGTTGCCATCGCGGTCGCTCCCCTTGCCGAAATCTCAGTTGCAGCTTCCTTCCCCTTCGAAACTCCGAGGCCAGGTCGTGAGACCGCTGCCACAGACGTAAAGATACTGGTTTTCATATCAGAGGTTGTTGGGAGTTTAGCATCCGCCGTTGTCCGCTTAGCTGCGTTGGCAACCGCACTGGTGCTAGCTCCCATCAAGTCAATCTTACTCGATAGAGGGTTGGTTGATCGACTCGTAGTTGCCATCGCTGTCGATCCCCCCCTTGATTGTGGAACGGAGGTTGTCCTCCGGCGTTGTTGTTGCTTTCTCGCCTGCTCCTCCATAGCTCTCCTTTGCTGAGGAGTGAAATTTGGCGTTGTTTGCTTTTTGGGTTTTTCGTTTTTATTTGCGTTATTTGAGTTCATCATGTTCGTACGACCCATCGCCGGACAAGGCCAGCTTAGGGTCAAGGGAAGAGTAGGGGAAAATGTGTCGTCCGCCGCGGCAGAGCCCCGTACCGCGGTAAGGCCATGCTTACTCTCTGAGGTGACCAGGTATCAGAGAGGCTCCGTTCAAATACAGCCATGATTTGCCTCTCGGCTGCAAACGTCCAATGGGCACGTGGTCGCATAACACCCTGGATTGAGAGGGGGAAGATCTTTGTCGTCGCGCCAGAGAGGCTAGGCTGCTCTCGTGATGAAGTGCCGTACGGAGCTATGATCACAAGGGCAGCGTTGCCCTGTGGCTATCGACTTAAGCCCTCGTACCGCGGCAAGGTATCCACCCTTCACGAGGGTATAAACCTAATATTATAAATGTGAATGTAGCGATGTTTGGATGTTTGGATATTTGGATGTTTGGATGTCCAGACGTTTACTTCTGTTCCTCAATAACGTGAGAATGGCAAGACGGATTTTGTTGAAATTTGGTAGGCAGACAGATAATAGTCTGGAAGGAGGTATAGGCAATTTTTTTTTTTTTAATTTTGGGGGTCCGGCCATGCTAGGGACCTATACTTTTCGATTTTTTTGTTTTTCTATATAACTCTGAGTACACTTGACCTAAACTTATGATATTTCGCATACAGGTATAGAAACTTCGAACAATATGGGTATCAAACGAAACTGGAAGGTGCCAGGTCTCATTTGGACTTCGATATATTTCGATAAATTGATCGATAACTGAGTTATCAGTCGAAATGAGATTGCCCAGAAACCTTAAATTTTCCCAACAATATGGGTATCAAACGAAAGGGGATGACCCCAGGTTTCATTTGGACTTCGATATATTTCGATAAATTGATCGATAACTGAGTTATTGGTGAAAATTTTATTGAACAAAACCTTAAAATTACCTTACAATATGGGTATCAAACGAAAGGGAGTGGTCCCATGTTTCATTTGGACCTCAATATATTTCGATAAATTAATCGATAACTGAGCTATCGGTGAAAATGTGGTTGCTCAAAAACCTTAAATTTTCACTACAATATGGGTATCAAACGAAAGGGGATGACCCCAGGTTTCATTTGGGCTTCGATATATTTCGATAAATTTATCGATAACTGAGTTAACGGTGAAAATGTTATTGAACAAGAACCTTAAAATTACCCTTCAATATGGGCATCAAACGAAAGGGAATGGCCCCAAGTTTCATTTGGACCTCGATATATTTCGATAAATTTATCGATAACTGAGTTATCGGTGAAAATGTTATTGAATAAAAACCTTAAAATTGCCCTACAATATGGTTATCAAACGAAAGGGGATGGCTCCAGTTTTCATTTGGACTTCAATATATTTCGATAAATTTTTCGATAACTGAGTTACCGGTGAAAACGAGATGGCTCAAAAGCCTTAAAATTGCCCGACAATATGGGTATCAAACGAAAGAGCATGATCCCATGGTTCATTTGGACTTCCATATTTTTCGATAAATTTAACGATAACTGAGTTATCGGTGAAAATGTGATTGCCCAAAAACTTTAAAATTGCCCTATAATATGGGTAACAAACGAAAGGGAAAGGCCGCAGGTTTCATTTGGACTTCGATATATTTCGATAAATTTATCGATAACTGAGTTATCGGTGAAAAATCCTTAAAATTGCCCTACAATCAAACGAAAGGGGATGGCCCCAGTTTTCATTTGGACTTCAATATATTTCGATAAATTTATCGATAATTGAGTTATCGGTGAAAACGAGATGGCTCAAACGCCTTAAAATTGGCCAACAATATGGGTATCAAACGAAAAGGGATGGCCCCAGGTTTCATTTGGACTTCGATATATGTATTTCGATATATTTATCGATAACTGAGTTATCGGTCAAAACGTGATCGCCCAAAAACCTCAAATTATTTAATAAATCTACCTTTCCCCATTGATGGGAATTTTTAAAATTTTAAATACCCTTGGTAACTGCTTCAGTATTCAATAATCTTACTTCTTATACTAATATAAATATAATATAAATGTGAATGTAACGATTATTGGATATTTGGATGTTTGGATGTTTGGATATTTGGATGTTTGATGTTTGGATGTCCAGACGTTTACTTCTGTTCCTCAATAACGTGAGAATGGCAACGTGAAATTGCCCTACAATATGGTTATCAAACGAAAGGTGAAACCCCAGGTTTTATTTGGACTTCAGCGTATTTCGATAAATTTATCGATAACTGAGTTATCGGTGAAAATGTGATTGCCCAAAAAACTTAAAATTGCCCTAAAATATGGGTATCAAACGAAAGGTGATGGCCCCAGTTTTCATTTCGACTTCAATATATTTCGATAAATTTTTCGATAACTGAGTTACCGGTGAAAACGAGATGGCTCAAAAGCCTTAAAATTGCCCGACAATATGGGTATCAAACGAAAGAGCATGACCCCAGGTTTCATTGGGACTTCCATATATTTCGATAAATTTATCGATAACTGAGTTATCGGTGAAAATGTGATTGTCAAAAAACCTTAAAATTTCCTCACAATATGGGTATCAAAAGAAAGGTTTCATCTGGACTTTAATATATTTCGATAAATTTATCGATAACTGAGTTATCGGTGAAAAATCCTTAAAATTGCCCTACAATCAAACGAAAGGGGATGGCCCCAGTTTTCATTTGGACTTCAATATATTTCGATAAATTTATCGATAATTGAGTTATCGGTGAAAACGTGATGGCTCAAACGCCTTAAAATTGGCCAACATAATGGGTATCAAACGAAAAGGGATGGCCCCAGGTTTCATTTGGACTTCGATACATGTATTTCGATATATTTATCGATAACTGAGTTATCGGTCAATACGTGATCGCCCAAAAACCTCAAATTATTAATCAATCTACCTTTCCCCATTGATGGGAATTTTAAAAATTTTAAATACCCTTGGTAAATGCTTCAGTATTCTATAATCTTACTAATATTATAAATGTGAATGTAGCGATGTTTGGATATTTGGATGTTTGGATGTTTGGATATTTGGATGTTTGGATGTCCAGACGTTTACTTCTGTTCCTCAATAACGTGAGAATGGCAAGACGGATTTTGTTGAAATTTGGTAGGCAGGATGATAATAGTCTGGAAGGAGGTATAGGCTATTTTTATACCCAGCGCACTAGTACTAGTACTAGTACAAGGGTATATTAACTTTGTTCACCTAACGGTTGTATGTAACGGCACAAAATAATCGAGATAGATATAGAGTTCCATATATGAAAGTTCTTAGGATTAAAAGAGGAGTTGATTAAGGCATGTCCGTCCGTCTGTCCGTCTGTCCGTCTGTCCGTCCGTGTACACGATAACTTGAGTAAAAATTGAGATATTTGCATGAAATTTTGTACACAGGTTACTTTCTGGTCAAGGTAGGTTGCTATTGAAAATGGGCGAAATCGGATGATAACCACGCCCCCTTTTTCAATATCGAAAATTTCGAAAATCACAAAAATTGATTTATCTCGGCAGCTGAAATGGCTAAAATGATATAATTTTATAGGTGAACCCCCCTGGTCATTCTCTTATGATTTTTCCATAAATTTTTTATAGTGGGCGTGGCACCGCCCACTTTTAAGGGAGCCATTTTTGAAAATTTGAATGGTCGTAACTCCTAAACTGATTACGATAGAATGATTGAATTCGGCACAAAGCATACTAGTGTCGTTGGGAGTATACCTGATGAAACTGGATAAAATCGCCTTTCAACCACGCCCACTTTCGATATCGAAAATTTCGAAAATCACACAAATTGACATATCTCGGCAGCTGAAATGGCTAAAATGATATAATTTTATAGGTGAATCCCCCTGGTCATTCTCTTATGATTTTTTCATAAATTTTTTATAGTGGGCGTGGCACCGCCCACTTTTAAGGGAGGCATTTTTGAAAATTTGACTGGTCGTAACTTTTAAACTGATTACGATGGAATTTGGCACAAAGCATACTAGCATCGATGGGAGTATACCAGATGAAATTGGATAAAATCGCCCTCCAACCACGCCCACTTTCGATATCGAAAATTTCTAAAATCACCTAAATTGACATAATTCGATAACGGAAATCGGTAAAATGATATAATTTTATAGGTGAACCCTTCTGACCATTACATAATGATTTTTTGATAAATTTTCTAAAGTTGGCGTGGTCCCGCCCACCTTTAAGGGAGGCATTTTTGAAAATTCAACTAGTCGTAACTTTTAAACTGATTAGGGTAGAAGGATGAAATTTGGCACAAAGCATACTAGTATCGTTAGGGGTATACCTGATGAAATTGGAAAAATCGCTCTCCAACCACGCCCACTTTCGATTTCGAAAATCACATAAATTGACATAATTCGGTGACGGAAATGGCTAAAATGATATATTTTGGTAGGATGAACCCCCTAGTATCTCCATTACGATTTTTATTCCCAGCGCACCAGTGCTAGTACGAGCGTATATTAATTTTGTTCACATAACGGTAGTACGTAACGGCACAAAATAATCGAGATAGATATAGAGTTCCATATATGAAAGTTCTTAGTTTGAAAAGAGGATTTCATTCAGGCATGTCCGTCCGTCTGTCCGTCTGTGTATACGATACCTTGAGTAAAAATTTAGAGAAAATGGGCGAAATCGGATGATAACCACGCCTCTTTTGTCGATATCGACAATTTCGAAAATCACACGAAGAGACATATCTCGGTAGCTGAAATGAATAAAATGACATAATTTCATAGGTGAATCTCTCTTATCATTCTACTAGTAATACCCGGCGTGCGTTGCTACGCCAAAGAAAATCACCTGAATAAGATTTTACCATTTTTACCATTTCTCGGAAGATACATTATCTCATATTTTATCAAGGTGAAACGCCAGCTACACGCTAAATATCAAGCTCATCGAGTCATAAATATGATTGTTTAGAATATATCGGGCCCTGATAAACTTCCTGGAAGAAAACTTTTCCCACACTTTAACCTAAGCTTAACGCTACCTACATATCAAATTTAAAGTTAATCCAACCATCTATACGATACTTTAGAATAAGTCAGTCCTGGGTACATTTCCCGGAAGAAAATTTATCCTATATATTAATCTAAGCATATAGCTACCTACATACCAAGTTTCAAGCAATTCGAGTCATAAATACGATTGTTCACAGATCGGTCCCTGGTCCACTTCCCGGAAGAAAAATCATCCTATACTTTAATCTAAGCATAACCATAACCAAATATCATACCAAATATCAAGTAAATCCAGCCATTTATACGATATTTTCGAATAGGGCGGTCCCGGGTCCACTTCCCATAAAAAAAAATTTACAGAAACACTCTCCAGGCTCCTACTAATCTATCCCCAAAATTTCAACAAAATCGGCTGAGTAGTTTTGGAGTCCATAAGCCACATATCTATATACATACATCCAATTTTATATATATAGATTATGATTTTCGACTGGACTTTTAAACAAATTATGGTAGAACGATGAAATTTGGCACAAATCATGCTAGTATTGTTGGGAGTATACGTGATGAAATTGGCTAACATCCCCCTCCAACCACGGCAATTCTCGATACCGAAAAATTCGAAAATCATCTAAAACACTGGTCATAATTTTTAAACTGATTACGGTAGAATCATGAAATTTGGCACAAGGTATACTAGAGTTATAGGAAGTATACCTGATGAAATTAAACGAAATCGCTTCCCAACCACGAGCACTTTCGATATGGAAAATTTCGAAAATCACATAAATTGACATATTTCGGTTAGGTAAATAACTAAAATAGTATAATTATATTATAATTTGGTAGTTAAATTGCTTGGTCGTTGATGGATTATAATTTTCTGTATTGTTCTTCCTTTGTAAGGAATTGTCTACTATTAACGAGTATTAAAAGATGTTGTACTAGTTTATTTTATTTTGTTTTTTATTTTTGTGTTTTATTTCATAGTTTGATAGCCAGGGCGATAAACCTTTTTTTTTTGCTGACTAGATTGGGTTGTAACTAGTATGCCGAAAATCATATTTTTATACCCAGCGTACTAGTACTAGTACAAGGGTATATTAATTTTGTTCACATAACGGTTGTATGTAACGGCACAAAATAATCGAGATTGATATAGAGTTCCATATATGAAAGTTCTTAGGATTAAAAGAGGAGTTGATTTAGGCATGTCCGTCCGTCTGTCCGTCCGTGTACACGATAACTTGAGTAAAAATTGAGATATTTGCATGAAATTTTGTACACAGGTTACTTTCTGGCCAAGGTAGGTTGCTATTGAAAATGAGCGAAATCGGATGATAACCTCGCCCCCTTTTTTGATATCGAAAATTTTGAAAATCACACAAATTGACTTATCTCGGCAGCTGAAATGGCTAAAATGATATAATTTTATAGGTGAACCCCCTGGTCATTCTCTTATGATTTTTCCATAAATTTTTATAGTGGACGTGGCACCGCCACCTTTTAAGGGAGGTGTTTTTGAAAATTTGAATGGTCGTAACTTTTAAACTGATTAGGATAGAACGATGGAATTTGGCACAAATCATACTAGTATTGTTGGGAGTAAACCTGATGAAACTGGAAAAAATCGCTCTCCAACCACGCCCACTTTCGATATCGAAAATCACATAAATTGAAGTAATTCGGTAACGGAAATTAAGTAAATCCTCCTAGTGCCTAATGATTGTTATCCCGTTCTAAAAATTACCGCTGGGTATTAAATGTTCGGTTCACCCGAACTTAGACTTCCTTACTTGTTTTTGTTTAATTTTGGGGTCCGGCCATGCTAGGGAAATTTTTGAAAACCGTTTTTCAATATATACAATTTTTTCAAAACTCTAGGAACATAGACAAATAATTGATCTTCCAACAGTTTTTTATTTGACCAATCTACCTAAATTGGTGAACTTCGACGACCGAATTTTTATCTAATGGCGTTTTCTTTTCTCGACAAAATGTTGCCCTAATGTTGCCCTCTTAAACTGTAACTTTTGTCCTCGGCAATTTGGCGCCTATCAAAATGGCTTAATTTGTAGATAGTGGTGTCCCTTCGCCTACTTATAAGGTATTTTTGTGTGAAATGAACCTATAAGTCTTAGAGAGAGATGAGAAAAATCTACAGGGCAACACTTTTTCTAGAAAAGAAAACGCCATAAAATGTTGAAAGGGTACTTCGCAGCGGCGGGCAAGGCCGCGGGTATATAGTAGTAATAATAATAATGTTAAAATGGAAAGAAAACTGTTAAAAATGAAAAAAAAAAATGTTAAAAACAAGTAATAAATTTGAATAACAAAGAAAGTCAAATTTAAAAAAAAACTATTTAAGAAAAATCCATTGAATAAAAAAATGGAAAGAAACCTATGTTAAAATGGAGAGAATACTATGGTAAAATGGAAAGAAAACTATCTTAAAAATGGAAAGAAAGCTATGTTAAAAAAGAAAAAGGTAATAAATTTAAAAATAAATTTATTTACTTCCAAAGAAAGTCAAATTAAAAAAAGTAATTTAAAAGAATCCATTGAATAAAAAAATTAAACAAAAAAAACTCATTTAAAAAAGTTATAAAAAAACCATTTGAATAAAGTTTCGAAAATTTACTTAAAAAATTTCAATAAATAAAAGCTTAAGCAATACAATATTTAACAAAAAGGTTTTTTGAAAATCGTAAATTTTTCTTTTATTTAATTTTTTTATTATATGATTAAATAATAAAAAATTAATAATAAAATTGATATATGGAATGAAAAAATGTGCTAATAGGTACTTAGGAAATTCACTTATAGTTATAAAAGTCTTGTAAAGATTATAAGCCACTTACATGAATGGACGATGAAACGCCGGTTCACAGACTCTGCGAATGCATTGCGTTAGCAAGAAAGAGAGTCTGCTACCTAGGTGGGGTCACTCTCAATCCGTTCGTGATAGGGAATAAAAAACCTGAGGAGGTGCTCAAATTTATAAAGAGCCTTCGCATACAGCAATAAGCTGAAAGGTCACACAATAGATCGTATAAATGGTCGCGGTGTAATAAGGCATTATAGTAATAATAATAATAATGTTAAAATGGAAAGAAAACTGTTAAAAATGAAAAAAATATGTTAAAAACAAGTAATAAATTTGAATAACAAAGAAAGTCAAATTAAAAAAAAAAAATTAATTTAAGTATATAATTGGGTACACTTCACTTCACTGCACTCACCTTGACTTTAAAATAAATAAAAAAGACTTTAATTTAAAATTTATATTAAACTTTAATAAGCGGGAGGGCAAATTTAGATCGTGTGGCGGGTACAAAAGGTAAAACGATTGTGTTTTGTTTATTATGTGTGGGTGTGTCTCGTGTTGACAGTTGGTGTAAGTGTAACTGTGTAGGTGTGGGTGTGAAGTGTGGTGAAATGGGCTGCCGCAGGGTTGCTGCGACCGCTTCGGTCATTAAGGCTCAGTTAGCCATCCCGGCCCCCCTAGGCGAGTGCTCAGCCTATCAGTCTCTGCAGTTGCTGCAACGTTTCCACCACGTTGCTTAGCCCGGTTGGGCGTCGGTTTCGTTGCCTAGGAGGGTGCTGATACGATGATGTTGCTGGGGTGCGATAACGAGCACCCGGATGACCCCATGTCTGTTGACGCTGACTCGGCTGCCATGCTGTGCGCCGAGGTTGTGCCGCGCGTGGTGGTTGCGATCGGGGTCGCATGTTGTTGTGTGGCGCAGTTGGTTGCGATCTTGGTCGCGCATTGTACGCCTGGCGGTCAGATGTAGAAGCGTGAGGGTATATATTCTGAGGCATAGTCGTAGCCGTTATATGTATGATTATGTTATATGTATTCACGCTTTTCGTTCGAGGAATCTAGTCCTTCGAGCTACCTCTTTAGGAGTAAGGTATTAAATTCGAGTAGCAACATCGCTTGGTGGATGAATTGCTCTTTATTCGATTGTGTTATTATTGAGTTTAGATATTCGCGTTATTGGTATTAGCGGTATTAGACTCGGTTGGTAAAAAGCATAGTTTCACGAGTGGTCATGTTAATATTCCGGTTTGTGTGCGTAGGTCAACTACCCGGATGTGACCGTCGGAACCGTAGTGTACCTTTTCGATGCGGGCTAGCCGCCATTCGGTAGGTGGGAGACAGTCGTCATGTATTAGGACGCATTCTCCAATTTTAGGGTATTTTTCCACCGATATCTTTTATGGAGGTCTTTTAGATATTCTTCCTTCCATCGGCGACTAAATTCATGATGGAGAATTTTGATTCGTTCCCATCGATTTATGAGAGAGAGTGAGTCCACGTTTGGTTCTGGTATAGCCATTTGTGGGGCTCCTCTAAGAAAATGCCCACGTGTGAGGGCTGTAAAGTCGGAGGGATCTTGCGAGAGCGCTGATAGCGGCCGTGAATTTAGAACGGCTTCGACTCGTATGAGTAGCGTTGTGAACTCTTCAAATGTAAATTTATGATTGCTAGCGCTTTTAGTGTGTTTTAAAGCTTTTAACAGCTGATTCCCATAGTCCTCCCATATGTGGGGCGCTCGGGGGGATGAATTGCCAATTAATGCCTTGATGTGCATATTTTTTAATGACATGCGGCGAGACTTCTTTTGCGAACTGTACGAACTCCTTTTCGGTTGCGCGTTGGGTACCGATGAAGGTTTACCGTTGTCGCTCATGATTTTGGAGGGAAATCCTCGCCGTCCGACAAAGCGTGCAAATGCCGCGAGGAAAGCTGACGTTGTCAGATCGGAACATAACTCTAAGTGCACGGCTTTTGTCGTAAAGCATACAAAAACAGCCACGAAACCTTTCGTTATGGTAGATGACCTTAGCATCGAGGCCTTTAACTGGAAAGGTCCGGCAAAATCAACACCCGTGATGGTGAAAGGCAGAGAAAAATTGCAGCGTTCAGGTGGTAGAGCTGCCATGATCTGCGTGCGCTTCTTTTGCTTATGTAGCGTACAGACTTTACACGTAAAGATGCATTTTTTGATCAGAGGCTTTAGTCGTGGTATATAAAATTCTTGTCGGATCATTTGTTGCATTAGCCGGTGTTCGGCGTGTACCATTAAAAGGTGAAGATAATTAATGAAAAGCATGGCAAATGCTGATTTTTCAGGTATTATTATGGGATGCCGCTCATTGTAGCTCAGGCTGGAGTTCGCTAGCCTTCCGTTGGCGCGAATCAGTCCTTTCGAGTCTACAAAGGCGTTAAGCTCTAATAGAGCGCTCTTTTTGTCAATAGGTTTTGACCCCATTAATAGTGGTCGTTCACTGTTATAGTATCGAGTTTGCGTGGACTCGATTAGAGCTATTTTTGCCCGCTGCAACTCTTGGTAGGTTAGAGCATAGCTTTAGAGCATAGCTTTCGGTATTAGATATTCATTGCACTTTGTTCTTTAAGCGATTTACAAATTGAAACATATACGCTATTACCCTTAAGGCTCGGGGGAACGACGAAAATCGCTCTAGGATATCCGTGTCCTCCAGAGTTGCATGAAAGCCTTCGATTCTTCGACTTTCTAGGGCTATGATATTTCGTGCAGGTGATTGTGGCCGCGCTTCTTGTGGTTCTACGAGCCAGCTTGGGCCGTTCCACCAAAGTGTGGTGGTTGTTAAGTGCAATGGTTTGCAGCCTCTTGTGCCAAGATCCGCAGGGTTATCAGCACTGGTAACATGCCGCCAAGTTGCTGGTCCTACTAAATCAATTATTTCAGCTGTGCGGTTTGTCACGTATGTTTTCCACGTATGTGGTGGTTTTTCTAACCATGCTAGGACGATTTCTGAATCGGTCCATAAATACAATTTCCTATTGCTCAGGTTCAGGTGTTTTTGTACGGTCGAGGCTAGTTTTGCGAGCAGAAGTGCGCCGCATAGCTCGAGCCGTGGAAGGCTTACGGTCTTGAGGGGTGCGACCTTGCCTTTTGCTACTAATAAGTGGCTGGCAGTTTTGCCATTATGCTGTCTTCGCACATAGATCTCTGCGCAGTATGCTTTTTCAGAAGCGTCGCAGAACCCATGTAGTTCGACTTGGTGATCAGGGGCGAAATTGACCCACCGAGGTATTTGTATCTCGGAAATAGTATGCAGGTTGTTTGCAAATTGGGACCATTTTATTAAGCGGAGTGGTTTAACCACTCGGTCCCAATCGGTTCCATCTAGCCATAATTCTTGTATCAAGATCTTTGCTTGAATCATAATTGGCGCAAGCCATCCTGCGGGGTCGAAAAGTTTCGCCACAGAATTTGCCTTTTAGTTTTTGCGGATTTTGCAGATATCGACTCAAGAGTGTATGAAAATTGGTCTGATATTGCATTCCATTGTATGCCCAAGGTTTTGGTGGTGCTCTCTTTTTCAAATTTTAGAAAATTGGTATCTAGGAGATTTTCCTTTTTTATATTTGCCAGTATTTCTGGATGATTGGAAGTTATCTTTTTTAATGGAAACCCTGCTGAGTCGAGGGCTTCGATAACTTGAGCTAGTTATTCGCACGCGGAAGGCTATGGCTTCCCGCCAGTATGTCGTCTACGTACGTTTGAGAGCTTAGCACCGGGGCGACTAGAGGTAATTTAGCTTTTGTGTCCTTTGCCAGTTCGTTTAATCTACGAATGGCTAGGAAGGGGGCGCAGTTTACGCCAAATGTCACCGTTTTTAGTTTGTAGTCGCGTATTGGACTACTAAGTGAATTGCGATATATAATTCTCTGGTAATCTTGGTCGTCTTCATGTACTAGGATTTGCCTGTACATTTTCTCGACGTCACCATTGAAAACGTCTTTATACATACGCCACTGTAGTATAAGTAGCATTAAATCTGGTTGTAATGTTGGTCCCGTGTATAAAACATTGTTAAGGGAGTTACCTGAGCTTGTGTATTTAGATGCATTAAACACCACTCTTACTTTTGTTGTAAATTTTTCCGGTTTTATAACCGCGTGGTGTGGAAGATAAAATGAGGCGTGTTTGCCTTTTGTAATTTTTTCATAGGAATTTACTGATTCCATATGATCTAGTTGTAGATACTCCTCAAGAACATTGTCGTATGAGGTTTTTAGCTCGCCTTTTCTAAGTAGGTTTCTTTCCATACTTAGAAACTGCTGTAGAGCTGAGGTTCGTGAGTAACCTAAGGCGAGTGTATCAGGAAATTGTTGTTTAAATGGTAGTCGTACGACGTACCGCCCGTTCTCTGATCTTATAGTTGTGGCTTTGTAGAAGTCTTCACAATATTTATCGTCAGCTGTAGTAACGGGAATTGGAGGGAGTTCTTCGACTTCCCAGAATTTTTTCAATTGTGAATTGAGACTGTCATTTGAAATATCTTCCACTTGCGTTGTGAACGTGGAGATTTTCTCTTTGACTTGGCCGCTTAAAATCCATCCGAAGATGGTATTTTGGGCTAATAGGTTGTTGGAGATTTTCTCAACACCTTCTAGTATTATTTGGGGGATTAGATCGCTTCCCAATAATATGTCGATTTGATCGGGGGTATGGCAATTGGGATCGGCAAGTTTCGGATGTGAAAACTTTTGGCAGTGCTCGCTATTTATATTATAGCTTGGGAGCATGTTTGTCAGTCGCGGTAGAACTATAGCTTGTGCTTTTATTCTTTGATCCGCATTTGAAGACATCAAGGTAATGAGGCAGATTTTATTTGAGTTTTGTACTACTCTTACTTACTTGGCTGATTTGGTTGGTAAATTTAAGGTTTGTTGGACCTTCGATGCTATAAAAGATCGCTGTGATCCTTGATCGATTAAGGCCCTTAGCTTAAATCGTTCTCCTCGGTGTTCGATGGAGACGATTGCTGTAGGTAATAAAGTTTTGCTTTCATTTTCTGAATGAAGCGTTTGTATTCTGGCTGATTTTGAGCAGCATGGTTGTTCTTGACAACTTTCAGGACTTTCTCTTTCGATATTTTCAGGACTAGCTGTTGCCGCTAGTCCAGTGGTTCTATTGAAAGTTCGACTATTTTGAGAGTTGTTGTGATTGTTTATATGGAGCATCGAATGGTGTCTCCCTTGGCAATATGCGCACTTGTATGTACTCGGACATCTCTGTACTGGGTGACTATTCGACAAAGAGTTTGTACAGAGTTTCTTAGTCCTGACTAAGTTATTTCACTCGTTTATTGATAATTTTGTAAATTTCTCGCAAGATCTTATTGAATGGCCTCCGTTACACAGTTCGCATTACAAATAGCTATGTTGTTCAGATGTGAACGATTGATTTTTGGTGAAACTTTTCTTGTTTGAATTATAGTTACTCCTGTTATGGGAGTTAAAGTTACTGGCTTGGGGTTTAAAGAAGCTTTTGTTTTGGTATTCATTTGAGTTTTTCGGCTTTGTTTCTTTTGTACCTACCCGTTCTGCGATTTCGAACTGGGTGGTCAGGAAATCTTTCATTTGTTGCCAAGTTGGGCATTTTTTGCGGGATGAGAGCGATTGCTCCCATAAAATTAAAGATTTTTCTGGCAATGTGGCAGCACAAATATTGACCAGAATTGGGTCCCAGTTTTCCGTGGGAATTTTTTGGGTTTCTAGAACCGACAAACAGTTTGTTACTGTTGATTGTAATTTGAGAAATTCCTCGCTAGTTTCTTTTTGAATTTTAGGCAAGTTCATTAATGTCGTTATTTGTTTATCGACTAATACTCTTTCATTTTCATATCTAGCTTTTAACGCTTCCCAAGCCAGATTAAAATTATCATCGTTAAGTGTGAACTGTTTTACTATTATTCCTGATTGACCTTTAGTTTTATTTCTTAAATGATATAGTTTTTGCGGTTGTGATAGCTTTGGGTGGTTTATGTAAACGGCTGAGAACATATCTCGGAACAACGGCCATTGCTCATAACCCCCATGAAATACTTCAGTATCACAGGCCGGCACTTTGAGATATATGCCTGAATTTGTTTCTTTGATTTGTGTTTGGGGCAGGTCTACTCGTTGTAGAGTAGGTGCAATAATTGGCCTTAAAAGTTTTAATTGATCTGAGATCATGGCCTTTGTTTCTTCATAACGGTCTAAGTAGTTTTCATACTTTGAATAAGCCGATTCTTTAAAATTATCTGGCAAGTATGAATCATCAGTTTCGATGATTGCGTCATATGCCATTTGGAGCCGTGTCCAAAATCTGTCAAGAGATTTCTCCTTGACTTCTAGAACCGATTCCGTATTATCCTCTATAGGGATTGAGGCGAATCTAGTGCAGTATCTTATGATACTGTCACTTTCGGTTATGAATTTTGCTGCTGAAAATTCTTTGCCCTTTTTTTGCTTTCCACCCTGTTTTGAGCGGGTGCCGTCAGCAGGGCTGCCTTGAGGCTTTCCGTCTTCACCCAGTTTAAGTGGCTCCACTACGATATGGGGAGATTTTGGGTCGGACATTATGTTTTTAAAAATTTAATAAATATAAATATTATTGAACGTTTTTTTTGTATTACCGAGTTTTATTTTTATCGGTGCTTATATTTTTTCCGCGCGACTGTTGGATTTTAGTCGTTAACGATTTGATCTGTTAATATAAATAGATATCAATTTATATTAATGTCTGTATATTATTCAATAACAGAACTTATTTTGAAAATGTGTTTTTGAGAAAAATTTACCTACGCGCTGCAGGAACCAGACAAGCCGACATATGTTTCGATGATACTGGAGTTACATCTCTTCAAGGACTTTTCTTCCCGGCATTGTGAGACTCGAACTCACAACACTGTAGTGACTTGTGTGCTAGAAGGTCTAGCACCTTAGGCCACTACCCAGCTTGAAGGTAAACCCTTCTCAGTGTCCATTTATGCATATATTTATACTTCCATATAGAACATTTCTTTAATTTCAATGCTAACTTATATGAAAGATTTGCGAATTTTTAGGACTTGGTGTGAAACCTATGAAAGAATTTTCATACTTAATTAAGCACGAATATTTTTCCATTTATAACATTAAACTCTTTGTTGCTTTTTTGACTTGTAGTCTATTGCTGTAAATACCGACGGTATTTATAAGCAATTTTCGGGATTGTATGAAAATGTGTTTTTGAGAAAAATTTACCTACGTGCTGCAGGAACCAGACAAGCCGACATATGTTTCGATGATACTGGAGTTACATCTCTTCAAGGACTTTTCTTCCCGGCATTGTGAGAGTCGAACTCACAACACTGTAGTGACTTGTATGCTAGAAGGTCTAGCACCTTAGGCCACTACCCAGCTTGAAGGTAAACCCTTCTCAGTGTCGCTGCTTTTATTTTGCACGCGAGTGTATTTTCTACCTTGGCTTTTTATCGTGCAAATATGCCAAAGGTTAAATGGAAATAATACCGCTTATTATTACCTTATATAATTTTTATAAGTGCTAACAATATTTTTTGGAAGGTATTGTCAATCTATAGGTACGTTCACAATTTTTTGTTGGGTGAAATCTAGTTAGCGAGGGTGGCTGCTACACGTTTGTGTGCTTGTCTGTTTGTATACCTTACAGAGAAGAAAAGCAATGCAGGTAAACAATAGGGTTTGTTTTGTTTCGTGCTTTTTTTTCTACAATGTTAAATTCAATGCAATTAAGTGCAAGGAACTTTGTTGTACCTATATATATTTTTTTCTTTTGGGATGCTGGAATATATGTAGCTTTTTCCCTAATTTGTGTGTCCGTATATTTTTTGCTGATAATCACTCAGTTCTTTTACTGGGAGAACAGAAAATAGCTTCGCTAACAACTTTAATGTTTTGGTTTAATTTTCTTTATTCTTTCTACTGCTTATTTTGTTAGTGTAATCCTGCCTTTGCATGACTTATGTGCGCAAGGGAATGCAAGCAAAAGGGGGTATTGCCGGTAAAATTTGCAAGTCAGACTTGAAACCTATATTTGTTTTTGGAAATTTCGATTTGTGCTTGACAACACGAAAAATAAGCAGTATGTCCGCGGTGAGATTTTTTATTTCTTTTAGTAAGTATTTGTTGTAATACTTAATGCGGGACTTAATATGGAATTTATACTATTTACATATACCTAGGTATGTATGTACGTAAAATAGGATGGTCACACTTTGACCGGGATGAAAATATTTATATGTATATATTTTTTTTTCACGTTACTTTTTTTTTAAATTCCGGTATTCTAATAGAAAATTCTTAGCAATACTAAATATTTGAATATATGTATGTATATACTTTTATGTGTAACGGTTCGATTTTGGGTGATACGGATTTATGGAAAAAATCCGTA
Source organism: Campiglossa producta (assembly GCA_964058755.1). Taxonomy (NCBI): domain Eukaryota; kingdom Metazoa; phylum Arthropoda; class Insecta; order Diptera; family Tephritidae; genus Campiglossa; species Campiglossa producta. The sequence continues at coordinate 110,647,692 of CAXKVI010000001.1, read as the reverse complement.
GAAATACCAAATGAACGTCTTAGTAATTGGAAATCATACAACTCACCGCTTTTTTGCAAGGGTTAAGGGGGAATTTACTTATCCTTGTTTAATAATATATATTTATTGTTGTTGTTTTTGCAATTCTTTCCCTCGCTTTTTCCTTTTGTATGTTCATTAGCAATTTGTATTAAGTATTTTTGTATTTTTTCGTGCCCGGTTTTATATTGGTACTGTAGTTTTTGTTGTTGTATTTTAGTTTTTACTATTTTGTTGTTGTTTGTTGACCGGCGCGCCCGAAAAGGAAATTATTTTGTTTAAATATTTTAAGTTTTTGTTTTCTGTTTGTGAATTTTTTTTTTCGTTCACCCTAATATTGGGTTTTACTTTGGCATGTTTTTGTTTTTGTAATTATTTTTTTCAACTTCTTTCTTGTGGACTGTATATTGTCTCTTTATGTTGATTTATTTGTTCACTTTTATATTTTTTCCACTGTCCATATTTATATATATTTTGCGCCTTTTTTGATTTTTATTTTATTGTTGTGGACTTTATTTAATATTTTTTTGTCACTGTCCATAGGTGCTTTTTCTTTAAGGCGAAGATGGACCATATATAATTGGGTACACTTCACTTCACTGCACTCACCTTGACTTTAAAATAAATAAAAAGACTTTAATTTAAAATTTATATTAAACTTTAATAAGCGGTACAAAAGGTAAAACGATTGTGTTTTGTTTATTATGTGTGGGTGTGTCTCGTGTTAATTCCAATGAAAACAAAATCAAAGCCTCGGATGAGAACCCCCTTTAATGTTGACGACCCGGCAAAACGAATAAGGCATAATGATTTGGATATTAGGGCATGTACCGGGAATGTCCGGACCCTTTCAAGGGACGGTGCCGCTGCCCGACTGGTTGATGTTCTCGTAGGCGCAAAGGCCGACATCACCGCCCTGCAGGAAATGCGATGGACGGGGCAAGGAAAGACGACCATCGGTCCTTGTGACGTATACTACAGTGGCCAGACACGCGGCAAAGCGCGTGGTGTAGGATTCGTGGTGGGAAAGAGACTTCGCCGCCACGTATTAGCGTTCAATCCTGTGGACGAGCGTCTCGCTGCGATCCGCATCAAGGCGAGGTTTTTCAACATAACATTTATCTGCGCCTATGCGCCGACTGAGGAGACGGACGACGCAGAGAAGGACTCCTTCTACGATAAACTTGAACAGACTTATGATCGCTGCCCCCAGCATGATATCAAAATCGTGCTCGGCGACTTTAATGCCAAGGTGGGCAAGGAAGGAGTCTTTGGTCCTACAGTTGGAAAATTCAGTCTCCACGATATAACATCCCCCAACGGCACTAGGTTGATTGACTTCGCCGCTGCTCGCAACATGGTCATCAGTAGTACCAGGTTCCAGCATAAGCGAATACACCAAGCCACATGGCTTGTCGCAGCCAAGATACGCACACGCCTCTGTGCAACGAAGAAAGTGCGCACAGTAACGGAAGGAAAGTTTGACGTCGAGAAGCTGCGCATGACACAGACAGCTGATAATTTCACAACTCGACTCTCACACCTGCTAGCAGAGAGCAATCCGCGACCTAACGATGTAACCGAGAAATGGAAGCATATCTCTCACTCATTGCGTACCGCCGCTGAGGCCACTATAGGGTTCCAGCGAGCCCGCAAGAACAACTGGTACGATGAGGAATGCAAAACTGCCTCGAAAAAAAGGACGCTGCCTACAAGGAGACGTTGCGAACGGGCGCCACCCGCAGTGTATGGCAACAATATCGTGAGGCAAAGAAGGAAGAGAGACGCCTTTTCAGAAAAAAGAAAAGTGAGGCCGAAAGGCGTGAGTGTGAGGAGCTTGAGATGCTGGCTGACAGGAATGATGACCGAAAATTCTATGAAAAGATCCGGCGGATGACGGAAGGTGTTAAGACCGGGGCAAGCGCTTGTAAGGACAATAATGGCGAACTGGTTACCGACGTACAAAGTGTACTTAAATTATGGAGGGAGCACTTCTCCTCACTGCTAAATTGCGAGGGAGACGTCGAACCCGATACCCCAATCCCTGACGATGGAAAAGTCGTCCCACCACCTGACTATGATGAAGTGAGGATAGCTATATCCCGGCTCAAAAACAACAAAGCGCCTGGAAAAGACGGACTACCCGCCGAGCTGTTCAAACACGGAGGCGAAGAGCTGGTAAAAAGCATGCATCAGCTCTTATGCAGAATATGGTCAGACGAATGCATGCCTCCGGATTGGAATTTAAGTGTGCTTTGCCCAATCCACAAGAAAGGCCATCCCGCTAACCGCACCAACTACCGCGGAATTAGTCTTCTTAATATTGCATATAAGGTTCTTTCTAGCGTGTTGTGTGAAAGGCTGAAGCCCATCGTAGACAAACGGATTGGACCTTATCAGTGTGGCTTTAGACCTGGCAAGTCTACCATCGACCAGATTTTCACGATACGCCAAATCCTGGAGAAGACCCATGATAAAAGAATCGACACACACCATCTCTTTGTCGATTTCAAAGCCGCTTTTGACAGCGCAAAAAGGAGTTGCCTATATGCCGCCATGTCTGAATTTGACTTCCCTGCAAAGCTTATACGGCTTTGCCAAATGACGTTGAGCAATACCAACAGCTCCGTCAGAATCGGGAAGGACCTCTCTGAGCCATTTGAAACCAAACGAGGCTTCAGACAGGGCGACTCCCTTTCGTGCGATTTCTTCAATCTGATGCTGGAGAAGATAATTCGAGCAGCAGAGCTAAACCGCAATGGTACAATCTTTTACAAGAGCGTGCAATTGCTGGCGTATGCCGATGATATTGATATCATTGGCCTTAACAACCGCGCCGTAAGCGCTGCCTTCTCTGGACTGGATAAGGAAGCGAAAAAAGTGGGTATTGCCGTGAACGAGGACAAGACGAAGTATTTGCTGTCATCAAAGAAAGAATCGGCGCACCTGCTCCTTGGCAGCCATGTCACTGTTGATAGTTACAAATTTGAAACTGTGAGGGACTTCGTCTATTTGGGACCAGTATCAACACCGAAAATAATATCAGTCTAGAAATCCAGCGGAGAATCACTCTTGCCAACAAGTGCTACTTTGGACTGAGTAGGCAATTGAGAAGTAAAGTCCTCTCTCGAAGAACAAAGATCACGCTCTATAAGTCTCTCATCATACCTGTCCTGATGTATGGCTCAGATTCATGGACAATGTCAAGAGAAGATGAGATGGCCCTTGGAGTATTTGAGAGAAAAGTTCTCCGGAAGATTTATGGTCCTTCCCGTGATGCCAACGGCGAGTATCGAAGGAAATTTAACGATGAGCTGTACGAGCTCTACGCAGATCTGACCATAGTCCAGCGAATTAAAGCCCAAAGACTCCGCTGGCTGGGCCATGTTATGCGAATGGACAAAGAAGCTCCAGCACAGAAGGTTTTCCTATCGTCGCCTGAATTCGGCAGCAGAGGAAGGGGGAGGCCTCGACTGAGATGGAAACAACAGGTGGAGGATGACTTGAACTCCCTTGGGGTTTCCAATTGGCGTCAGTTATCTCTAAAAAGGAATGACTAGCGTGCTTTGATATGCAACGGCCAAAATCGCTTAGGCGGTTAAGCGCCAATAAATGATGATGATGATGATGTGTCTCGTGTTGACAGTTGGTGTAATGGTAACTGTGTAGGTGTGGGTGTGAAGTGTGGTGAAATGGGCTGCCGCAGGGTTGCTGCGACCGCTTCGGTCATTAAGGCTCAGTTAACCATTAAGAAAAATCCATTGAATAAAAAATGGAAAGAAGCCTATGTTAAAATGGAGAGAATACTATGATAAAATGGAAAGAAAACTATGTTAAAAATGGAAAGAAAGCTATATTAAAAAAGAGAAAAGTAATAAATTTAAAAATAAGTTTATTTACTTCCAAAGGAAGTCAAATTAAAAAAGTAATTTAAAAGAATCCATTGAATAAAAAAGTTAAACAAAAAAACCTCATTTAAAAAAGTTATAAAAAAACCATTTGAATAAAGTTTCGAAAATTTATAATAATAATAATAATAATAATAATAATAATAATAACAATTTATTTTTATTTCCATAGCACATTAAGACTTCGAGCCTTTTTTGTATGCTCAACGTATAAATTACAGAGTTTAATGGTCTTAAATTCGAAACATTGATATTAGATTCTAAAATAGCTTAAACTATTGTAAAAGGTAAGAAAAAAGGGGAGAAAAAAGACAGGAAATAGTAAAAATATTGCAATAGACAGAGGAAAGAAACCTCAAGGACGAGGCGAATGTAAGAAAAGCTCCTAAGAAAAATGATTTTCAACTGCCACCTTAAAGCATCTATCCGATTTAATATGTTTAATTGACATTGGCAATGAGTTCCAAAGTCGGACAGCACTAACACAGAATAATCTAGATCCAGGTAAGGATACAAATCTTGGTACTACAATATTATTAGTACGAGAAGATGTAACAAAGCTAAGCTTTTCATTAAGGTAGCCGGGTTTCTGGTATATAATTATTTTAAAAAGAGAAATTACGTTCCTGATTTGAAGATAATTTTCCAAGCTCGTTACAAGGATATTTTTTGTGAATATAGCAAGGACTGAAACCGAAACCGAAACCGTAACCGTAACCGATTAAAACCGATTCATTTTTCAAAACCGAAACCGTAACCGTTATTTTGATCTGGAAAAGACCGAAACCGAAACCGTTTCAAAAGCCGGAACCGGTTCCAAACGGTTTTGAATTTTTTCAATACCTTACTTCTGTGAGTGGGCACATAGGTACTTCCTTTTACAAACAGGTACCCTGAAAGTTTTCATGGAAGATTGTCGAGTCACCTTTTGACTATAGTTGAATGAAGCGATCGAAACAAATTTACGAGATCCGAAAAAGAAATGTTCAGGCTTGTCTCGGAAAGCGCCACTAATTTTAATGTTTTTACCGATTTATACATTTCAGTTGGCTTCCATTTTAATATTTTTTTAATAAAAAAGTAGAGTTAACTTTAGGAATTTGTTTTGCAGAAATTTCATCCATGCATAGCGTTAATAAATGTATTATTATATTGGAGAAATCCCATCATGGCCGCAGGAAAAAAGTTATGAAAATTCAGACCTATTTCGTAGCTACATATGTAGGTAGTTGAGTATTTTAGTAGTAAATTTTTTTTTTTTTCGTGTTTTTATTTGGAAACCGAAACCGGAACGAAACCGTAACCGAAACCGAAATAAATTTTGAAGAACGAAACCGGAACCGAAACCGAAACACGTTGCAAAAACCGAAACCGAAATCGGAACGTTATTTTAATCGGTTTCAGACCTTGGAATATAAAGATGTGGTCAAACTTTCTCTTACTGAATACGAATCTCGCAGCATTCTTCGGTCCTTAATAAGATTTAAAATGACTTTAGTGAACCACGGTTTTCTGCTATCGATCATTTCTATACATGGAGTGGGAACATATTTCTCGAATAAGGTCGTAACCATTGTTGTAAAATAACTTACTTTTTCATCTACACTTGGAAAAAACCAGCAGAGATTCCAATCCATTGAAATTGCTTCACTTACTAAGGCAGGCATATTTATATTATTAAAGTCAAAAAGTTAAATTTGTCTTATGGTGCGCCGTATTAAAATCAAAATTGTAACACAAAAATATCAATTCGTGATCTGACACACCTGCTAGTGGGAATTGATCAATGTGGTTTACTTTGCCAACATCACCGACACCGAAAATATCTAACATGGATGTTTATTTTGATATGCAAACCGAGTAGCGTATTCAGTTATAATCGTTATGCCTACGCTATTTAAGCTATTTTTCAGACATTTAGATCTATTATCCTCAGTTAAAATATCAATGTTAAAATCTCCACATAAAACGGTGTGAACATAATTAACACAAATTTCATAAATTTTTGCAAAGACTGATGACAGGTCATTAGATTTATGCGGGTTATGTATGCAAGCAACTATACACTTTTAAGTGTTTTCGCTGAATTCTACATACATTCAAAAACATCAATACCAATCGACTTATGTAAGACTTTACACTTTAACTTAGGTTTGAAATAAATCGCTATACCCTCGCCTCTGCATCCAGTAGACCTGTCATTTCTAAAAGAGAAAAATCGCAAGGAGAATACAATGAATTCGGGATATCTGCTTTAAACCAGTAGGTCGATTCCCTAACTATTTTATCGCCAAGTGTTAGCGTTAATTCTGTTTAACGCCATTTTTATCGCTTTTCCCTATTCTCTAAGTGTTAACCACACTAAAAGTCGATAAGCTCGATCAGCTGTTTTCGCTAACACTTTTATTGTAGCTAGTTATCGCGGATTAATTTGATGGTGTTTAAAAGTGTTTAAGAGAAAATAATAAATTTAAGTTGAAATAAAAATGTCTTTTGAGTTTGTGGAGCTTTCTTTGGTGCGAAATATTGAAAATATGGAAATGCGTTAAAGGCAAGTTAGAGAATCACAGTTTCGTTAAGAGCAAACGCCAAACCCTGGCGAAAACCTAAACGCTTGGCGAGTAGTTAAAAGTTAGGGAATCGGGCTACAGGTCTCAGTTTCACAAACCACATCAATTTCTGTTTTATTAAATATATGACTCAAATAGTCGAGTTTGGTCACTGGTAAACTAAGAGCATTAAAGTGGCAAATGTTAAAACCCCGGTGGTAATCACACACCAATTTAAGTGCCACCCTAAGATTTTCTTTGTTAGTGTATACGCCACTGTCATTGTCTAAACCGAGAGCAGATAAGAGATGCTTGTAAGCTGGCAGTTTTAAAAGGAAACTGTAGATTAAGCAATGAGATTAAAAGAATAATAGAAGAAGGGAGGGTATAATAATGGTTTCTCTTAAAAAAGTACATAAGTTTAATAATATTAACATCACTAAATGTTTACTCATGTAGCAGCTGCAATGCAAAGTTGTTGTATCATATACTCTAACCGCTTCAGAATTTTGACGTTTTCTCACATAAACGTGCCCATGTATTGAAAATGCACTCACCAGGGGCCTATAATGCGTTTTCAGCGCCATCTGCATATCAATAGCATCGAAATTTCGATTTCACTTATTCGAACATGCGATCTTCAACGTCGTCTGCATACATTTAGGCGCAGTCACCGTTGCACAAAGGAAAGATGATGGATTTTTATATTGCTTAAAAAATAATAATTTTATTCATTTAACCATAGAAACACCGCGTAAAGCGTGTTACAAAGAAAATTACCGAATGCGTAAGTGAACTGTCAAAATTTTTATGGAACGAAGTTTACACAAATTCGGTAAACTTCCGCGAGGAGTTTAGTGTGTAAACACCTCGAAAATTTACCCAATTCGATGACGCTGTTCGACATACAGTTTTTCAAAGCAGTCAATGCACACTAGACAAAAATAGAAGAATATGCTAAAAAAGGGCCAAAAATTACTTTTTAAAGGGAATTTCAAAATAAAAAGTATTCACACAAAAATTTATCTATAGCGTTCATCTAACTGAGCTGTTAAGGGCGGATTTCTCAACTAGCCGTCAACTTAACGCTCACTTTAAATTTTATCGGGCAGTTCATCCTCCTGTTAAATAAAGGGCAAATGAACTGGCTGTTAAACTGACAGTGAATTGACAGTGAACTTTGACTTTAACAGGCAGTCGAGAAATCCGCCCTAAATGTATACATTTACGCTTTCGTTAAGTTATATGTACGGTGACCATCCGTTCTGTTTTTGGCAGAACCGTTCTGTTTTTAAAGAGCTTGTTCTGCGTATTTTTTTTTCTAAGGAAAATAACAGAAATGTTCTGTTTTCAAGCAAATGTTCTGTTTTTGTTCTGCTTTTTTGTGCTGGCAACCTTTTTTAACAAATGTAATGAGTAGCTCTGTAAAGTTAGTTTGCTCAATAATTTCAAAAGTTTATGAAAAATTTAAAACCTTTCAAAATATTTTAAAAATAATTTAGTTTATTTTTAACGCGGTCAAGTGCTTCAGCGAGTTCCGTACCCGGAAAAAAATTCGTGCCAAAAATGTTACATTTCGGCCAAAACGGCAACCGTGGTTATGGTAGGTTTTAAATTAACAAGGAAATGTCTCTCACCATCAAGAAATACTATTCACAAAACGGAAAAATATACTTAAAAAAATGACTTTCAATTGATGCACTTTGGCTGAAATTATTTGAGATTGCAATTTCAATGTTTCACAGACGTTGGCAACATTTTTTACTGCAAAGAGATGATTACGCTATGAAAAACACTTTTTTTATTCCAAATATTGAGAGTGTAACCCCAAATAGTTTATAGCCGCGTAGCAAAATTTTCACGTGAAGGCAATACCAAGCCTTAAGTAAAAAGAGTTCTTTTTTTTCAAAAAAAAATTATGGCCACCGTAGTTATATGGTTACATGAGTACCACCAATATGACACAGAATATCCGATTACAATCTTAGAAATTTTCACAGACTCACAACTAAAAAGTATAAAAAAAATAGAATAAAAAAATATTTTTTATTTAAAATGTTTTTAAAATGAACTAAAACTGGAAAATAATTTCCCCTCTGCCTACATAGATTCTTCACCCCGTAAAGCTTATCCGTAACATTTGTGAGTGGGAATTCTTATAGGTATTAAATAGTACTTGGAGTTTGAAATGTATAAAAACATTTGGCGCTTGCTATATCGTGAAAAAATGTTTTTTTTTTTTTTGTTAGAAATTAATGCGAACCATGTCTAGCATGGAATGAAAAAATGGGTACTTTGGAAATTCACTTTTACTTATAAAAATCTTGTAAAGATTATAAGCCACTTACATGAATTCCCCGATTTAAAAAATATTGGGTTGTACCTAAATGAATGTATAAATTATACTTTTATTTAATTGATTTAATTGTACTTTTATTTTATTTTAAAAATCGCCTAGGCGGTTAAGCGTCAATAAATGACGCAAGCCAATATTAGATAGATTAGAAATATTTGTTTGCTTGTTATGTATGGATCTCAAAGCAAATGTATTAATAATAAAAAAACGCGTGTAGCCAGTACACGTGAAAGAAGTTAACTTCTTAAATTCAGAAATATTCGAGAATTGTTTACATTCACAATTTCTTACTTCCGCGAAGTGGACCAGGAAGCCGATCAATTCGAAAATATCTTATACATGGTGCGTTTTCCTTCAAATTCGGTACGTGGGTAGAATTATGCCTAAATTAACAGGGGCTAATACGAATGGGATATCGAGGACGAGGGCGTGGTATAAGGAAAGAGGGGAATGAAGAGACAAAGGGAGGGAGATAATGTGAAGGTGAAGAAAGATAGGAAGGAGAATTGTTAAAGTGTTTGTAAATTGCGGTTAGGTGGCAACCCTAATTGGCAACCCTGCGTGAAATAGTCATATTTGGAATACTGCCGAAAATACCTTGCATTTCATTTCATATCTTTATTAAGTCCAATGGTTCCAAACCTTACTGACTAGATTACAGTTATTCTTAAGACTATTACAAATATAACAACAGTACTAAAAATTATGATGAGATCAATTAATTTGCTCGATAATAAGATTCAACACGTAACTTAAACTGGAGTCTCGGCAATGAAAAATCGAGATCAAGATTTCTAGAAATCCGATTGAATTCTTCGAACCCTCTAATAAGGGGAGCAAAACTAAGATAATTAGCTCTACGAAATTCGGTAAAAAAAAGTATTGTACGAGCGAAGGGGTCTATTCGGAATATTGAAACATACCTGACTAAGGAGAGCTGAACAATCGATAGCCCCAGACACTAAATCGTAAATAAACATTACATGTTGAACAGTTCGTCTGGTTTCTAGCGACATAACATTAATAAGCAAGCACCTGGCATTGTAGGGTGGCAAGGGATTTTCGAAATGGAGAGGTTGCATAGCAAATCGTATGAACTTACGTTGAACCCTTTCAATTCTTGAAGAAGTACTAAATAAATCGGGTTCCAGATTATTGACGCGTATTCTAATTTAGATCGCAACAAAGAACTATACAATATCTTTCTCGTGTACGGGTCTTTAAAATCCTTAGCGTACCTATGCAAAAAGGCTAAGTTAGCATAGGCTTTTGGGATCAAATGATTAACGTGATTAACGAAAGTAAAAGAGGAGTCAAAAACAACGTCAAGATCACGAAATTCGGCAACAGATGAAAGAGATACATTTGAAATCGAGTATGATGACTGGAGCGCATTCGAAGATTTTGAGAAAGTCATATGACAACATTTATTGATATTAAGAAGCAGTTTATTCAGTGAAGCCCAGTCATTAAGTGCTTTCAAGTCTTCCTGCAAGAGCGATATATCGGATGAACAGGTTATCCTTCGAAAGAGTTTAAGATCATCTGCATAAAGTAAAAAATTCGAGTGTTTTAGATGTAGACCAACATCATTTATAAAAAATTATAAATAATATTGGACCCGGGATACCACCTTGCGGCACACCCGAGGTTGCTAAGAAATTATAAGACTTAACACTCTATTTCGACAAACAATATCCTATTTGTCAAGTAAGATTTCAGCCATAAGAGAAAGGTTGATTGAAAACCTAAATTTTGGAGCTTCCGGAGAAGTATTTTGTGCGACACTGTGTCAAATGCCTTAGAGAAGTCAGTGTAAATAGTGTCAACTTGACGTCCATCCTTAAATGCAGATACACAGAATTGAGAGAACACAGCAAGGTTAGTGACAGTTGAGCGTCCACTAAAGAATCCATGTTGGCATGGATCAATTATTCCTTTAACAACAAATTCAATCTTGGCTTTGACTACTTTCTCGAAAAGTTTGGAACACGTTGACAACTTAGATATAGGTCTATAGTTAGCCACTTCATTGTTGTTTCCAGATTTGTAGACTGGGGTGATAGACGCCTATTTCCATCGGTCAATGAAAAAGCCAGTAGAAAGCGACATATTGAAAATGATACATAAGGCACACAAAGAGAATTACTACATCTTTTTAATAAAGTGGCAGACAATCCAACCGAATCATTTTTTAAAGAGGGTGATAGGGAAGATATCCCATTAATTATATCTAATTCAGAAATAGACAAAGATCCGAAATCTAAAGAGTCGGATGTACCGAAACCACACCCATCAGAAATATTATCAGAGTCAGAGACAAAATTTGTTTAAAAAAGTCAGCAAAGAGGTTCACCGACTCAGCCAAACTGCCAGAGCACGATCCATTGAATTTCATCCTGGATGGAATATTAGATGTGCCTTTTTTCGAATCTAGAGATATATTTGTTATATAAGAACTTATCAAGCGTATTGAATTGTTTCATGTAGCAAAGATATTGATCTCTAAATGAGTTATCACCAGTTGCCTTATACAATTTAAAATATTTATTTCTCTTGTTCTTAAGCTTTTTCAGACCAGTAGTGTACCAAGGTAATTTGTCTAATTTAACTGGGAGCAAAGAGAGATTACTTTCAAAAATGCCAGACAACTCTTGAAGAAAAGTATCAAAGCAATCAGGAAGATTTTTACCAGAGAAGATGGATTGCCAATGATACCCATATTGGCATATCTAAAAAAAAAAAAAAAAATTGGGATAGGTGGCAACCCTGTAAACCGCCCTTAGTGGCAACACCCATGTACATATATAATCTTAAAATGAATCAAATTGTCTATGTGCCAAGTTGTATCCAAATCGGTCAAGCGGTTCCAGAGATATACGAACAAATAAATAAATTGTGGTTAGGTGGCAACCCTGCGTGAAATAGTCATATTTGGAATACTGCCGAAAATACCTTCCATTTGATACCCATATTGGCATATCTATCTCTATATAAAAAAAAAATCGGGATAGGTGGCAACCCTGTGAACTGCCCGTAGTAGCAATTCCCATGTATATAATCTTAGAATGAGTCAAGTTGTCTATATGCCAAATTTTATCTGAATCGGTAAAGCAGGTCCCGAGATATACGAAAAAATAAATAAATTGCGGTTAGGTGCAACCCTGCTCGAAATCGTCATATTTGGAATACGGCCGGAAATACCTTTCATTTGATACCCATATTGGCGTATCTAGCTCTATATTTAAAAAAAAAAATGGGGGTAGGTGGCAGCCCTGTAAACCGTCTTAAGTGGCAACACCTATGAATTCTGCTCGGCTTAACTATTACAATTTGTGCAATGTTAGCTAGATCCTAGAATTTCATCTTCTATTTGATTTGCACAGCTAAACATCGTGGTCAAAATCGCCTACGGCTGAAAGTCGGCTACAATTTCTATTTCCGTTGCATCATCAGCCATTTTCTCAAAGCACTTTTCTTCCGAGCACTTAGGAATAGAAGGATTAGAGCAAAGGCCGGCAGATATTTTCCTGGGAGTCGAAGTATGTTCGGCCATCTCACGTACACAGTTCGTAATTACACGCACACAGCACGAACGTCAACAAGCAGAGCAGAAAAGAATCTAATTTTATTCAGTTTTATGCTAGCATTGATTCAAGCAGGTCGATACCGCATTGCGTCTATTATTTCTTGCTTATTTTTGTACACTGAGCATAAATGCAAAATATATTTTATTAATAAGATGGAGGTACAAAACGATTTTTTTCCGTAAATATTTTCAATGATGCTGAGTGTCTTGTATGCGGCCAAGTTTTAAAATGCAAAGATCAAAAAAATTCTGCTAATATTTAGGTTATGTCGTCAAAATTTATTTGTTCAGTTATACCTAGTACAGGTACTTTTCGTATTACAGGACATACATAAATTTATAGTGCTTGAAGCACCCGTTTATTTCGATGAAAATCAGCATTTTAATTTTTAAAACAAATTCTTATTCATTCTTAAAAAACTTAAAAGAAAAATCAAATAAACACAAATCGTGTTTTTTTTTTATTTACATTTTAAATTTTGAAATTAAATTCATAGTGCTTGAAGCCCGTTTGCTTGATTTCGTTTAAAACCTTCTGAATTTAATAAAACAAAAATTTTCACTCTTCAAAAATCTTAAAAAAAATTCAAGTATACACAAAACATAAGATACATATATACATATGTATGTTTTCTTATTAAATATAAGTTTAGTGGCCGTCGTCAAGATTTGTGTTAAGTTATACAACATACAAATTTTTTCCAGTGCAATACCACCAACACACAAGCATTTTTGAGCGTAATACACTAATACTCCCACATATTGCGTCCTCTCTGTTTGCCGGCTACTGGATTAGAGTCTAACCACTCGGCTATTGAGCAATGCCCGCTAACAGAGAGTTTTGTTCAATGGACAAAATGTCATATTAAGATAACAATGAGTGTGAGTGAGAGGAAAATAGTTTCATGCTGGCTGCGAAATGTGTATTCGAAAAGGAGACAAGAGATCACACCCCAGTAAAAAATGAAAGTTTACTTTTAATACCAGTCGCTATTGAAATTTAGCCTTTTTGGAATAAAATTTGAGTTTTAATACTAAATAGTATTAATTTAAGACTCTGAAAAAAATTTAACTCCAAATAGTTTTAAAATAATACTAAAGCGCTCTCTCTATAGCGCTCTCTCTCATTATAATGTTTTAGGTACTATGTATTTGCTTAAAAACAAAGTCGGAAAAGTATTAAATTAATTACTTTTTAGCATTAAATTAAGTCCGGTGGTTTGTTCTTCAGAGCACGCAGACATATACGTTGAGCATTCAATAAATTGTGAGTTCGACTCTCGCTGAAGGCAATATAATAAAACTGTAAATTTTTGCCTGAGAGAATCTTCGTCTGAATTCCTCTCTCAAGAGAAATTAGACCGAACATGGTATTAATTTAATACTTTTCGGCGTTGTTATATATAAACACCAAAAAGGTATTAAAGTTAGACTTTTATTTTTACTGTGCGTATACAAAAGTTTTGGGACTATTCTTGATTTGCTATTAAAAGGTCGTCGTATAAAATGTTACGTAGTTTCTACAAATATTGATCTAGATGCCTGAAATTTGACATACGAAATCACTGAAGACCAAGAAATCGACCGGTGAAATTGTTTTAAAAGTTATCTTCTTAAGCTACACAGTAAAAAATGAAATATTACTTTTAATACCAGTCGGTATTGAAATTAAGCCTTTTTGGAATTAAATTTGAGTTTTAATACTAAATAGAATCTATTATATATAAATGCGCAAACATAACTGGTTCATCCCTTTTTTGCAATAACCACAATTCTAAGGTATATAAAATTTGGTATGTATCGATATGCCTCGCCGAGCAGGGTGGCCGAAAACAAACCAAAAATTAAAAATAATTAATTATATTATGATTTGAAAATCACGCCACTACATGTGATATACACGCATTCGCTTTATAGAGCCGCTGTTATGGGTGTATGTATGTAGGTATGCATTTGTTGTGTTTGCATTCATTGCAGTAGGGTGAGTTGTTTTGTTGGCAGCAATAAGATAACATGAGCCAGCGCGTCAACTTTATTGAGCTTAGGTACAAACAGTGTTTACAAAAATAAAATCTTTGCGTGGGGATTCAGAGAAGCAAATTTAAAAAAAAAAAAGCACAAATAAGCTAGATCATGCACAAGGCCCTTCGTGGCTAGACTTAGTGAAATAAAGTAAAATGGAAAATTGATAAAATTAAAAAAAAGTAAAATCAGAAATAGAAAAGTGATTGAAAGTAAAAAAATAAAATTTGTTGGAAATGAAAGGAAAGGGAATAATATAAAATAAATAAAAGTATTAAATTAAGAAAATAATAGGAAAGGAAAGGGATGGATAAAAGGAAAATAAAGGTAAGTTAAGGTAAGGAACGGAAAATATGACAGAAAAAAAAAAGAAAAAGGAAGGGAAGAAAGGAAATGTAATGTAGGTAAAGCAGTGGAAAAGAGAAGCAAAAGGAGAAAGACAAAGAAAGGAAAGAAGAAAAAAAAGAAGGGAAAGAAAAGGTAGCGAGGAAGAAGGTATGGAAAATAAATGAAAATAAAAAGAAAGAAAAATAAAGGAAAGAAAGGTAATGAAAAGCTAAAAAAAATTATTTAAGGAAATGAATGAAAGAAAAACAAAAGCAAAAGAGTTGCGGAAAGGAACAAAAGAAAATAAGGAAACGGTAGGAAAGGAAAGGTAAGAAAAGGAAAGGTAAGGAAACGAAATGACAGGAAGGGAAATTTAAGAAAAAAGTGAAAGAAAATAAAGGTAAGAAAAAAATAAAAGAAAAGAAATGAAATGAAAAAAAAAATGAATAAAATGAAAGGAAACTAAAGCAACGGAAACGAAAGGAAAGGAAAGAAAAAGAAAATAAAAGGAAAAAAGGAATGTAATGGAAATGGAAAGAAGGATCAGGTAAGAATATAAAAGAAACGAAAAGAAAGAAAAATAAAAGAAAAGAACAGAGAAGAACAGAAAAGAAAGAAAGAAAGAAGGGAAATAAAATTAAATGAAAGAAGAGAAAAGGAAAGAAAAGTAAAGAAGAGAAAAGGAAAGAAAAGGAAAAGAACGGAGAAGATAAGGAAAGGAAATAAAAGGGAAGAGAAGGAAAGAAAAGCAAAAGAAATAAATTGAGATGAAAGGAGAGGAAAGGAAAGGAAATAAAAGCAAATGAATGCTAAGGAAAGGAAAGGAAAGAAATACGTATGAAGACGACCTAGGAAGAATAAATAATTATCAACATTGAAACTATATTACTGAATGGTGTAAAGAGGGAGGAAAAGGCAAAATGAATAGGAATGTATAGAAACCAAAAATATACAAAATATGGAAAAGAAAGGAAAATTTAAGAAATAGCAAAAAGGTAGGAAAATAAAATAAGGTTTTGTGGTTGAATTTCAACCACTGGGCGAACTCTAGTTAATTTAAGACTCTGAAATTTTTTTAATTCCAAATAGTTTTAAAATAATACCAAAATAATACTAAAGCGCTCTCTCTCATTATAATGTTTTAAAAACAAAGCCGGAAAAGTATTAAATTAATTACTTTTTAGCATTAAATTAAGTCCGGTGGTTTGTTTTTCAGAGCACGCGGTTCGTCGCTATGGCGATGCTACATTAAGAACAACAGTGCAATTAGACGCTGACCATTATAAGTACTCGATGGCTTGATAGTAGACATCTCCGTTCAGCATTCAATAAATTGTGAGTTCGACTCTCGGTAAAGGCAATATAATAAAACTGTGTAAATTTTTTATTTTTTTTTGCCTGAGAGAATCTTCGACTGAAGTCTTCTCTTTCTTAATTAGACCGAATATGGTATTAATTTAATACTTTTCGGCGTTGTTATATATAAACACCAAAATGGTATTAAAGTTAGGCTTTTCTTTTTACTGTGTAATAACTAAGAGCGAAACTTAGTTACTTACTAGGGATTCCAATCCCGGGATCCCGTAGTTTTTCAAGTGCGGAAAATCACGGGATTACTAGACCTAAATCTCGGGTTCACTGAAAATAAATTTTTAAATACATTTAAGTTATCTTGTATATATGTACTTTAAGTAGAACATGATTCTGAATGATTCTAAACTTCTACCAAAAACATCCCCCTTTGAGGGAAAAATAACTATTGCTACAACATTTGCAACACCGCCTTTTTACACTTTTTACGCCTTTTTAATTAATCCCAGTAGTATATATGACTTAAAGTATGCATTTTCTAAAGAAATTAGATTATAATTATATGATAATTATCAGTCATTGGGGGGGAGCTCGAGAGTTTTCGTAATACAGAGAAAATGCTTCATAACGAAAACCATACTAATATCACCGACGAAGTGGTTGAAGTTGACAAGCCCGTTAGTCTTAAAGAAAAGTTGCATCAAGTTTTGACTAGTAGCTCCCAAATGTCCACCAATAGAAATGAATATGATTTAAAAAAGGGTTTGGGGAAAGAAGTTGATATTTTTTGTAATGGGGGCAACAAAGGCTATTACCTTCAGAAAGCATTTGACTTTTTGTCAACAGTTCAATCCACAAGTGTTGAAGCAGAGGTCAGGTTAAGAGATGACACTATTAATGCAATAATTTCTTTAAGATCACACTTCAAACTTCAGAAAAATAATTTTTCTCTAAGTCAAATGGCATTCATTTTTATTTTTATTTTTTTGTAAGTCGTTATTAATCAAATATCTAAGTATGTATATTTGGCTATGTTTACCAGTAGTACAAACAACTTATGTTTCAAGTTCCTGAGTAGTAACTTGGAGTTACAAATTTATGGTCTGATTTCATAAAACGAAACGCGACGCGAAGAGTCACGCCACCCAAGTGAAACCCAAGTCGTAGTTTATAAATCACTTCGTGACTGTCAGTGACTGTGGGCGAATATGAGTACGTTTCTGACTTTTTTGGTAACATATAAGAACGCGAACTGACGGGAACAGTCATTTTAGCTGTCAAACTAAACACTTGCTTTTGGGGCGCGTTTGCTGGATTCACTTTATTTATTTCTAATATTTTTTTAGCAATAGAAAAAAAAATTACCAAAAAAAAAAAGAAAACAATTTGAGGATGGATAATTTGATGATAATAAAGCATATATTTGTGAAAAACACCAAAATTACGACCGAGCTGATTTTTTGTAGAGAGCTTAGGTTCACCTTGTTTCGAAAAATGTCCTGAGACAAAGTTGTAGATCTCAAAATTCTTTACAAAAACTATCGTTTTAACACACTCTAGGTGTTCGGGGAAAATCATGTAAAGTCTATACATGGCATATATGGTATGCGCATATAATATGTAGAGCTAATTTCACAATCGCGTTATTTCATTACTGGAGACTCATAGGGAAATTCAAGGTCTACAACTTTGTCTTAGGTAATTTTTAGAAAAAACTTACCGATCATTTTAAATAAAATATAAAAAAATAGATACCTAAAAACAAGAACTTGAAATGGAGTTAAAAGATAACTGTCCCATATGTTTACATGTAATGGCATACAATCTTGTATGTCGCGCTCTCCCGTGCATGCACCTGTATCACAAAAAGTGTGCTGAATCGTTCTTTCGGACAGAGCCAAAAATTTGTGCAATATGCAGAGCTGAAATCGAAGGTAAGTATTTCAAATACTATGTGAAAATGTTATTGTCTACATGTTTTTCCCCCGATTTTATTTACATTGTCTAACAATATATTTTTGATTTGCCTTAGACACTGAAGATATTCAATGGGTTAAATATAAAACATACTCTTCTCAAGATCGGGAAAGAATTGTTCACGCAGCAAATCGTGGTGAAGATTGGCCGGCTTTGGCAATATCTTTAGGGATAGTTTACAAAACTGCGTATACCTGGGTTTTAAGTGGAAGAACCGAAAGGAAAGCTATGGGTGGTAGCAAGCCTACCAAGCTAACTGAGGTGCAAATTGAAGATTTACAAGCTGGTTGGAGCGGGAGAGCAGCAGCAATCACTTTTACAAATAAGAGGCAAAATTTTGAGGCGCTGGATTGGGACGGTTCTGCAGAAGTGGTGTTATTTAAGCAACAACTTGGGTGACTTGGTGGTTTTTTGTGATAACGCACCTTGTTATTCAAGTGTTGATGCTGCAATTCTGGAGCACCCCAACGGTCTCGCAAGTGTACTTCGTTTGGGACCATATTCGCCCATACTGAACCCGGTAGAGGCAATTTGGTCCAAGATAAAGTCCAGTATGGAGGTCTTGTGAACAGAGGTTGCAGTATTTGGAACGCAAAATTGATGATGCCAAGGTAGCCATAACTGGTGGAGATTGCGCCAGAGCAACACAGCACTGCTTTAGTTTTCATGCTGATGCCCTTTAGCTACGTGATATGCCGGCCGGTGGAAAAAATTCATATTTAATCCATTTCCAGAAATGGTTTTAGACTTTATTGTAGAACAACCAATCATGAAGCGCAATCCACGTAACACAATGAAATATTAGGCAGAGACCTCCCAGTACTGCCCTCACAAGCCCCCTCATCAGTAGAGGAGCTGGAGGATCTTGTTACTACATTTACATCGGCGCTCTCAAATGCTCTAGGACAGGCTTGTCCAGTGCCAAAACCACGCGGTAAACACAGGCCACATTGGTGGTCCTACGATTTGGACTCGTTCCGCAAATCATGCCGGAAACAATTTAACAAGGCCAAGAGCCTCGGCTCTGAGCCTCATTGGCACGAATATAAAGCTAAACTTAGGGCCTACAAAAAAGCTCTGAGACAGGCGAAGAGAACTTCGTGGAGAAATTTCTGCACTGGCATCGAAAAGGTCGACGACACAGCGAGACTTAGACGAGTCCTCGCGAAAAATCAAACAGCCATCAGCTATTTGCGAAAAACTGACGGATCCTGGACCAGCACGGAAGAGGAAACCCTTGAGCTGCTCTTGAATACACATTTTCCGGGGAATCTGCATGACGCACCACTAGTACCTGCAACAAACCTGGCGGTAAAAATACCCATCACTGAGGAAAGGGTAAGGTGGGCGTTAAGAGCTTTGAACTGTATAAGGCTGCCGGGCCGGACGGGATTATCCCCGCGCAACTTATAAACACGTTGGAGACATCAGCTAAATGGCTGGTATTTCTCTTCACAGCCTGCCTGGCTCTCAACCACATTCCGGGCTCCTGGAGAAGCGCCACGGTAGTGTTTATCCCTAAGGCTGGGAAGGCATCCCACTACGAGCCAAAAGACTACAGACCGATCAGTCTCTCGTCCTTTGTACTCAAAACCTTTGAGAGGATACTAAGCGACTACCTCTCAACGACTATTGATAGCAACCTTATTTCTAGCTATCAGCATGCATACACCAAGGGTAAATCAACAGAAACCGCTCTGCACAGCCTAGTATCGGTCATTGAGAAATCGCTGTGTGAAAAGGACTACTGTCTCGTGGCCTTCCTAGACATTGAGGGGGCTTTCAACAATATAAGCCCGGAGGCTATCAACTCCGCTCTAACTAATCTGGGCGTAGATAGACCTCTAACTGGTTTAATTGACCAACTTTTAAGGGGAAGGAAAATAGCTTATTCACTTGGTACGGTTGAGTTATCACGCTATGTCACAAGGGGAACCCCCCAGGGTGGTGTTCTTTCCCCGCTTTTATGGACACAAGCTGGGGGGGACGGGAAGATAGTGGCATACGCAGACTATTTAGCTATTGCATTCAGAGGCAAGTTCCCACAAACTCTGTGTGACCTGATGCAAGTAGCACTGCGAGAAGTTTCGACGTGGTCCTCTCGCTGCGGACTTAGTATCAACCCAGGGAAGGTGGAACTTGTCCTCTTCACCAACCGGTACAAAATACCGCCACTAAGCCTACCATAACTAGATGGCACGCGCCTGGGCTTGTCGGATAAGGCCAAGTTTCTAGGCATAGTTCTGGACAGGAAATTTAATTGGAAGGAGAATGTTCTTCAGCGCCAGAAGAAAGCTTGCATCGCTCTTTACACATGCAAAAGAGCCATTGGCAAAAAATGGGGGCTCAGCCCTAGAGTATGCAGTTGGATCTACACGGCCATCATTCGCCCAATTATGCTTTATGGAGTCGTTGTATGGTGGCCTGCGCTGAGCAAGGCAACATACCTGAATCTGTTGCGGAAAGTCCATAGATCCAATATGATCTGTATAAGCGGTGCGCTAAGGACAACGCCCAACGAAGCCCTCCAGGTCATTCTGGGCATTTTGCCACTTGATCTGGAAGGGTTTCGGTCAGCGGCGGCATCAGCTCTGCGCCTAAGAGAAACCTCCAGTTGGACTGCGGGTACTATTGGACACTCCAGTATTCTGGAATCTTACAGCTTTCTCCCTCTAAGCACAGATCGTTGTGCGACTACTACAGTCGGGGATAGCTGTTTCAAAATAAACATTCCCAGCAGAGAAGACTGGGAGAGGACGGATTGGTGTCCCGAAACAAATGGTGGCACTTCCATATACACCGACGGCTCGAAGTTGGACGGCAGAGTTGGAGGAGGAGTTTATTCAAGGGATTTGGACCTTGAGCTCTCCTTCAGACTACCTGATCATTGTAGCGTCTTCCAGGCGGAAGTCTCGGCAATCCTGGACGCCGCGGCCTGGTTAAGCAAACGTGTTATCGGAGAAGATATCGCTATTTTCAGCGATAGCCAAGCGGCAATCAAATCCCTTGGCTCATACACGTTCAACTCTGAACTGACGCTCAGCTGTCGTCGATCTCTTCAGGAGATGGCCCAACAGAACCGCGTAAACCTCATATGGGTCCCGGGACATAGGGACATTGAGGGAAACTGTAAGGCAGACGAGCTTGCCAGGCAGGGCACGACCAAGCAGGTTCTTCAGGATAAAGAGCGCTTAGGTATGCCGTTTGCCACATGCAAACTAATGCTGAAGGAGCACACACTCCGTTAAGCCAACGAAAGATGGCTGCAATCCCCAGGGTGTCGGATATCGAAACAAACCTGGCCAAAATGGGATCTTAAAAGGTATAGACGCATTTATGCCCTAACTAGGAGGGAAATCTGCATATTGATAGGGGTATTAACCGGTCACTGCCTCATTGGTAGGCATGCAGAAAGGCTAAGTGTGCCCTACCGACTATGCTGCAGGAGTTGCAAAGATGATGAGGAGGAGGAAACAGTGGAACACCTCATCTGCAACTGTCCGGCTTTAAGCGGCGCGAGAACGCGCTTTTTGGGAGTTCCGTTCCTGGATAGCCTAAGCCAGATCGCGGAACTGGACATAAAGGACTTGATGGCCTTCATAAGGTCATCTAAGTGGTTCGAGGAGGAGTAACGGTGTCGGTTTTGGAGTGTCAGTCCCGGGATTCTGCTATGTGGAAAATCCCAACAACTCAGGGATTTTCCATTTGGCTGGGTCCCGGGACTGACTTTCCTTGTGTTGGTGGTATCACAACGGGCCTTTCAAAACTGGCCTAAGTGTGCCTCTGCGGCAGCCACTTGAACCTAACCTAACCTAATCCATTTCTTATGCATTTATACACACAAAAAATTATTACTTTTTTTAGGTCTTACCCTTCGAAAGTTAGTATTTGATAAGCAAATAAACCTCGCAAAAAATAAGCGCTCTAACTTAGAGACACGAATTTTCTATAACATTTATTTATTTTTTTATAACATAGGTATATTTTTCTATATATAACATTTTTTTATATTTATTCTTTTATTAATTACTAACTTTTAAAAGAGTAACACCCAAAAAATTAATTTTTTTTTCTATGTACATAATCAGCCTACATAGTGCACATAAAATTATGCATATGTATATAAATGACGCACAAACACGTAATCAAGATATCTTGTTAATTATTTTTGTTATTAATAATGTGAATACCACATAATGTTACTATGATTGTTACTCTTTTCATTATATAAAAATAAATAATAATACAAATATTAAATTTATTATTTTTTTAGGGCTAAGGTGAAATTTATTTTCTTATCAATTGCCAACTTTTAAGGCATAAGAAAACATTTTTTTTAATCACCCTAATGTGCCAACAATTTTCTGAACTTGAATTTTGTGTTTCTGAATATTAACTGTAACTTTATGAACTTGAAATGAAAATTCTGAACTTGAATTGTAATTTTCTCAACTTGAATTGTAATTTTCTGAATATGAAATGAAAATTCCGAACTTGAGTTATAACTTTCTGAACTTGAATTGGAATTTTCTGAATATGAAATGGAAATTCTGAACTTGAATTGTAATTTTCTGAATATCAATTAAAACTTTCTGAACTTAAACTTAAAAAGGTGTAGTATCGATTCATTATATTTTAATCGGAGGTATGCTCTGCTTCATTTGCTTTTGCATATTCACGATGAACCGTCAGGTCATCAAAATTATTTGCATTACTCGTATCATGATATTGCAATATCTGATAATCAATCTTTTTTTATTCCGAAACTATGTCTCGAAAAAAGTTACCAAACGCAAATTAAAGTTACCAACAGCGAAAAAAGTTACCACGTTTGGTAACTTATTACCAGGTTCTGCCACCGTACGTATAACTGCCTTTTGAACGCTTGAAATGCCTAGAAAATTTTGCAACGTGGAAAGTTGGTGCTAAGGCTCATTTAATTACCAAAGGCCTGTGAAGTATTGTGAAACGGTGGTCAAGGAAGACACAAAGCACGATGAACTGCAAAGAAATCTAAAAGCATTGGCTGAACTCACTCTATTAGTAGATTCAAGTGTATATACTAGGCTGGGTCGATTTGTATGAACGAAAGTTAACCGTACCGCGCCATCGATTTTTCGATAGGTTTTTGGCTCAGGAAAAAAAGTTCCAATACGCATACCCCAAAAAATAATTTTCAAACCAGCGAAATTTCATTTTTTTTATTTTCTTCGACTTTGATTTTTAAGGTTTTTTCATGACCTACTAAACAAACTTACATTTGATTTATTTAATGGAGTTTTAGAAGTATTTTGGTAAAAAAAAACAATTTTTTAGATTTTTTATTGCCTCAATTTTATAGGCGGAGAGCTGGCAACATAAACAATTGGGTCACTCGAGGCAAAGTCAATTTCCAAATTTAACGACTCATTTGTTACCGACTTGACGTTAGCCCGGCCGGCAGAACTCCTACTGGAAGGCAAATTCGTGTTAGTGGGAGTGTGCTCCCCCTATTAAAACAGTGTAAGTGAATCAAACCAGATTTTCTGAGTAAGAGGGTCCTTACAGGTTCTTCCGTAGAATCTTTAGCTATGCTTACAATTTTTATATTGGGCTTAGTTCTCCCACAATCCGCGCTTAAAGCTCAAAAGACCTGTAATTAGAATCAATATTTGGATCAAAGTACACAGAGCCAACAATGCTTAATAAAATAGAACAAAAGTCATAAGATATCTCTATCGATTTTCTTCAAGAAGATGTGCTTCTTATTATTGTAGAGACCGTCTTTTTAATTTTATTAAGAAGATTTTCTTTTTAATATTTTAAATGAAAAATAAAATGAAATCGCCCTCACCGAGAATCGAACTTACAATTTTCGGAATGATAAACCCAGCTGTTAACCATCAGGCCATCGCTCACTTTTGATTTCTAGCATCTAATTACTGATATGTGTATAGTTGTTAATGTTTAAAAGTAAATCTTATAAATATAATTGAGAAGATTTCTTTTTAACATTTCTAATTAGGAAAAAAAGAGAGAGAATCGAACTTACAATTTTTCGAATGCTTAACCCAGCTGCGAACCATCCGGCCATCGTATACTAATAATTGCCAGCGTCTAACTACACATTTGTACTAAATGTATAGTTTTTTTAATAAGAATTTCTTCTTAAAACCCAAAAGATTTCCATATAGTTTTTTCTTCGTTTCCACCGTTACGACTACCCCTTTGCCCAAAAACTGATCATGTAGGCAATCTTATCAATTTTATTAGGCATTTTTGGCTCTGTGTACATGATTCTGAAAGCCTGAACGTTTCTCTTTATCATACAAAAGCGCTTTACTATCGCCGATTCATAGCAGTCAAGAACGAGAAGATTTTTTGCACAACTTTTGACGAGTTCGAATTTTTGCTCATTTTTTGGGGTCCATAATTCTACAAGTAAATAAGATATATGTACGACTTTGCAAGACTGAATATGATAGCCCAAACATTGGTCTTTACTGTCCAGTTGCTGGCAGTTGCTAAGGAAAATTGGGGTAGGCTCAAGTAGATGATTCCATTTGAATTTTTTTTACTTTTCTAATTGTAAATTTTATATGACAAAAAAAAAAATTGTAAGTTGGAGCATCTACGTAAACTTGCCTAACTTCTAATTACCCTGCAGCGAAACCTCAAACGAGTCAGAAAAATAGTAGTATACAACTATAATTTTCTGGCAGAACTCATACTAGTCAGGAAATATCCATTTCATACTAGTATACAACTATAACTTTCTGGTAGAACTCATACTAGTCAGGAAATATCCATTTCATACCAGTATACAACTATAATTTTCTGGCAGAACTCATACTAGTCAGGAAATATCCATTTCATACTAGTATACAACTATAACTTTCTGGCATAACTCATACTAGTCAGGAAATATCCATTTCATACCAGTATACAACTAAAATTTTCTGGCTGAACCTTTACTAATCAGGAAATATCCATTCCATACTAGTATACAACTAGATTTTTCCGGATGAAATTATACCAGTTAAAATATACAAAATTCATTCGTTTCGTTTTCTCTTATAATTCATAGATGATTTTCGTGATAGGGTAAATACAAATAGCCGCTGCTTTCTTTAGAATAAACATGAAAATAAAGTCGAGGGATAAAATAAAGGGTAAGCCAGGAAAATTCTGGTTGAAATCATACTATTCCAGGTTCAATGCTTTTTGGACTAGTATGGAACTAGTATTTTTCATACTAGTCCTTTTTGGACTAGTATGTGAACTTGTTCATTTTATGGAAATTATACTAGTCCAGGTTGAACTAGTATGGAACTGGTATTTTACAACTAGTATGAAACTGGTATTTCCTGACTAGTAGATAACTGGTATATTCTGGTCGAAATCTGACAATTGATATCTCGTAGGACATCAACACGTAAAAAATACCAGTTGCTTATATGGAAAAAAGACAGAACACTGACTAGTTGGGCCCGGTGCACCAACTAGTTGTAAAGTAGTTTTAAACTAGTTGCTTTCGCTGCAGGGTAGTAACTGACACATAACTTTTTGAGTTTGGGCAGTAAAGACAAATGTTTTTTCTATCATATTCAGCCTTCCAAAGACTTAGATCCCATTTACTTGTAGACTTATGGGCCTCGAAAAATTAGCAAAAAGTCGAATTCGTCAAAAGGTGTGCAATAAAATCTGCTCGTGCTTGTCTGCTATGAATCAGCGATAGCAAAGCGCTATCAGAATCATGTACCTTGATCCAAATATTGCTTCTAATTATAGAGTTGCGGACATCCAAACAAATAGGTCTTTTGAGCTTTAAGCGCGGATTGTGGAAGAGCTAAGCTCAATATAAAAATTCTAAGGATAGTTAAAGATTCTATGAAAGAACCTCTAAGAACCCTCATACTCAGAAAATCTGCTTTGTTCACGGAGCGCACTCCGCCTAAAACAAATCGGTAAAAAACGAGTCCGTAAATGTGTAACCTTGCCTCGAGTGACCCAATTTTTTATGTTGCCAGCTCTCCGCCTATAAAATTTAGCCAATGAAAAATCTAAAAAAATTGGTTTTATCGACCAAAATTCTTCTACAACTCCATTAAAAAACTCCATTTTTTTTCAAAATACTGAATTAACCACCGCCTTTAGCGCATGAATACAATTGGGAATACGCCAATTGACACCGAAAAAATAAATAAAAATGATTTTAGGTTCAGGTTTTAATAGTTTTTATTATATTTGTAAGTAGATATGTATAATTATTTCTGTAGTTTTTAATAGTTTTTATTATAACCATAAGTAGATTTTAGAATTATTTTTGTAGTTTTTAGTTGCTGCTATGGGGTATATTAATAAGTTGCTTTAACATTATTTCTGTACATTTTAGTCGTTTTGTTATATCAATAAGTTCGTTTAAATATTATTTCTGTAAAATTTAGTTATTTTTATTATGCTCATATGTATTTAGAAATTATTTGCATCAATTTAAGTTGCGTTTTATTATATGTGTAAGTTGGGAAAAAAAATTATTTCTGCATCTTTTAGTTTTTTGTGTTATCTAGTTACTCGCATCTTTTTATTATTTTCGTTTTAATTAGATATATTGTGAATATTTAGATTTTATTTTTTTTAATTTTTAAATATTTTGCACACACCACTTAAAACTCAACTCACCCCCACTAAACCATCGTCGTATATTCTGCGGCTCCTGCCGCATGGTCGCCATATTGGGTCGCCTAATTAGTTGAGGGGTGCTCCACTGGGTGCTTCGCCTTTTTCGCCAAGAGTTGAAGATGATGGGAGTACACTTAATGCGTTAAATGAAACTTCCAAAGCTACAAATTTATTTAAACTTTTATTTTTCGATTTAAGAAAGCGCTAATAAAATATGGACTGTTTGCCAAGTCGGTGTTGAGATAATGATGGCCGACCAGCGATGTCATGACTATGGCAACCGATGCTCCATAGTCATGTCGTTCCTCGCGGTCATCATCATTTGTCTTTTTTCTAGGCAGGTGCAACGAGATTTTACATGGTTCTGTAAAAGGTTTAAGCAGTGCCGATGGTAATTTAATCTATGCAAGAAACGAAACGGGCGTTTGTCCCGCTCCTGGCAGAAGCCTTCTGCAGTTCATACGGCTGATTTGGTTGCAGTTTGAGCAAAAGTTCCAACCCCAAGAGGTGAAAAAAGGCCATTTTGGCATCAGCTTACTTTACGGGTGAGGAGGAAACAGCCCCTACTGCTAGATCCAAATCCCTCATTGAGTATTGACAACAGAAGGGTATCCCATGTTCTCTGCTGTGACGCAAACTCCCACCATACAGCGTGGGGTAGTACGAACATAAATAGCAGGGGTAAGCACCTCCTAGAGTTTATTAGTAGTCACAACATTAATGTCATAAATCGTGGTAATGAATTCACTTTTGTTAACGCCATTAGAGGGGAGGTTCTTGACCTTACTCTATGTAGCCAAAACATAGCCTTCGCTGTCACAAATTGGCACGTCTCGGGGGAGGAATCAATGTCGGACCACAAACATATTGTATTCGACATGGGTCACTTCTCTGATAATGAGTCCGTTTTCAGAAATCCAAGGAAAGCGAAATGGGAACTATTTGTTGGTGGAACAAAAAGCTTGCACAGTTAAGATATCAAGCAAGACGGTTGTTCAACACAGCTAAAGACTCGGGAGACTGGGTATCCTATAAAAATGCACTACCCTCCTACTATAAAGAACATAGGAAGTCTAAGAGGGCAACCTAGAAAGAACACTGCGAAAATATTAAAGATCTCCCTACGGCAGTGCGGCTCTAAAAGGCCCTTGTGAGAGGCCATATCAACGTCATTGGTACTCACTTTCGCGGCTGTACACCAGGCTACCAACACTCACATCCTATAGTAGATGATTCTCCAACGATTAAGGGAAGGGAAAAGAGCCTGGCAACAAAGCTAACCAATGTCAAAAAGGCCAATGGGCTTTATCGACTTTCAGTCCTTTCAAATCCCCAGGACCAGATGGGGTCTATCCCTGTCTGTTGCAGCAAGGGATCAACTATACAGCCCCAGTCCTATTAAATTTATGTAGAGCATCCCTGCTGTTAGGATATATTCCTAACAGGTGGACAGAGGTTAAGGTTGTATTTATACCGAAACCAGGGAAACCGGAAAATATGCCATCGCCGTATCGACCAATAAGTCTCAGTTCCTTAATCTTCAAAAATATTTTCAATAGGCTCATACGGTCAAATGTGGTTGTTGAAGTAAAAAACTTGTTTACATTTCCTTCTCCTAAAGGTAATGGAGAAAATTTTGGATCAGTACATTAGGGAAGAAAACTTAAAGAAACTCCCTCTGTGTAAAAACCAATTTGCGTACCAACCCGGAAAATCTACGGTGACTGCAATACATTGCTTTACGCAAAAAATTGAAAAAGTAGAGTCTGAAAAATAGCTCTGTGTGCATTAATAAATATATCAGGCGCTTTTGATAATACAACGTATCAGGCCATTGAGGAAGCCATGATTAGCAAAGACGCCCCATAATCTCTCGCAGGGTGCTGGCTATGCTAAAACAAAGAAAATCAGCTTTGAGATAGGATGGAGTGCTGGCTCAATCGTGGCCGCAAGAGGATGCCCTCTCCTTTACTTTGGACCCTAGTCATAGAAGAGCTTCTTCACCTTTTGAAGGACAATGGCTTTTTCGTACATGGCTATGCAGATGACTTAGTAGTCTGCGTAAGAGGAATGCATGAAGGAAAAATATCATACCATAACCAATACCATAAATAAAGCAACGAGGGCATTTTCCCCAAAATTACGTACTGGTCATTTAATACAATTGTGAAGCCAATAGTCACCTACGCTTCTCTAGTCTGGTGGCCTAAGACTGCTCAAAGAACTGCGGCAACTAAGGCAGTCCGCAGACGAGGCGCATCGTCATAGACTTGTACTCGTCATTTCACTGAGCACGAATTTCCTTGCATCTCAAGATCTGCGCACGACGCTGCAGAAAATAAAGCACACAAAGAACTGTCAAAATTGCAATTTTAATTAATTAATACATTTTTCGCACATTATTAACACATGTTTCTTCCGATTGTACAAATTTTCTATTTTTTCTTTCAAAAGAAACAATTTTATTTGAAAAAAGAAAGCAAAGCCACGGCACACAAAAAACGAAAATGAAAAATGTAAACAAATGCTTCTTCTTCCTCTTTTCTAAGCGTATGACGCCTGGCGACCAGCATTGTCATACGCTGAGCAGCATGTAGCTTTCATGCTTTGTCACTTTCGTGCAGCTGCGAATTGGTGTGCAGCTCTTCATGCTAATATATGTGTTCAGCAACAAAACGTACAAAAATCGTATGTAGCGTCTAATACGCGTCTATGACGATTCGCTCCGTGTGCGGACACGCTAAGTTAAGTAAGCTTCATCGGCTAGGCTGTGTCGGTATAACAGGTGCAATGAAAACGTGCCCTGCTGATGCTTTAAGTGCCCTTGTGGGAATACCTCCTTTCCCTATTCTGATAGAGAAGGAGGCCACACTTGCTGCACTAAGACTTCAAAACATTTCCGATCTAAAAATCGGAAATATGACAGAACATATGAAGGATCATGCGAAATTTTGAAGTTTCGATCGTAGATCGACTACTCTGCGACACAGGGAACCCATATGCTGAATCCCATTCGGAGATTTGGTATACAGATGGATCGAAGCTGAAAGATGGTAAAACGGGAGTCGGTATCTATGGATCGAACTACAAAAAATCGGTACCAAGCTACCCCACTATCTTGAAAGCGTAAATCCATGCAATAGAAATCTGTGGCAGAGAATGCCTCCGAAGAGAATTATCCTCTAAGCGAATCTACATTATGTCGGACAGTCAGGCCGCCCTACATGCCTTGCAGTCTTACACAATAACTTCGAAGCTTGTTGGTGAGTGCGTCACAGTCCTTAATGATCTACTCTAACATCATTTTATGGTCCGGAACCCTTCTGTGGTCTCACCAAGGCCCACGTAAGGGATACCATAAGCAACTGGGAAGCCAAACAGTTTAGGCAGCATTGGCTTAGCAGCCTAGGACAGAGGTAGGCCAAACTCTTTATAGAACCATCGCAAAGAGCATCGGCCAGGCTCATAAATCTAAGAAGGGTGGATCTAAGAACCCTCACTGGGTATTATACGGGACATTGTAGTCTGACCTGAGTAAACATTGTAGTTATCATCTGAGTAAATTGAATCTGTCGGTTTTGCGAACTGTTCGATGAAACGCCGGTTCATTTACTCTGCGAATGCATTGTGCTAGCAAGAAAGAGAGTTTGCTACCTAAGTGGTGCCACTCTCAATCCGTTCGTGATATGGAATAAAAAAACCTGAGGAGGTGTTCAAATTCATAAAGAGCCTCCGCATAATAAGGTCACACAATAGATTGTACTAATGGTCGCGGTGTAATAAGGCCTTATAACAATAATAATACATAGATATGGGGTGCCATATTGAACTTCCAACTCACGAGAGGCTAGAAATCACGGAAATTGGCATCCCTAGTAGGTGCACTAACGGCTACTGCGGTAATGCCTTATTTAATGTTTTCCTTAACTTTAAGAACTCAATTTCCTCAATACAAGTAATAATTTCCTCTATACAAGTAATAATTTCGTCAATACAAGTACAACTTTCGTCAATACAAGTAATAATTTCCTTAATACATTCAAACCAATAGCGAAGCTACTGTCAGTACCCAGCAGAATTTATTCAAGCGCTTCTCTAAACTTCATTTTTGACGCGCTACCTTTTCACTTCCAAACACGCTGAAAAATAGACACTTGGTTGTACCCTTTATCTTCGGCTTTTTTGAACCAAACGATTACTGCAAAGTGCTTCGCATACGCTACCTAATGCGCAGAAAATCAGCAAGCGCTTATTTGGAGCATACTCAAACAAACATGTGTTTCTGCCATTTTGTTTTCATTTTTTATATTGAGAAGTTCAGTTTTCTGCACGTGCGTGTTTCTTGCGACTTACAGAATAAATAAAGTAATAAAAATAGGTAAATAAATTGAAATTTTACAACGAAATACGTGTGGTTTATTAATTAATATAAAGTTTAAATTCTCAAATTCAGGTTGGTTTGGATTGCATTGAATAAAATACAGAAGTGGGAACTTTCCAGATTTTTTACAATTCTTGTTGGCTTGTGGTTTTCAAGGTGAGTACAGTGTATTTCGGATGAAGTATAAATTAGATATAAATATATCCCATTTGATATAGTTATTTTACGTCTTGTAGATAAATATTCACTTGGCAGTAAACTCCTTGCATCAGCAACCAAACATCGCGCTGCATTTTTGGCATTTTCTAGGTGAGCAGAGTGCTTTCCGGTTTAGTACAGCATAGGTATACATCTCATTTCAAAATGAGTTATGCGCTTTTATATACTGTATACTGTCATAGAACAAAGGTGCAATTAGACACCGACAAACATAAGTACTCGATGGCATAATAGTTGAGATCTGCGTTCAGCAGTCAAAGCTCGATTCTCGGTAAAGGCAACACGGCAACGTGAGAAAGTGTGTTGTCATTTAGAACAAAGCTGTAATTAGACGCTGGCAAGAATAAGTATACGACATCGTAGACACCTGCGTTGAGCGTTCAAGACACCTGAGTTGGATTCTCGGTGAAGTCAATATAAGAACTCTGAAAAATAATTTTTATACCTTTCTTGAACATGAAATGGTATTATAACTTTGGTCCGATGTTTGTAAGTATGAGAAGGAGAAGAGATAGATCCATCAATAAGTATACCGAAATGATCAGGATGACGAGATGAGTTGATTTAGCCATGTCCGCCTGTCCGTCTGTCTGTTTGAACGCAAACTAGTCCCTCAGTTTTTGAGATATATCAATGAAATTTTGTATGCGGCCACCATTTTCCAATATAGGAATCATTTGTCGGAACCAGCAAGATCGGACCGATATTACATATAGCTCCCATACAAACGATTGTTCCGATAAACGGATTTTGGGCTATAACTCCTGTAATTAAACACCTAGGAACGTGAAATTTTGTAAGTATTGCTATTTTTATATGTGAAATATCGATCATCGAGATGGGATAAATATTTCACATAGCTCCCATACAATCGATTATTCCGATAAATGGATTTTGGGCTATAACTCCTGTAATTAAACACCTAGGTACGTGAAATTTTGTAAACTAGAGTTCGCCCAGTGGTTGAAATTCAACCACAAAACCTTATTTTATTTTCCTACCTTTTTGCTATTTCTTAAATTTTCCTTTCTTTTCCATATTTGGTATATTTTTGGTTTCTATGCATTCCTATTCATTTTGCCTTTTCCTCCCTCTTTACATCATTCAGTAATATAGTTTCAGTGTTGATAATTATTTATTCTTCTTAGGTCGTCTTCATACGTATTTCTTTCCTTTCCTTTCCTTAGCATTAATTTGCTTTTATTTCCTTTCCTTTCCTCTCCTTTCATCTCAATTTAATCTCTTTGCTTTTCTTTCCTTCTCTTCCCTTTTATTTCCTTTCCTTATCTTCTCCTTTCTTTTCCTTTTCTCCTCATTCCTTTTCTTTCCTTTTCTTTCCTTTTCTCTTCTTTCATTTCATTTTATTTCCCTTCTTTCTTTCTTTCTTTTTTGTTCTTTTTTGTTCTTCTCTGTTCTTTTTCTTTCTTTTCGTTTCTTTTATATTCTTACCTGATCCTTCTTTCCATTTCCATTACATTCCTTTTTACCTTTTTCTTTCCTTTCGTTTCCGTTGCTTTAGTTTCCTTTCATTTTATTCATTTTTTTTTTCATTTCATTTCTTTTCTTTTATTTTTTTCTTACCTTTATTTTCTTTCACTTTTTTTCTTAAATTTCCCTTTCTGTCATTTCGTTTCCTTACCTTTCCTTTCCTACCGTTTCCTTATTTTCTTTTGTTCCTTTCCGCAACTCCTTTGCTTTTCTTTTTCTTTCATTCATTTCCTTAACTTATTTTTTTTAGCTTTTCATTACCTTTCTTTCCTTTATTTTTCTTTCTTTTTATTTTCATTTATTTACCATACCTTCTTCCTCGCTACCTTTTCTCTCCCTTCTTTTTTTCTTCTTTCCTTTCTTTGTCTTTCTCCTTTTGCTTCTCTTTTCCCCTGCTTTACCTACATTACATTTTCTTTCTTCCCTTCCTTTTTTCTTTTCCATTCCTTTCCTTTCCCTTTGATTTTTCTGTCATATTTTCCGTTCCTTACCTTAACTTACCTTAATTTTCCTTTTATCCATCCCTTTCCTTTCCTATTATTTTCTTAATATAATATTTTATTTATTTCATTTTGTTTCATTTTTATTTATTTTATATTATTCCCTTTCCTTTCATTTCCAACAAATTTTATTTTTTTACTTTCAATCACTTTTCTATTTCTGATTTTACTTTTTTTTTTAATTTTATCAATTTTCCATTTTATTTTATTTCACTAAGTCTAGCCACGAAGGGCCTTGTGCATGATCTAGCTTATTTGTGCTTTTTTTTTTTAAAGCATTTGCTTCTCTGAATCCCCACGCACAGATTTTGTTTTTGTAAACACTAAGCTCAATAAAGTTGACGTGCTGGCTCATGTTATCTTATTGCTGCCAACAAAACAACTCACCCTACTGCAATGAATGCAAACACAACAATGCAAGTGGTCATACCTACATACATACACCCATAACAGCGGCTCTATAAAGCGAATGCGTGTATATCACATGTAGTGGTGTGATTTTCAAATCATATTATAATTAATTTTTTTAAATTTTTGGTTTGTTGTCGAACACACTGCTCGGCGAGACATATCGATACATACCAAATTTGATATACCTTAGAATTGTGGTTATTGCAAAAAAGGGAGAAACCTGTTATGTTTGCGCATTTATATATAACAGATATTGCTATTTTGAGGCTGTGTGCTAATTGAAAACATTTTTCGTCAGAGTAAACTGAGGTGAACAAATTTCCTATGGTGTACAAAAGTTTTCCATTTTGCTGTGCCAAACGAAAAGTTAAATTATGACAGTAGTAAATTTTGACGTATGGAAAAAGCACGTGCAAAAGCAGATGCTTTGTGAACCACTTTCATTTTACGAGTTTTTCATTGCGTATTATTCGCATTATATTATATTTTAGTGTTAAATAACGCCTGTGAACATAAATTTATGGGAAATAATATGAATGTTAACAGCACATGCATCCCTGTGCTCACATTATTGATTGTCAACATTTGACCTAGCCCCCAGGGCTAGGGCAAATTCTGACGTTCATATTCACCACGATAACTGTCAGAATTTAACATCGCTCTGTCAAAATTTGCTTTTTAAACCGTTTGACACACGGCCTTATATGTGAAATATCGATGTTGAAAACATCGAGATGGGATAAATATTTCACATAGCCCCCATACAATCGATTGTTCCGATAAACGGATTTTGGTAGATAACTCCTGTAGTTATATAGGTAGGAACGTGAAATTTCGTAACTGTTGCTATTTTAGAATGTGTAATGTCGATGTTAAAAATCAATGAGATTGGACCAATATAACACATCGCCCCCATATAATCGATAGTTCCGATAATTTCGGTATGAGCTTAAGTTAAATTCACACAGGCTGTACTGGGATCAAACAGTGAAAATCGTGACGCTTATTCATGAAAGGTATTTAGCCTGCGACACAGTCGAAGACAGCTTTCCTTACTTGTTTTTTATTATGAGCTTAAGTTAAATTCACACAGGCTGTACTGGGATCAAACAGTGAAAATCGTGACGCTTATTCATGAAAGGTATTTAGCCTTCGACACAGTCGAAGACAGCTTTCCTTACTTGTTTTTTGTTTACTTTGTTATATAAAAAAATGAAAAAAGAAAATGATATTGCTCGCTTCACCGAGAATCGAACTCAGAACACCCTAATTTCCTCAATATAAGTAAGAGATTTCCTGCTTACAAGGATATTTTTCCTAAGAACAAATAAATACGTACTCAAAGTAAGGAAAAAAGGGTTTCCTTAAACTGGGTAATATGGTAACCAAAAGCAAACACCGTGTTTTCTAGTCCTAGCGTGTTTAAAATCAAACACTACTCGAAATCCTTGTCAAATCTCATACAAATTTCATAACCTAAACCCATTTCAAACCCCTTTTTAAAGCGTGTTTGCTTTGGGTTTGCATACGATCTATAATTAAAAGATGGCAATAATGTCCATTTACGTCATTATTTCCTTTTAGTTTTTAAATTCTTATCGAAATCATGTTACTATTGCTTTCAGTTTGTCAAAATTGTTGACAATTAAAATTAAATTAATTTATATTTAAAATTTTTTAAATTTTTAAATATTTTTCAAAATGCAACGCAAAATCATAGGGCCAAATACTTGTTCGATAGGTCCCACCGCAAAACTGGACTATGTTATAAAGGTTATAGCTTTTATAAGACCCAAATGGCTACCAGTGGGCTTTCGTGGCTGGATCTGCCTTTTGGCATAAATAGCATTTTCCACAAAATTTTCGAATAATAAAATTACACGAATGACAGATTGAACACTATTTATATCAGACACGCAGTGGAAACAGTTGACAATTATTGCAAACCCAGAACCTAAAAACACGTTATTTGTTTTTGGTGGAAACACCATATAAAATGTTTTACTTACATATGTTAGGAAGCCATGTCTTTGGAGCCAAATAAGGGAAGTTTTTGGTTTAAAAAACAGTTAAAAGTAGACTAAGATTTTGCCCAAAAGTATTCGAGACATAGATTCAAATGAGTTGAAATTTCCCTGGTCGTTTTTGGTATAAGTTTTAAGTTCGAAGCGAAATGTGTTTTTTTTTTTTGTGAATTCTAAACAGCTTTCCAAAATTATTATTTTTTTACTCAATTACAAAAAAGAATCTCAGTGTAAACACATTTTTGTCCATGTATAGTAATTACCCTTCCATTTGTACACTCCCTGCTAACATTTTGAAGAACGTGTTCTCTTACTTATCGCATAAGTAACGCTTTACATTGTACAATAACAAGAAACATAAGTATCGCGTATCTGACTTCTTGGCGTCACTTGGGAGTTATGGGTCAGTTACATAAAACTTTATTTTGGCTTTACCTCAAACTTTGACTTTGACAGAAAAGTTCAGTATACGTATTTAAACCAAGCATGGCAAATTGGAGACCTCAAAGTTGAAGCGAGGTTGAAATTTGGCAAACTCTCAAATTTTGCTTGCTTTGCTTGCTTTGACAATCAGATGTTGATGACTTTGCTTCAATTAGAGAATAAAATGTCGGAGAAAATAATAATTAATTCATTTTTTCTCTATTAAATTAATAAATTAACTAAAACACTACAAATGCAAAGAAAAAAATAACGAAAACAAATGTATAAAAGAGAAGCGTCAAGGCGTTCATTGTAGCATACCTCTGAAGTTGGACGCAAAGTTTTGAGGTAGCAAATGTCAGGCGAGGTTAACAAAGCTTTATGTATTCGACCCTTTACTCCGTTACCTAGTTACGCAGTGTCGCATAAGTGCCGGTAGCTGTGTTTTGAATACATATTGTTGAATTTCTATGTAAATATCAGACAATGCCTTGGCCTAGAGCTAGCGTGATCGCCTGGTATGCGTAGGGTTGAGGGTTCGACTCCCGGTAAAACAAATTTTTTAATCTTTTTCATCATTTTTTCTATCCCCCAGACGACACTTATAAGTCACTTTTCGAAGGGTCGCATAAAGGCCGTATGGACGTCACGTATACGGGGAACCGTTTTTCCCGAAGGAAGATGAAACAGCGAAAGCTTCCGCGATGAAATTCAACTTCTTGAAGTAACTTTATGGATACATCCGCGAAAGAAAATGTTGGCTGAGCTAGGGCTACATACATATTATATTAAGTCAACCAGCAAAAAAATGTTCCCAGAATTCTGAAATTTCGTAATTTAAAAACTTTAAAATTCTTTACTGATTCTTATAAGTTTTTGCATAAATTGCATATGGCAGCACTTTAATTTGTCAAATTATTTTATTTTAGTTCCAAATAGAATGTGAGTCCTATACAAAACGCTAAAAGCCGATTCGTTAGTGTAGGTTGTCGTTCGCAATGTTGTTGATTAAAAAAAAACAATTTCCCAAACAAATTCATCACTTTATAACCTAAACTGTATTGGAATAGGGTGTACTCAAACCCGGGGATCGAAGATCATTGAAGCTGGGCCTGGATTCTCTAACAGTGAGTTTTGAAATTTTCACTTTTTCACCATTTAAAATATATGGAAAAAAAAGTGTACATTTCAAAACTCACAGTTAGAGAATCCAGGGCCTGGAGTGCTCAGTTGCAGTATTGCTAAAATCTAACGCAAAGTTTTACGTAATGTCGGTATGAATACGCTCGGGATGGTGCCTTAATTAATAAATTTTACCTCATTTTTCGCTGTAGATGACACTGATACAGTTTTTGGTGTATTGCTTTCATCATCGACCTCCGATATGGTGTTATTGAATAAATTCGAGATTGTCGTATTAACGCAAACATTAGTAGAGCTATTTATGTGCGAAATCTGCGCCTCAGATCTAACAGATTCGTGTCTCTGCATCAAAACGTGGGCGCTCACAGCAATAATACACACAACTATTCCTCCTGAGCCTACCATCAGTAGATACAAATACAACCGGTCTTGGTCATCTTTATTAAGAAAAGAAAAATATTTTAAATGACAGTGATGTGAAAAACTAGCCGCCTTTTTCTATATGGCCTTTAAAATTTATCTTCTTATCAAAATATGTCTTTAGTTGGCAAATAAACTTTAAAGGCTACATAAGCCAGTTTTAGATCAAAATGTTAATAACTAATATAGGGTGCAGTGCAATAAGGCCCGTGGAAATAGCGCCCGCGGCCGTTATTTCCTTTTTGGAAAAGCAGTAAAACCCGCAGGAGTTTTTTCTTTTTTAAGTGGGAGTTTTTTCTCCTTACAAAAGCAAATAAAACCCACGAGTGTCGTTTTTCCTTTCTTAGCATTTAGCATTTTTTATGGTTTGACCATGGTAGAAGAATATAGAGGTAGTTCTACTTCTTCTTCTTGGCCGCCATTGCCTTCATTTGACATAAACCGTGTTAGTGACGTTTCCTTTTTAAAATGAGCTACCGTATTTTCATACCAAAAAAGAACCGATTTAAACTTCAAACGGAAAAAATTTTGAAGTTTATTGAAATAATTTATTAAATTTCACAATGTAGTTTGTATCTAGAAAAAAAAATTTTCTAAAATAAAGCGAAGGTAAGTAAAATGTATATATGTTATGAGTTTGTGGTCATTAATTTGAGAATCTTTGAAACTTTGGTGGACTTTTGACCGTTTGGGAATAATTTTTCTTAAATTATTCTATGTTTTTATTATTAGTGAACAAGATGGAAAAGTAACAACAATTACAAGCTACCATGATTACGTAATTTCGGCCTTGCTCATGGGCACTTATCAAATGGCTTTGTGTTTAGAAATTGTTTCATCACCTGCGGGCTTAGAAATTCCTAATCCCCTTGGTTCTTGGTTCGATGACCAACAAAAGGTGATGAAAAAATTTCTAAACACAAAGCCATTTGATAAGTGCCCTTGAGCAAGGCCGAAATTACGTAATAATGGTAGCTTGTAATTGTTGTTACTTTTCCATCTTGTTCACTAATAATAAAAACATAGAATAATTTAAGAAAAATTATTCCCAAACGGTCAAAAGTCCACCAAAGTTTCAAAGATTCTCAAATTAATGACCACAAACTCATAACATACATACATATTAATCGCAGGACACAGCGGAAAAAAGCCACCCTGTGAAAATAAGCTGCAGCTGTCAGTAAAATGATCACGGGGTGCACTAAAATCCTTGACACTGCTAGTATAAATGGCAGCCGATTGATGTCGCTCTAGTTGTCGATAAGGTAGTATAAAAAACAAAAAACAAATAAAATGAATACATACTAAGTGAACATGATGGATATAAGCTGGCAATAATTTCAACGCAGCTTGGTGTAAGAGGTACACACTGCGGGCTTAGAAATTCCTAATCCCCTTGGTTCTTGGTTCGATGACCAACAAAAGGTGATGAAAAAATTTCTAAACACAAAGCCATTTGATAAGTGCCCTTGAGCAAGGCCGAAATTACGTAATCATGGTAGCTTGTAATTGTTGTTACTTTTCCATCTTGTTCACTAATAATAAAAACATAGAATAATTTAAGAAAAATTATTCCCAAACGGTCAAAAGTCCACCAAAGTTTCAAAGATTCTCAAATTAATTACCACAAACTCATAACATACATACATATTAATCGCAGGACACAGCGGAAAAAAGCCACCCTGTGAAAATAAGCTGCAGCTGTCAGTAAAATGATCACGGGGTGCACTAAAATCCTTGACACTGCTAGTATAAATAGCGGCCGATTGATGTCGCTCTAGTTGTCGATAAGGTAGTAGAAAAAACAAAAAACAAATAAAATAAATACATACTAAGTGAACATGATGGATATAAGCTGGCAATAATTTCAACGCAGCTTGGTGTAAGAGGTACACACTGCGGGCTTAGAAATTCCTAATCCCCTTGGTTCTTGATTCGATGACCAACAAACGGTGATGAAAAAATTTCTAAACACAAAGCCATTTGATAAGTGCCCTTGAGCAAGGCCGAAATTACGTAATCATGGTAGCTTGTAATTGTTGTTACTTTTCCATCTTGTTCACTAATAATAAAAACATAGAATAATTTAAGAAAAATTATTCCCAAACGGTCAAAAGTCCACCAAAAATTTCAAAGATTCTCAAATTAATGACCACAAACTCATAACATACATACATATTAATCGCAGGACACAGCGGAAAAAAGACACCCTGTGAAAATAAGCTGCAGCTGTCAGTAAACTGATCACGGGGTGCACTAAAATCCTTGACACTGCTAGTATAAATGGCGGCCGATTGATGTCGCTCTAGTTGTCGATAAGGTAGTAGAAAAAACAAAAAACATATAAAATGAATACATACTAAGTGAACATGATGGATATAAGCTGGCAATGATTTCAACGCAGCTTGGTGTAAGAGGTACACACTGCGGGCTTAGAAATTCCTAATCCCCTTGGATCTTGGTTCGATGACCAACAAAAGGTGATGAAAAAATTTCTAAACACAAAGCCATTTGGTAAGTAAAATACAATTCTAGTTTTTGCATTTTTGCACAGATACTAATAACGCATTTATTTATTTTCATACAGCTGCAAAAAAAGCGTCACTTATTTTATAATGGATGAAACCAATACCGATCGATTGTCCTCCCCGAATCTAGAAAGAATGTGAAAATTTCAAAGCTGGAAATTTATTCTGTTTTACCAATTTCACGCATTTGGGCCACTTTGGCTGCTTTTAACTACCCAATATTTTCCCATTTTTTTGTAGAATACTTACCTCAAATAGTATCAGGCATTTTAAGACTTCGTCCCATGGCAAAAACTTCAGCCAGACACCTCAAGGTTCGGGAACTTTTATTTTCCTATTAATTTGCTTTCTCTTGTTTGTCCCACTTTTACAGTTTTTAATTGACGGATCTTTTCACATGTTTCGTAGGACACTACGTTTAAGTAATTTCAATCATTTCTAGACTACGTCCCATGGCAAAAACTTCAGCCAGACACCTCAAAGCTCGGTATTTTCACAAATTTTTGAATAGGAAATATAATATTTGAATAGGAAATATAATGAAAAGAAAAGTGAAAATGCATAAAAAAAAAATTTTAAAAAAATTACAACATAAATACTAAAAAATGTATTTTAAGTGTTGTTATTTGGTGCTTTTGCTGATGGTAAGTTATATCCGAACTTTTTTTGTTTACAGGTGTAAGAATATATCCATAGGGCCGATTTCACAATCTACGCCTAACGCACACTGGGATTTAATTGACGTATTTTTTACGGTTACTGTCAAATTAATCACAATTAGCATTAACCGGCTTTTCGAAAACGGTCCTTAATCTCTCAACACTTAAATCGAAAGGTTTTGTCGCATTAGTACGACGTATTTTTAGGTAAATATGGTTTCTAATACACATTTTTGAAGCAGAGATATTTTTTGAACCAATTACAAATTTTAAAACAGCTTTATGGCTCCTATTTTGTCAGTATTTTTACTTTACAAACCATGTTTTTTTCCTATATAAAAAATCCCTAAAATTAAAAAAAAAAAAT
The DNA here is from genome assembly GCA_964058755.1 of Campiglossa producta. NCBI lineage: Eukaryota > Metazoa > Arthropoda > Insecta > Diptera > Tephritidae > Campiglossa > Campiglossa producta. The sequence goes on along the minus strand of CAXKVI010000001.1, from coordinate 110,606,411 downwards.
ACCAAAAAAATTATTTGTTGAGGTGGGAGCGCTCTGTGATCAACTGGCAAAAGATACGAATGACAACTAACACAGTTTATGTCAAAGTGAAAATACCTTTATTTTTTTATATCATGGGTTTGACTATAATCGTATACGTAAAAACTGTTGTATTTAAAAAAGCGCTGCAGCCTAAAATTTTTAATTCCAAATTTTCAATTTATGTTATATATAGAGATCGAAAAAATAGGTCAAATCTAGCGCCTGAAAAAAACTTTGTAAATTTATTTAAACAAAAATTAGCATAATTTTAGGCGTTTAATTTGGCCCTTTTTTCCGAACTCTAGTTATAAAGTAAATTATATCATGTGGAATAAAAAATCGCGCGATTTTTAAATCCAAATTTTCAATTTATGTTATATCTAAAGATAATTATATCATATGTATTTAAAATTTCTTTAAAAAAGCGTCGCAGGCAAAAATTTGGAATAAAAAATCGCGCGATTTTTAAAACCAAATTTTCAATTTATGTTATGAAATGAATTATATCATATTATTTTAAAATTTGTGTATGTTTCTATGGTTTTTCGAAAGGAAAATAAAAGCCATCAACCTCAACCTAGCTCTTAACTTATTTTGGCGAGTACTATTGTTTCTAATTATGTATCTTTTGTTCTATTAAAATTACCATAATTGTTATAGCGATGTTATTTGACATTAAATGAAATGAAAAAAAGAAAAAAAATAACAATAATAATAAAAAAATGTATTCTTTTATTTCGGATTCAGTACTTACCCTGCAAGGAACTTAGGCACTATTGACACAAATTTCTGGTTGAGAACTATGTAGATATAAAGTGGCCAATAAGAACTAGTGGAACTAGTCAACTTAACTAGTTTTATACTAATCAAATACCAGTCAGCCAGGCGGCCTCAACTAGTTCGTGTCCTGTAATTTTTCCATATTAGCAACTGGTATTTTTAACACGGCGATGTCCTACGAGATGGCAATTGTCCTTCTCTGCATCAGCACCATACCAATTGCCTCTGCATCAGGAATATACCAGTTGATATACTTGTTGTTATGCTCATCAGTATCATACCATTTAAGATACTAATTCGTATATACGTCAGGATCGTACCAGTTGAAAGAATAGTTCATATATTCATCAGAATCATGCCAGTTGGCAGACTAGTTTATATATACATCAGAATAATACCAGTTGGCAGACTAGTTCATATATGCATCAGAACCATACCTGTTGACAGACTACTTCTTATATGCATCAGAATCATTCCAGTTGACAGACTAGTTCATATATGCATCAGAATCATACCAATTGACAGACTAGTTAAAAAAATATCGGAATCATACCAGTTGTCATACTAGTTCATATATGCGTCAGAATCATACCAATTGATATAGTAGTTCATTTATGCATCAGAATCATACCAGTTGACATACCAGTTCATTTATGCATCATAATCATATCAGTTGACATACTAGTTCAAATTTGCATCAGAAATATAGCATTTGACATACTAGGTCATATATGCATCAGAATCTTACCCGTTGACATACTAGTTCATATATACATCAGAATCATACCAGTTGACATACTGCTCAGTCTATGCGGCAGGACATACTAATCATTATGCCCATTCAGATCGTACGTCATAGTGGTCCACGAATTTGACATTAATTCCAGTTGGTATACTAGTCCGTCTATGCACCAGTATCATAGTCAGCAATATACCAGTTTATTCTTTAGAAAGCACGGACTATTTATACCAAACACGAAAAAGCATCTGTGAACTACAAGGTAAAAAAGAGGCAGTTACAAGAGAAAAAGAAAAGCAATTGTCCTCTTCTGCATCAGCACCAAACCAATTGGTATACTAGTCAGCCTCTGCATCAGCATTATACCAGTTGATATACTAGTTCATACACAGCCAAAAATGAGCTAAAGGCTCTGAGTTCGATTCTCGGTAAAGTTAACACAAGTTTTTTTGTTTCTATATTTTTTAAATTATGTTGTTTATTGTATTTTTAATTATACCTTTCATGAACATGAAATGGTATTATAACTTTGGTCCGATGTTTGTAAATATGAGAAGAAGAAGAGATAGACCAATAAGTATACCGAAATGATCAGGATGACGAGATGAGTTGATTTAGCCATGTCCGTCTGTCCGTCTGTCCGTCTGTCTGTTTGAACGCAAACTAGTCCCTCAATTTTTAAGATATTTGGCTGAAATTGTGTATGTGGCCACCATTTTGTAATATAGGAATCATTTGTCGGAACTGATCGGACCAGTATAACATATAGCCCCCATACAACCGATTGTTCAGATATAAGGTTTTTTGGCCAAAACTTCCGCAATTAAAAAGTTAGAAACGTAAAATTTTGCAACTCGAGTACTTTCTATTTATGTAGTGTATATAGTGAAAATCAACCAGATCGGGCAAATGTAACATATAGCCCCCATACAACCGATTGTTCAGATTTAAGGTTTTTTTGGCCAAAACTTCTGCAATTAAAAAGTTAGGAACGTAAAATTTTGCAACTCGAGTACTTTCTATTTATGTAGTGTATATAGTGAAAATCAACAAGATCGGGCAAATGTAACATATAGCCCCCATACAACCGATTGTTCAGATATAAGGTTTTTTGGCCAAAACTTCCGCAATTAAAAAGTTAGGAACGTAAAATTTTGCAACTCAAGTACTTTCTATTTATGTAGTGTATATAGTGAAAATCAACCAGATCGGGCAAATGTAACATATAGCCCCCATACAACCGATTGTTCAGATATAAGGTTTTTTGGCCAAAACTTCTGCAATTAAAAAGTTAGGAACGTAAAATTTTGCAACTCGAGTACTTTCTATTTATGTAGTGTATATAGTGAAAATCAACAAGATCGGGCAAATGTAACATATAGCCCCCATACAACCGATTGTTCAGATATAAGGTTTTTTGGCCAAAACTTCTGCAATTAAAAAGTTAGGAACGTAAAATTTTGCAACTCGAGTACTTTCTATTTATGTAGTGTATATAGTGAAAATCAACCAGATCGGGCAAATGTAACATATAGCCCCCATACAACCGATTGTTCAGATATAAGGTTTTTTGGCCAAAACTTCCGCAATTAAAAAGTTAGAAACGTAAAATTTTGCAACTCGAGTACTTTCTATTTATGTAGTGTATATAGTGAAAATCAACCAGATCGGGCAAATGTAACATATAGCCCCCATACAACCGATTTTTCAGATATAAGGTTTTTTGGCCAAAACTTCTGCAATTAAAAAGTGAGGAACGTAAAATTTTGCAACTCGAGTACTTTTTATTTATGTAGTGTATATAGTGAAAATCAACAAGATCGGGCAAATGTAACATATAGCCCCCATACAACCGATTGTTCAGATATAAGGTTTTTTGGCCAAAACTTCTGCAAATAAAAAGTTAGGAACGTAAAATTTTGCAACTCGAGTACTTTCTATTTATGTAGTGTATATAGTGAAAATCAACAAGATCGGGCAAATGTAACATATAGCCCCCATACAACCGATTGTTCAGATATAAGGTTTTTTTGGCCAAAACTTCTGCAATTAAAAAGTTAGGAACATAAAATGTTGCAACTTGAGTACTTTCAATTTATGTAGTGTGTAGAGGAAAATCAAGAAGATCGGGTAAATATAACATATATTTAGCCCCATACAACCGGTTGTTCCGATATAAGGTTTTTTGGCCAATACTTCCGCATTTAAAAAGTTACTAACGTAAAATATTTCACCTTTAGTACTTCCCTGCAGCGAAACCTCAAACTAGTCAGAAAAATACTAGTTTACAACTAGAATTTTCTGGCTGAATTCATACTAGTCAGGAAATATCCATTTCATACCAGAATACAACTAGAATTTTCTGTCTGAATTCATACTAGTCAGGAAATATCCATTTCATACTAGTATACAACAATAACTTTCTGGCAGAACTCATACTAGTCAGGAAATATCCATTTCATGCCAGTATACAACTAGAAATTTCTGGCTTTACCCATACTAGTCTGGATGAAATTATACCAGTTGAAAAATACAAAATTCATTCGTTTCGTTTTCTCTTATAATTCATAGATGCTTTTTCGTGATAGGGTAAATACAAATAGCCGCTGCTTTCTTAAGAATAAACATGAAAACAAAGTCGAGGGATAAAAGCCATGGAAATTCTGGTTGAAATCATACTAGTCCAGGTTCAATGCTTTTTTGACTAGTATAGGAGTAGTATATTTCACACTAGTCATTTTTGGACTAGTATGTGGACTAGTTCATTTTATGGAAATTATACTAGTCCAGGTTAAACTAGTATGGAACTGGTATTTTACAACTAGTATGAAACTGGTATTTCCTGACTAGTAGATAACTGGTATATTCTGGTCGAAATCTGACAATTGACATCTCGTAGGACATCAACACGTAAAAAATACCAGTTGCTTATATGGAAAAAAGACAGAACACTGACTAGTTGGGCCCGGTGCACCAACTAGTTGTAAAGTAGTTTTCAACTAGTTGCTTTCGCTGCAGGGTTTCTACATATGTAATGTGTATAGTGTAAGTCAGTACAATTGAACACGTATAATATATAGCCTCCATACAATCGATTGTTCCGATAACTCGGATCGTATTATTTTGTAAGTTTTTTTTAAATTATAACAAAGATGTGTAATGTGTATAGTAAATATAGTTAAATTGAAATAGGCTGTACTGGGGATCGAACAGTGAAAATCGTGACGCTTATTCATGAAAGGTATATAGCCTTCGGCACAGCCGAAGACAGCTTTCCTTACTTGTTTAATTATTGAATTCAACTTGCAATTGCTCCTTTCAAATTCCGCGTTCGTCAAGTTTGATTATATAGGTGAAGGCCCAATTGCATTCAACTTTGTAGGATCCACTTTCATACAAAGTTTTTTAAACGTAAAGCGAAGCGAAATTTTTGCAAATGCTCAAAAACGAGGCGCGCATTTGTCAAAGTTTTATGTAATTGGGGCTTTGGAGTTGCATTTTTAGGCAAGGTAAATTAAGGTTACTTAAGGTTAAGTTAGTCGTCCACTGCGGAGTTCCGGTCCCACATATGTATATATAGATAAAAGTAGGTAAGTCTTATTTTTACATCAAAAAGAGACAAAGTAAGACTGCTTTCATGCTGGGCCATACACTCGAGTTAAATGAGCATTGTTATAGTTAATTTATATTGTTGGTGTTAATATACTCAAGTTTATGCGTGAAAAAATGGCGGTTATATACCAACAGATTGTCATAACCTCTAACGAGACTTTTGCCGAACTTCTCTTCCAACTTATAGTGTGCTGTTTTGATTTTTTCCTACAAGCTGGCGGGACCTAGTCTTTTTTTTATATTTACAAATCTGTGACTGTTCAAACATTTAGGCCAGTTTTGAAAGGCCCGTTGTGATACCATCAACACTAAGAAAGTCAGTCCCGGGACCCGGCCATATGGAAAATCCCTGAGTTGTTTCCTCTTCTCATCATCTTTTTTCCTAGCCTTTCTGCGTGACTACCAATAAGGCAGTGTCCAGTACAACACCTATTAATATGGAGATTTCTCTCCTTCTTAGGGCGTGAATACCTCTAGATCTTTTATGATCCCATTTCGGCCAGGTTTGTTTCGATGTCCGGCACCTTGGGGATTGTTGCCACCTTTCGTTGGCTTGACGGAGTGTGTACTCCTTCAGCATTAGCTTGCATATGCCGTTTGCCGAAAGAGTTGCTGAAGGAGTACACACTCCGTCAAGCCAACGAAAGGTGGCAACAATCTCCAGGGTGCCGGACATCCAAACAAACCTGGCCAAAATGGGATCATAAAAGATCTAGAGGGATCATAAAAGATCTGAATGCAGTTACTTCAACAAAAATTACCGTTCAAACAACCAAAATTTGGTCAACTTCAGGTTAACAGCACGAGGATTTTTCTGACTAGTATGATTTCGCCCAGCAAATTATAGTTGTATACTAGTATGTTTTCTGATTAGATTGGCATTGATTGGGTTAAGGGTAATCAGCAAAGAACTAGTATAAAAACATCCATAAAATGTATAGTAAACGAGCTGGGTATCTGCTGAGTAGTTTGGAATTGATTAGTTTGAAGGTAGTCAGAAATTAACTAGTATGAATACACCGCAAAATGTTTAGTCGAAGAACTATAATTTGATTGTTTTTGCGGTCAGTTTTAAATGAATTTATTTAGAGATCGTAGGCTAGTTTGACCTAATTTGGTTTGGTGCAAATAAACGCTTTTATTTCACCTTCTTGCCCAACGTTTCGCTGAATATTCCGGTGGTACGGATGATTAGTTCTTACGTGTTCTTATTGTTATTATTATTGTAAGTGAAATTTGTTGCTCTACAAGTTTATATGTAATCTTCTGTTTGCTTATGTTCATAGATGTTTATATGTAATTCTTTTTTATCTTTTGCAGAAAAATAAATAGTGTAGCCCCTGATGAAGCTGGAATATTCAGCAAAACGTTGGGCAAGAAGGTGAAATAAAAGCGATTATTTGCACCAAACCAAATTAGGTCAAACTAGCCTACGATCTCTAAATAAAGAACTATAATGTTGCTGAGTAGTTTGGCATTGACTGGTTTAAAGCAAATAAGAAATGAACTAGTATGAATACACCACAAAATGTATATTCAATGAACTAGAATTTTCGCTTAGTAGTTTGGCACTGAAACTAATCAACAATAAACTGGTCAGCAAAGAACTAGTATAAAAACATCCATAAAATGTATAGTAAATGAGCTAGGTGTCTGCTGAGTAGTTTGGTATTGATTAGTTTGAAGGTAGTCAGAAATTAACTAGAATGAATACACCACAAAATGTTTACTCAATGAACTAGTATGTTTCCTGAGTAGTTCGACATTGACTGGTTTAAAGGTGATCAGAAATGAACTAGTATGAATACACCACAAAATGTATAGTCAATGAACTATATTGCTTGCTGAATAGTTTGGCCTTGACTGGTTTAAAGCTCATCAGCAATGAACTAGTATAAATACACCACAAAATGTATAGTCAATGAACTATTTTGTTTGCTGAGTAGTTGGACATTGACTGGTTTAAAGGTGATCAGAAATGAACTAGTATGAATACACCACAAAATGTATAGTCAATGAACTATATTGTTTGCTGAGTAGTTCGACATTGACTGGTTTAAAGGTGATCAGAAATGCACTAGTATGAATACACCACAAAATGTATAGTCAATGATCTATATTGTTGGCTGAGTAGTTTGGCCTTGACTGGTTTGGAGCTAATCCGCAATGAACTAGTATAAATACACCAAAAAATGTATAGTCAATGAACTATATTGTTTGCTGACTAGTTGGACATTGACTGGTTTAAAGGTGATCAGAAATGAACTAGTATGAATACACCACAAAATGTATAGTCAATGAACTATATTGTTTGCTGAGTAGTTCGACATTGACTGGTTTAAAGGTGATCAGAAGTGAACTAGTATGAATACACCACAAAATATATAGTCAATGAACTATATTGCTTGCTGAATAGTTTGGCCTTGACTGGTTTAAAGCTCATCAGCAATGAACTAGTACAAATACACCACAAAATGTATAGTCAATGAACTATATTGTTTGCTGAGTAGTTCGACATTGAATGGTTTAAAGGTGATCAGAAATAATCTAGTATGAATAAACCACAAAATGTATAGTCAATTAACTATATTGCTTGCTGATTAGTTTGGCCTTGACGGGTTTAACGCTAATCAGTAATGTACTAGTATGCATACGCCACAAAATGTATAGTCAGTGAACTAGAATTTTCGCTGAGTAGTTTGGCATTGACTGGTTTTAAAACTAATCAACAATGAACTGGTATGCATATGCCACAAAATGGTTAGTCAATGAAATAGTATGTTTGCTGAGTAGTTCGGAATTTGACTGTAATGGAACTATAGTTGCAACAATAAGGAGTTTCGGATATATCATATGCGGCGCTTTTTTAGAGAAATTTTAAATACATATAATCCCTGCAGTCAACTTAACTAGTTTTATACTAATCAAATACCAGTCAGCCAGGCGGCTTCAACTAGTTCGAGTTCTGTAATTTTTCCATATTAGCAACTGGTATTTTTAACACGGCGGTGTCCTACGAGATGGCAATTGTCCTTCTCTGCATCAGCACCATACCAATTGGCTGACTAGTCAGCCTCTGCATCAGGAATATATCAGTTGATATACTTGTTATTATACACATAAGTATCAGTACCTGGGTGACCGAGCTTGCTCGGTGCTATCAATTTAGCGCTAAATTTACTTACCCAAAATGATCCCAAAATTACCCTAAAATAATCCAAAAATAATCCTAAAATGATCCCAAAAAGACCCTTAAATGTTCCCAAAATGATCCGAAATTGAACCCAAAACGACCCAAAAATCATCCGAAAATGAACCTAAAATTATTCCAAATTGGTCCAAAAATAATTCCCAAATTACCCCAAAAATACCCTTAAATGCACACTAAACGATCCAAAAAATACACCAAAATGATCCCAAATATATCCTAAAATAATCCCAAAACCACCCCAAAAAGACCCTCAAATGTTCCCAAAGTAACCCAAAAATTATCCCAAAATGATACAAAAATTATCCAAAACTGGCTCCAAAATGAACCGAAAATTACCCAAAATTGTACCAAATTAATCCGAAATTGAACCCAAAATGATCTCAAGCAAGCCCCAAAATTATCCCAAAGTGATGTTCTCAAAATAATCCTAAAATATCCAAATATGATCCCAAAATACAAAATAAAATTACAATACGGTAAAATGGTAACCCTGGGTGGCAACCCTACTTGAAAATATTTTAGCTGGTATGTCGGCGACAATATATTTACTTTGATACCCAAAAATACCCAAAAATGATCCCAAAATGACCCTAAAATGATCCCAAATTGGTCCAAAAATAATTCACAAATTACCCCAAAAACACCCTTAAATGTACCCTAAACGATTCGAAAATTACCACAAAATTATCCAAAAATGATCCCAAAATAATCCTTGAATAGTCCCTCAGATGTTCCCAAAATAACCCAAAAATTATCCCAAATGATGACGTGGCAACCCCCAAATTGATAGTCTTAGAATCAATCATACTATCTACATACCAAATTTCATCCAAATCGGTCAAGCGGTTCTCGAGATAGCACCGGATATAGAAATATATTGTGGTAAGGTGGCAACCCTAGGTGGCAGCCCTACTTGAAAATATTTTAGTTGGTATCTCGCCGAAAATACCTTTCATATGATACCCATATTGGCATATCTTGCTCCATAATTAAAAAAAAGGGATAGGTGGCAACCCTGTAAACCGCCCCAAGTGGTAACCCTAAAGTGGGTAGTCTCAAAATCGATCATACTATCACCATGCCAAATTTCAGCCAATTCGGTCAAGCGATTCTCGAGATAGTACCGGATATACAAATATATTGTGGTAAGGTGGCAACCCTAGGCGGCAGCTCTACTTGAAAATATTTTAGTTGGTATCTCGCCGAAAATACCTTTCATATGATACCCATATTGGCATATCTTGCTCCATAATTAAAAAAAAAGGCATAGGTGGCAACCCTGTAAACCGCCCCAAGTGGCAACCCTAAAGTGGGTACTCTTAGAATCCATCATACTATCTTTGTGCCAAATTTCATCCCAATCGGTCAAGCGGTTCTCGAGATAGTCCGAACATACAAAAATACAAATATACAAATATACAAGATTAACTCGTTTAAAGATATTAGATACCATTTAAGATACTAGTTCGTATATACGTCAGGATCGTACCAGTTGAAAGAATAGTTCATATATACATCATAATCATACCAGTTGGCAGACTACTTTATATATACATCAAAATCATACCAGTTGAAAGACTAGTTCATATATGCAACAGAATCATACCAGTTGACAGACTAGTTCATATATGTATCAGAATCAAACCAGTTGGCAGACTAGTTCATATATGCATCAGAATCACACCTGTTGACAGACTACTTCTTATATGCATCAGAATCATACCAGTTGACAGACTAGTTCATATATGCATCAGAATCTTACCAGATGACATACTAGTTCATATATACATCAGAATCATACCAGTTGACATACTGCTCAGTCTATGCGGCAGGACATACTAATCCCCTGCAGTCAACTTAACTAGTTTTATACTAATCAAATACCAGTCAGCCGGGCGGCCTCAACTAGTTCGAGTTCTGTAATTTTTCCATATTAGCAACTGGTATTTTTAACACGGCGATGTCCTACGAGATGGCAATTGTCCTTCTCTGCATCAGCACCATACCAATTGGCTGACTAGCCAGCCTCTGCATCAGGAATATACCAGTTGATATACTTGTTTTTATATACATCAGTATCATACCATTTAAGATACTAGTTCGTATATGCGTCAGGATCGTACCAGTTGGCAGACTAGTTCATATATACATCAGAATAATACCAGTTGGCAGACTAGTTCATATATACATCAGAATCATACTAGTTGAAAGACTAGTTCATATATGCATCAGAATCATACCAGTTAACAGACTAGTTCATATATGCATCAGAATCATAACAGTTGGCAGACTAGTTCATATATGCATCAGAATCATACATGTTGACAGACTACTTCTTATTTGCATCAGAATCATACCAGTTGACAGACTAGTTCATATATGCATCAGAATCAACCAATTAACAGACTAGTTAAAAAAATCATCGGAATCATACCAGTTGTCATAGTAGTTCATATATGCGTCAGAATCATACCAGTTGATATAGTAGTTCATTTATGCATCAGAATCATACCAGTTCACATACCAGTTCACTTATGCATCATAATCATATCAGTTCACATACTAGTTCAAATTTGCATCAGAAATATACCATTTGACATACTAGTTCATATATGCATCAGAATATTACCAGTTGATATACTAGTTCATATATACATCAGAATCATACCAGTTGACATACTGCTCAGTCTATGCGGCAGGACATACTAATCATTATGCCCATTCAGATCGTACCACTTGTCATACTAGTCCACGAATTTGACATTCATTCCAGTTGGAATACTAGTCGGTCTATGCACCAGTATCATAGTCAGCCTCTACATCAGCAATATACCAGTTTATTCTTTAGAAAGCAGCGACTATTTGTATTTACCCAAACACGAAAAAGCATCTGTGAATTACAAGGTAAAAAAGAAGCAGTTACAAGAGAAAAAGAAAAGCAATTGTCCTCTTCTGCATCAGCACCATACCAATTGGTATACTAGTCAGCCTCTGCATCAGCATTATACCAGTTTATATACTAGTTCATACACAGCCAAAAATGAGCTAAAGGCTCTTAGTTCGATTCTCGGTAAAGTTGACACAAGTTTTTTTTTTCTATATTTTTTAAATTATGTTGTTTATTGTACTTTTAATTAAATTATTGAATTCAACTTGCAATGGGTCCTTTCAAATTCCGCGTTCGTCAAGTTTGATTATATAGGTGAAGGCCCAATTGTATTCAACTTTGTAGGATCCACTTTCATTCAAAATTTTTTAAACGTAAAGCGAAGCGAATTTTTTGCAAATGCTCAAAAACGAGGCGCGCATTTGTCAAAGTTTTATGTAATTGGGGCTTTGGTGTTGTATTTTTAGGTAAGGTAAATTAAGGTTACTCAAGGTTAAGTTTGTCGTCCACTGCGGAGTTCCGGTCCCACATATGTATATATAGATAAAAGTAAGTCTTATTTTTACATCAAAAAGAGTCAAAGTAAGACTGCTTTCATGCTGGGCCATACACTCGAGTTAAAGGAGCATTGTTAGAGTCAATTTATATTGTTGTTGTCAATATACTCAAGTTTATGCCGCAACGTAAAAAAATGGCGGTTATATACCAACAGGTTGTCATAACCTCTAACGATACTTTTGCCGAACTTCTCTTCCAACTTATAGTGTGCTGCTTTGATTTTTGTTGGGATTTTCCACATAGTAGTACCCCGGGACTGACACTCCTAAACCGACACCGTTACTCCTCCTCGAACCACTTAGATGACTTTATGAAGGCCATCAAGTCCTTTATGTCCAGTTCAGCGGTCTGGTTTAGGCTATCCAGGAAGGGAACTCCCAAAAAGCGCGTTCTCGCGCCGCTTAAGACCGGGCAGTTGCAGATGAGGTGATTCACCGTTTCCTCTTCCTCATCATCATTGCAGCTCCTACAGCATCGTCGGTAGGGCACACCTTCTGCGTGCCTACCAATAAGGCAGTGCCCAGTTAGAACACCTATTAATATGGAGATTTCTCTCCTTCTTAGGGCGTGGGATCATAAAAGATCTGAATACAGTTACTTCAACAAAAAATACCGTTCAAACAACCAAAATTTGGTCAAATTCAGGATAACAGCACGAGATTGTAGATTTTACCAGTGCCTTTTTTCTGACTACACCTTTTCAGTTTATATTTAGAAAGTAACAACTTATATTTAGAAAATTACAATTCATATTCAGGATTTCCATTTGATATTCAGAAAAATACAATTGACATTCAGAAAATTACAATTGATATTCAGAAAACTTTCTAAATAAAAACTGAAAAAGATGTAGTATAATTTCAACCCCAGATTCATACATACTTGTATACTAGTACGAACCAGGATTTTTGTGACTAGTATGATTTCGCCCAGCAAATTATAGTTGTATACTAGTATGTTTTCTGATTAGATTGGCATTTATTGGTTTAAGGGTAATCAGCAAAGAACTAGTATAAAAACATCCATAAATGTAAACGAGCTAGGTGTCTGCTGAGTAGTGTGGAATTGATTAGTTTGAAGGTATTCAGAAATTAACTGGTATGAATACACCACAAAATGTATGGTCAATGAACTATATTATTTGCTGAGTAGTTCGACATTGACTGGTTTAAAGGTGATCAGAAATGAACTAGTATGAATACACCACAAAATGTATAGTCAGTGAACTATATTGTTTGCTGAGTAGATCGACATTGACTGGTTTAAAGGTGATCAGAAGTGAACTAGTATGAATACACCACAAAATGTTTAGTCATTGAACTATATTGTTTGCTGAGTAGTTCGACATTGACTGGTTTAAAGGTGATCAGAAATGAACTAGTATGAATACACCACAAAATGTATAGTCAATGAACTATATTGTTTGCTGAGTAGTTTGACCTTGACTGGTTTGAAGCTAACCAGCAATGAACTAGTATAAATACACCACAAAATGTATAGTCAATGAACTAGAATTTTCGCTGAGTAGTTTGGCATTGACTGGTTTTAAAACTAATCAACAATGAACTGGTATGCATAAGCCACAAAATGGTTAGTCAATGAACTAGTATGTTTGCTGAGTAGTTCGGAATTTGACTGCAGGGTCATTATGCTCTATCAGATCGTACCACTTGTCATACTAGTCCACGAATTTGACATTCATTCCAGTTGGTATACTAGTCGGTATGCACCAGTATCATAGTCAACCTCTACATCAGCAATATACCAGTTTATTCTTTAGAAAGCAACGTCTATTTGTATTTACCCAAACACGAAAAAGCATCTGTGAATTACAAGGTAAAAAATAAGCAGTTACAAGAGAAAAAGAAAAGCAATTGTCCTCTTCTGCAACAGCACCATACCAATTGGTATACTAGTCAGCCTCTGCATCAGCATTATACCAGTTGATATACTAGTTCATACACAGCCAAAAATGAGCTAAAGGCTCTGAGTTCGATTTTCGGTAAAGTCAACACAATTTTTTTTTTATTCTATATTTTTTAAATTATATTGTTTATTGTATTTTTAATTTAATTATTTAATTCAACTTGCAATGGCTCCTTTCAAATTCCGCGTTCGTCAAGTTTGATTATATAGGTGAAGGCCCAATTGCATTCAACTTTGTAGGATCCACTTTCATACAAAGTTTTTTAAACGTAAAGCGAAGCGAAATTTTTGAAAATGCTCAAAAACGAGGCGCGCATTTGTCAAAGTTTTATGTAATTGGGGCTTTGGAGTTGTATTTTTAGGTAAGGTAAATTAAGGTTACTTAAGGTTAAGTTAGTCGTCCACTGCGGAGTTCCGGTGCCATATATGTACATATATATAGATAAAAGTAAGTCTTATTTTTACATCAAAAAGAGTCAAAGTAAGACTGCTTTCATGCTGGGCCATACACTCGAGTTAAAGGAGCATTGTTAGAGTTAATTTATATTGTTGTTGTCAATATACTCAAGTTTACGCCGCAACGTAAAAAAAATGGCGGTTATATACCAACAGGTTTTCATAACCTCTAACGAGACTTTTGCCGAACTTCTCTTCCAACTTATAGTGTGCTGCTTTGATTTTTTTCCTACAAGTTGGCGGAACCTAGGTTTTTTTTTTTTAATTTACAAATCTGTGACTGTTCAAACAGTTGAATGCAGTTAGGTTAGGTTAGGTTCAAGTGGCTGCCGCAGAGGCACACTTAGGCCAGTTTTGAAAGGTCCTTTGTGATACCGCCAACACTAGGAAAGTCAGTCCCGGGACCCGGCCATATGGAAAATCCCTGAGGCCATCAAGTCCTTTATGCCCAGTTCAGCGATCTGGTTTAGGCTATCCAGGAAGGGAACTCCCAAAAAGCGCGTTCTCGCGCCGCTTAAGGCCGGGCAGTTGCAGATGAGGTGATTCACCGTTTGCTCTTCCTCATCATCTTTGCAGCTCCTACAGCATCGTCGATAGGGCACACCTAGCCTTTCTGCGTGCCTACCAATAAGGCAGTGCCCAGTTGAAACACTTATTAATATGGAGATTTCTCTCCTTTTTAGGGCGTGAATGCCTCTGGATCTTTTATGATCCCATTTCGGCCAGGTTTGTTTGGATGTCCGGCACCTTGGGTATTGTTGCCACTTTTCGTTGGCTTAACGGAGTGTGTACTCCTTCAGCATTAGCTTGCATATGCCGTTTGCCGAAGGAGTTGCTGAAGGAGTACACAGGTGGCAACAATCCCCAGGGTGCCGGACATCCAAACAAACCTGGCCAAAATGGGATCATAAAAGATCTAGAGGGATCATAAAATATCTGAATGCAGTTCTCCCGTGACATCACAAAACCCAGTAAGTGTCAGTTACTTGGTTTCGTTGTTCTATGAATTTTCGGAATTCCGTTAAAAAAATCTATCAGGGATATCGATCCGTTTCTTCCTATCTAGTTTCTAAGTACCTTAATCTAAAAAAAATATAAAACCAATTAACTTAAAATGCACTGAAATCAAGAATTTAGTTCACAACAAAACCAAGTAATTTTACAACAAATCAATTTCTAATCGTCACTCTAACTTTCTCTTTTAGTTTCGATCTCTTAGTAATGCAAAAACCGTTAAAACTCATTTGATAATCAAGAATTATTAGAATTTCCTCAAAAAATGTATGGAATTATTTCACAAAACCAAGTAACTTTTAAAGATGCCTGATTTATCTTATTGTTATAAGAAAAGTATTTGAGATAATTTTAAAATTATTGCAGGGATAAAGCTAGGGAATATTATGTGATTTCAGCCTAGCATCAGATGGCGAACCAGAAAACATTTTGCAGCAGAAGTAAGGACTTTTTATACTATATCTGAAAGTTATGGTAGTGTAAAAGAATTTTTCCTCCAGTGCAGCCCACTATCGGTGAGAATCTAAAAAGTATATTCAACCAGGTTTCATCATTGTTCAATTGAAATCACGAAGGGAGTTCAAGTCATCCTCCACTTGTTGTTTCCAAAACAGTCGATGCCTCCCCCTTCCTCTGCTGTACGATTCGGGTGTCGATTGGAAAACCTGTTCATTCGCATAAAATGACCCAGCCAGCAGAGCCTTTGGGCTTCAATTCGCTACACTATTGTCAATTCTGCGTAGAGCTCGTACAGCTCATCGTTAAATTTCCTTCGATGCTTCACGTTGGCAACACGGGAAGGACCACAAATCTTCCGGAGAAATTTTTTCTCAAATACTCCAAGTGCCATCTCATCTTTTCTTGACACTGTCCATGATTCCGAGCCGTACATTAGGACTCGTATGATGAGAGACTTATATAGCGTGATCTTTGTCTGTCGAGATAGGACTTTACTTCTCATTTGCCTACTTTTACATTTGTTGGCAAGAATGATTCTCCTTTGGATTTCGACTATCGAGGAAATCAGCAAGGAAAATTTAGTGTTATACCCAAAAAATAAAAACGGATTTGTTTCATTCGTTTTTATATGAAAGTGCACAACAAACCCAAGTAACTATCAACTTGCTTGGATTTGTCGTGAAACAAAATTTTTTTTTGTATGAAAGCCAAAAATCGTAAAAATTTAAAATCAAAGTTACTTGGGTTTGTTCTGAAACAAAAACTTTTTTTTGTATGAAAGGCGAAAATCGTCTTTTTTAAAAACTCTGCAACTGTTTATCTTGGCCAATAAATCCATAACTAGGTCGCAAAAAATTTCTTGCACATGTGCATAAAAAAACTTTGGGGTCTTATCTTGTCATAATTGAAAAAGTTGTATGAATAAGTTAATTTTTGCCGGGGATATGGGCTGCTACGCAAACCCTTAATTTCCCAAAATTTGAAAAAAACTAGTTACTTGGTTTTTTTGTATCACGGGAGAGTTACTTCAACAAAAATTACCGTTCAAACAACCAACATTTGGTCAACTTCAGAATAACAGCACGAGGTTGTTGATTCTACTAGTGCCTTTTTACCAGTTCCTTTTTTCTGTGTATATACACAAGAAATATAGCAGTTGACATACTAGATCATATATACCTCAGCATCATATTTGTATTTACCCAAACACGAAAAAGCATCTGCGAATTACAAGAGAAAAAAAGAAGCAAACCAAAAATTTCAAATAATGTTTGCATAGTACGATGTACTACAATAGATCGTACTAATGGTTGCGGTGTAATAAGGCCTTATAATAATAATGTAGTATGAAATGGAATTTTTCGAATTAGTAGATATTTTTCTAAAATAGATTAGACTTTTTCTGACTACACCTTTTTCAGTTTATATTCAGAAACTAACAATTTATATTCAGAAAATTACAATCCATATTCAGAATTTCCATTTGATATTCAGAAAAATGCAATTGATATTCAGAAAATTACAATTGATATTCAGAAAACTTCCTGAATATAAACTGAAAAAGGTGTAGTATGATTTCAACCCGAGATTCATACATACTTGCATACTAGTACGAACCAGGATTTTTCTGACTAGTATGATTTCGCCCAACAAATTATAGTTGTAAACTAGTTTGTTTTCTGATTAGATTGGCATTGATTGGTTTAAGGGTAATCAGCAAAGAACTGGTATAAAAACATCCATAAAATGTATAGTAAACGAGCTAGGTGTCTGCTGAGTAGTTTGGAATTGATTAGTTTGAAGGCAGTCAGAAATTAACTAGTATAAATACACCACAAAATGTTTAGTCAATGAACTATATTGTTTGCTGAGTAGTTGGACATTGACTGGTTTAAAGGTGATCAGAAATGAATTAGTATGAATACACCACAAAATGTATAGTCAATGAACTATATTGCTTGCTGATTAGTTTGGCATTGACTGGTTTAACGCTAATCAGCAATGAACTAGTATGAATACACCAAAAAATGTATAGTCAATGAACTATATTGTTTGCTGAGTAGTTCGACATTGAATGGTTTAAAGGTATAGTCAATTAACTATATTGCTTGCTGATTAGTTTGGCATTGACTGGTTTAACGCTAATCAGCAATGAACTAGTATGAATACACCACAAAATGTATAGTGAATGAACTATATTGTCTGCTGAGTAGTTCGACATTGAATGGTTTAAAGGTGATCAGAAATGAGCTAGTATGAATACACCACAAAATGTATAGTCAATTAACTATATTGCTTGCTGATTAGTTTGGCATTGACTGGTTTAACGCTAATCAGCAATGAACTAGTATGCATACGCCACAAAATGTATAGTCAATGAACTAGAATTTTCGCCGAGTAGTTTGGCATTGACTGGTTTTAAAACCAAACAACAATGAACTGGTATGCATATGCCACAAATTGGTTAGTCAATGAACTAGTATGTTTGCTGAGTAGTTAGGAATTTGACTGGTATGGTTTAAAGGTACCAGTCAATGTCGAACTACTCAGCAAACAATATAGTTCACTGACTATACATTTTGTGGTGTATTCATACTAGTTCATTTCTGATCACCTTTAAACCAGTCAATGTCGAACTACTCAGCAAACAATATAGTTCATTGACTATACATTTTATGGTGTATTTATACTAGTTCATTGAGGATTAGCTCCAAACCAGTCAAGGCCAAACCACTCAGCAAACAATATAGATCATTGACTATACATTTTGTGGTGTATTCATACTAGTGCATTTCTGATCACCTTTAAACCAGTCAATGTCGAACTACTCAGCAAACAATATAGTTCATTGACTATACATTTTGTGGTGTATTCATACTAGTTCATTTCTGATCACCTTTAAACCAGTCAATGTCCAACTACTCAGCAAACAAAATAGTTCATTGACTATACATTTTGTGGTGTATTTATACTAGTTCATTGCTGATTAGCTTCAAACCAGTCAAGGCCAAACTACTCAGCAAACAATATAGTTCAATGACTATACATTTTGTGGTGTATTCATACTAGTTCTTTTCTGAGCACCTTTAAACCAGTCAATGTCGAACTACAGCAAACAATATAGTTCGTTGACTATGCATTTTGTGGCATATGCATACCAGTTCATTGTTGATTAGCTTTAACCATTTACATTTTGTGGTGTATTCATACTAGTTCATTTCTGATTACCCTTAAACCAGGCAATGCCAATCTAATCAGAAAACATACTAGTATACAACTATAATTTGCTGGGCGAAATCATACTAGTCAGAAAAATCCTGGTTCGTACTAGTATGCAAGTATGTATGAATCTCGGGTTGAAATCATTCTACACCTTTTTCAGTTTATATTCAGAAAGTTTTCTGAATATCAATTGTAATTTTCTGAATGTCAATTGTATTTTTCTGAATATCAAATGGAAATTCTGAATATGAATTGTAATTTTCTCAATATAAATTGTTACTTTCTGAATATAAACTGAATAAATATAGTTTAAATAAATATAGTTTAAAAAAACTAAAACTCACGCTTTTAGAGAGTATTGAACTAAAAATTTGAAAATAATTTTAAAAACCCTACACAGTAGTATTGTGGAAAAAGCGTGGTCCGCTTTGTTCCATAATCTTCGTTTTTTATTTAAATTATTTTTACCTTTTTAGTGCAATATTCTATAAAGCGCGTGTTTTCGCTTTTTAAACTATATTTATTTTTACTTTTTAGTTAAGTGTGTTATGAAGTAATCGATATATATGTATATCGAAGTATACCGCAGTGCAAACGAAACCCCTGGGCCTCCACTTTCGTTTGATACCCATATTGTAGGCAATTTTCAATATTATTGGACAACCTCATTTTGACCGATAAGTCAGTTATCGATAAATATATCGAAATATTCCTTGGTTTAAATAATAGAAACCTGTTGACCTTCCCTTTCGTTTGATATAGGTAGTAGGCATTATGACCGATAACTTAGTTATCGATAAATATATCGAAGTCCAAATGCAACCTCCTATCGTTTGACACCCACATTGAAGGCACATTTCAAGGTTTTTGTGACAGTCATATGCCACTATCGGGTAGACTGAAGTAGAGTTACATACAAACAAGCAAAAATACATATGAATGTATGTACAAGTAAAGCTAATGAAAGCGCAGTAAAGAAACTAGCATTATGTGGGAAAAGCGTCGAGCGCTCGATATACGAAAATTATGGGACAAAGCGGACCACGCATTTTCCACAATACTACTGTGTAGGGTTTTTAAAATTATTTTCAAATTTTTAGTTCAATACTCTCTAAAAGCGTGAGTTTTAGTTTTTTTAAACTATATTTATTTTTTACTTTTTAGTCAAATGTCCTAGGAAATTATCGATAAATATCTCGAAAAATACAGCAGTCCAAACAAAACCTTCCACTTTCGTTTGATACCCATATTGTTAGGGAATTTTAAGGCATTTGGCCTCAGATTTTGACAATAACTCAGTTATCGATAAATTTATCGAAATATATCGAAGTCCAAATGAAACCTGGGGCCTTTCCCTTTCGTTTGATACCCATATTGTAGGGAATTTTTTAGGTTTTTGGGCAATCATATTTTGACCGATAACTCAGTTATCGATAAATTTATCGAAATATATCGAAGTCCAAATGAGACCTGGGGCCTCCACCTTTCGTTTGATACCCATATTGTAGGGAATTTTTTAGGTTTTTGGGCAATTATATTATGACCGATAACTCAGTTATCGATAAATTTATCGAAGTCCAAATGAGACCTGGGGCCTTCACCTTTCGTTTGATACCCATATTGTAGGGAAATTTTAAGGTTTTCGGGCAACCACATTTTGACCGATAACTCAGTTATCGATAAATTTATCGAAATATGTCGATGTCCAAGTGAAACCTGGGGCCTTCACCTTTCGTTTGATACCCAAATTGTAGGGATTTTTATAGGTTTTTGGGCCTTCATATTTTGACCGATAACTCAGTTATCGATAAATTTATCGAAATATGTCGATGTCCAAATGAAACCTGGGGCCCTCCCCTTTCGTTTGATACCCATATTGTAGGGAATTTTTTAGGTTTTTGGGCAGTCATACTTTGACCGATAACTCAGTTACCGATAAATTTATCGAAATATGTCGATGTCCAAATGAAACCTGGGGCCTTCACCTTTCGTTTGATACCCATATTGTAGGGATTTTTTTAGGTTTTTGCGCAATCATATTTTGACCGATAACTCAGTTATCGATAAATTTATCGAAATATATCGAAGTCCAAATGAAACCTGGGGCCCACATTTTGACCGATAACTCAGTTATCGATAAATTTATCGAAATATGTCGATGTCCAAGTGAAACATGGGGACTTCACCTTTCGTTTGATACCCATATTGTAGGGATTTTTTTAGGTTTTTGGGCAATCATATTTTGACCGATAACTCAGTTATCGATAAATTTATCGAAATATGTCGATGTCCAAATGAAACCTGGGGCCTTCACCTTTCCTTTGATACCCATATTGTAGAGAATTTTTTTAGGCTTTTGGGCCTTCATATTTTGATATGTCGACGTCACCTTTCGTTTGATACCCATATTGGGCAATTATATTTTGACCGATAACTCAGTAATCGATAAATTTATCGAAATATGTCGATGTCCAAGTGAAACCTGGGACCCTCACCTTTCGTTTGATACCCATATTGTGGGGAATTTTTAAGGTTTTTGGGCAATCATATTTTGACCGATAACTCAGTTATCGATAAATTTATCGAAGTCCAAATGAGACCTGGGGCCTTCACCTTTCGTTTGATACCCATATTGTAGGGAACTTTTTAGGTTTTTGGGCATTTATATTTTGACCGATAACTCAGTTATCGATAAATTTATCGAAATATATCGAATTCCAAATGAAACCTGGGGCCTTCCCCTTTTCGTTTTATACCCATATTGTAGGGAAATTTCTAGGTTTTTGGGCAATCATATTTTGACCGATAACTCAGTTATCGATAAATTTATCGAAATATGTCGATGTCCAAATGAAACCTGCGGCCTTCACCTTTCGTTTGATACCCATATTGTAGGGAATTTTTTACGTTTTTGGGCAATCATATTTTGACCGATAACTCAGTTATCGATAAATCTATCGAAATATATCGAAGTCCAAATGAAACCTGGGGCCTTCCCCTTTCGTTTGATAACCAAATTGTAGGGAAATTTTAAGGTTTTCGGGCAACCACATTTTGACCGATAACTCAGTTATCGATAAATTTATCGAAATATGTCGATGTCCAAATGAATCCTGGGGCTTTCCCCTTTCGTTTGATACCGATATTTTAGGGACATTTTACGGTTTTTGGGCCACTGGGGCTTAAACCGAACAAGAGTTACATACATACAAGCAAGCAAGCAAACAAACAAACATACAAGTGAACCTAATAAAAGCGTGGTAAAAAACTAAAACTCACGCTTTTAGAGAGTATTGAACTAAAAATTTGAAAATAATTTTAAAACCCTACACAGTAGTATTGGGGAAAAAGCGAGGTCCGCTTTGTTCCATAATCTTCGTTTTTTATTTAAATTATTTTTACCTTTTTAGTGCAATATTCTTTAAAAGCGCGTGTTTTCGCTTTTTAAACTATATTTATTTTTACTTTTTAGTTAAGTGTGTTATGAAGTAATCGATATATATGTATATCGAAGTATACCGCAGTGCAAACGAAACCTCTGGGCCTCCACTTTCGTTTGATATCCATATTGTAGGCAATTTTAAATATTATTGGACAACCTCATTTTGACCGATAAGTCAGTTATCGATAAATATATCGAAATATTCCTTGGTTTAAAGAATATAAACCTGTGGACCTTCCCTTTCGTTTGATATAGGTAGTAGGCATTATGACCGATAACTTAGTTATCGATAAATATATCGAAGTCCAAATGCAACCTGCTATCGTTTGACACCGACATTGAAGGCACATTTCAAGGTTTTTGTGACAGTCATATGCCACTATCGGGTAGACTGAAGTAGAGTTACATACAAACAAGCAAAAATACATATGAATGTATGTACAAGTAAAGCTAATGAAAGCGCAGTAAAGAAACTAGCATTATGTGGGAAAAGCGTCGAGCGCTCGATATACGAAAATTATGGGACAAAGCGGACCACGCTTTTTCCACAATACTACTGTGTAGGGTTTTAAAAATTATTTTAAAATTTTTAGTTCAATACTCTCTAAAAGCGTGAGTTTTAGTTTTTTTAAACTATATTTATTTTTTACTTTTTAGTCAAATGTCCTAGGAAGTTATCGATAAATATATCGAAAAATACAGCAGTTCAAACGAAACCTCTGGACTTCCACTTTCGTTTGATACCCATATTGTTAGGGAATTTTAAGGCATTTGGCCTCAGATTTTGACAATAACTCAGTTATCGATAAATTTATCGAAATATATCGAAGTCCAAATGAAACCTGGGGCCTTTCCCTTTCGTTTGAAACCCTTATTGTAGGGAATTTTTTAGGTTTTTCGGCAATCATATTTTGACCGATAACTCAGTTATCGATAAATTTATCGAAATATATCGAAGTCCAAATGAGACCTGGGGCCTTCACCTTTCGTTTGATACCCATATTGTAGGGAATTTTTTAGGTTTTTGGGCAATTATATTTTGACCGATAACTCAGTAATCGATAAATTTATCGAAATATGTCGATGTCCAAGTGAAACCTGGGACCCTCACCTTTCGTTTGATACCCATATTGTGGGGAATTTTTAAGGTTTTTGGGCAATCATATTTTGACCGATAACTCAGTTATCGATAAATTTATCGAAGTCCAAATGAGACCTGGGGCCTTCACCTTTCGTTTGATACCCATATTGTAGGGATTTTTTTAGGTTTTTGGGCCTTCATATTTTGACCGATAACTCAGTTATCGATAAATTTATCGAAATATGTCGATGTCCAAATGAAACCTGGGGCCCTCCCCTTTCGTTTGATACCCATATTGTAGGGAATTTTTTAGGTTTTTGGGCAGTCATACTTTGACCGATAACTCAGTTACAGATAAATTTATCGAAATATGTCGATGTCCAAATGAAACCTGGGGCCATCACCTTTCGTTTGATACTCATATTGTAGGGATTTTTTTAGGTTTTTGCGCAATCATATTTTGACCGATAACTCAGTTATCGATAAATTTATCGAAATATATCGAAGTCCAAATGAAACCTGGGGCCCACCTTTTGACCGATAACTCAGTTATCGATAAATTTATCGAAATATGTCGATGTCCAAGTGAAACATGGGGACTTCACCTTTCGTTTGATACCCATATTTTAGGGATTTTTTTAGGTTTTTGGGCAATCATATTTTGACCGATAACTCAGTTATCGAAAAATTTATCGAAATATGTCGATGTCCAAATGAAACCTGGGGCCTTCACCTTTCCTTTGATACCCATATTGTAGGGAATTTTTTAGGCTTTTGGGCCTTCATAATTTGATATGTCGACGTCACCTTTCGTTTGATACCCATATTGTAGGGATTTTTTTAGGTTTTTGGGCCTTCATATTTTGACCGATAACTCAGTTATCGATAAATTTATCGAAATATGTCGATGTCCAAATGAAACCTGGGGCCCTCCCCTTTCGTTTGATACCCATATTGTAGGGAATTTTTTAGGTTTTTGGGCAATCATATTTTGACCGATAACTCAGTTACCGA
This sequence comes from Campiglossa producta, assembly GCA_964058755.1. Lineage (NCBI taxonomy): Eukaryota > Metazoa > Arthropoda > Insecta > Diptera > Tephritidae > Campiglossa > Campiglossa producta. Next base: position 110,581,989 of record CAXKVI010000001.1, on the reverse strand, counting down.
TAAATTTATCGAAATATGTCGATGTGCAAATGAAACCTGGGGCCTTCACCTTTCGTTTGATACCCATATTGTAGGGATTTTTTTAGGTTTTTGCGCAATCATATTTTGACCGATAACTCAGTTATCGATACATTTATCGAAATATATCGAAGTCCAAATGAAACCTGGGGCCCAAATTTTGACCGATAACTCAGTTATCGATAAATTTATCGAAATATATCGATAAATTTATCGAAATATATCGAAGTCCAAATGAAACCTGGGGCCCACATTTTGACCGATAACTCAGTTATCGATAAATTTATCGAAATATGTCGATGTCCAAGTGAAACATGGGGACTTCACCTTTCGCTTGATACCCATATTGTAGGGCTTTTTTTAGGTTTTTGGGCAATCATATTTTGACCGATAACTCAGTCATCGATAAATTTATCGAAATATGTCGATGTCCAAATGAAACCTGGGGCCCTCCCCTTTCGTTTGATACCCATATTGTAGGGAATTTTTAAATTTATCGAAATATGTCGATGTCCAAATGAAACCTGGGGCCCTCCCCTTTCGTTTGATACCCATATTGTAGGGAATTTTTCAGGTTTTTGGGCAATCATATTTTCACCGATAACTCAGTTATCGATAAATTTATCGAAATATGTCGATGTCCAAAAGAGACCTGGGGCCTTCACCTTTCGTTTGATACCCATATAGTAGTGAATTTTTTAGGTTTTTGGGCAATCATATTTTGACCGATAACTTAGTTATCGATAAATTTATCGAAATATGTCGATGTCCAAATGAAACCTGCGGCCTTCACCTTTCGTTTGATACCCATATTGTAGGGAATTTTTTACGTTTTTGGGCAATCATATTTTGACCGATAACTCGTTACCGATAAATCTATCGAAGTCCAAATGAAACCTGGGGCCTTCCCCTTTCGTTTGATACCCATATTGTAGGGAAATTTTAAGGTTTTCGGGCAACCACATTTTGACCGATAACTCAGTTATCGATAAATTTATCGAAATATGTCGATGTCCAAATGAATCCTGGGGCGTTCCCCTTTCGTTTGATACCCATATTTTAGGGACATTTTACGCTTTTTGGGCCACTGGGGCTTAAACCGAACAAGAGTTACATACATACAAGCAAGCAAGCAAACAAACAAACATACAAGTGAATCTAATAAAAGCGTGGTAAAAAACTAAAACTCACGCTTTTAGAGAGTATTGAACTAAAAATTTGAAAATAATTTTAAAAACCCTACACAGTAGTATTGTGGAAAAAGCGTGGTCCGCTTTGTTCCATAATTTTCTTTTTTTATTTAAATTATTTTTACCTTTTTAGTGCAATATTCTTTAAAAGCGCGTGTTTTCGCTTTTTAAACTATATTTATTTTTACTTTTTAGTTAAGTGTGTTATGAAGTAATCGATATATATGTATATCGAAGTATACCGCAGTGCAAACGAAACCTCTTTCGTTTGATACCCATATTGTAGGCAATTTTCAATATTATTGGACAACCTCATTTGGACCGATAAGTCAGTTATCGATAAATATATCGAAATGTTCCTTGGTTTAAATAATAGAAACCTGTGGACCTTCCCTTTCGTTTGATATAGGTAGTAGGCATTATGACCGATAACTTAGTTATCGATAAATATAGCGAAGTCCAAATGCAACCTCCTATCGTTTGACACCCACATTGAAGGCACATTTCAAGGTTTTTGTGACAGTCATATGCCACTATCGGGTATACTGAAGTAGAGTTACATACAAACAAGCAAAAATACATATGAATGTATGTACAAGTAAAGCTAATGAAAGCGCAGTAAAGAAACTAGCATTATGTGGGAAAATCGTCGAGCGCTCGATATACGCAAATTATGGGACAAAGCGGACCATGCTTTTTCCAAAATACTACTGTGTAGGGTTTTTAAAATTATTTTCAAATTTTTAGTTCAATACTCTCTAAAAGCGTGAGTTTTAGTTTTTTTAAACTATGTTTATTTTTTACTTTTTAGTCAAATGTCCTAGGAAATTATCGATAAATATATCGAAAAATACAGCAGTCGAAACGAAACCTCTGGACTTCCACTTTCGTTTGATACCCATATTGTTAGGGAATTTTAAGGTATTTGGCCTCAGATTTTGACAATAACTCAGTTATCGATAAATTTATCGAAATATATCGAAGTCCAAATGAGACCTGGGGCCTTCACCTTTCGTTTGATACCCATATTGTAGCGAATTTTTTAGGTTTTTGGGCAATTATATTTTGACCGATAACTCAGTAATCGATAAATTTATCGAAATATGTCGATGTCCAAGTGAAACGTGGGACCCTCACCTTTCGTTTGATACCCATATTGTGGGGAATTTTTAAGGCTTTTGGGCAATCATATTTTGACCGATAACTCAGTTATCGATAAATTTATCGAAGTCCAAATGAGACCTGGGGCCTTCACCTTTCGTTTGATACCCATATTGTAGGGAACTTTTTAGGTTTTTGGGCATTTATATTTTGACCGATAACTCAGTTATCGATAAATTTATCGAAATATATCGAATTCCAAATGAAACCTGGGGCCTTCCCCTTTTCGTTTTATACCCATATTGTAGGGAAATTTCTAGGTTTTTGGGCAATCATATTTTGACCGATAACTCAGTTATCGATAAATTTATCGAAATATGTCGATGTCCAAATGAAACCTGCGGCCTTCACCTTTCGTTTGATACCCATATTGTAGGGAATTTTTCACGTGTTTGGGCAATCATATTTTGACCGATAACTCAGTTATCGATAAATCTATCGAAATATATCGAAGTCCAAATGAAACCTGGGGCCTTCCCCTTTCGTTTGATACCCATATTGTAGGGAAATTTTAAGGTTTTCGGGCAACCACATTTTGACCGATAACTCAGTTATCGATAAATTTATCGAAATATGTCGATGTTTAAATGAATCCTGGGGCGTTCCCCTTTCGTTTGATACCGATATTTTAGGGACATTTTACGGTTTTTGGGCCACTGGGGCTTAAACCGAACAAGAGTTACATACATACAAGCAAGCAAGCAAACAAACAAACATACAAGTGAACCTAATAAAAGCGTGGTAAAAAACTAAAACTCACGCTTTTAGAGAGTATTGAACTAAAAATTTGAAAATAATTTTAAAACCCTACACAGTAGTATTGGGGAAAAAGCGAGGTCCGCTTTGTTCCATAATCGAAATATATCGAAGTCCAAATGAGACCTGGGGCCTTCACCTTTCGTTTGATACCCATATTGTAGGGAATTTTTTAGGTTTTTGGGCAATTATATTTTGACCGATAACTCAGTAATCGATAAATTTATTGAAATATGTCGATGTCCAAGTGAAACCTGGGACCCTCACCTTTCGTTTGATACCCATATTGTGGGGAATTTTTAAGGTTTTTGGGCAATCATATTTTGACCGATAACTCAGTTATCGATAAATTTATCGAAGTCCAAATGAGACCTGGGGCCTTCACCTTTCGTTTGATACCAATATTGTAGGGAACTTTTTAGGTTTTTGGGCATTTATATTTTGACCGATAACTCAGTTATCGATCAATTTATCGAAATATATCGAATTCCAAATGAAACCTGGGGTCTTCCCCTTTCGTTTGATCCCCATATTGTAGGGAAATTTTAAGGTTTTCGGGCAACCACATTTTGACCGATACTCAGTTATCGATAAATTTATCGAAATATGTCGATGTCCAAGTGAAACCTGGGGCCTTCACCTTTCGTTTGATACCCATATTGTAGGGATTTTTTTAGGTTTTTGGGCCTTCATATTTTGACCGATAACTCAGTTATCGATAAATTTATCGAAATATGTCGATGTCTAAATGAAACCTGGGGACCTCCCCTTTCGTTTGATACCCATATTGTAGGGAATTTTTCAGGTTTTTGGGCAATCATATTTTGACCGATAACTCAGTTATCGATAAATTTAGAGACTCCCTAAAAACCGGCTGTGGTAGAGGTGGGGGCGTTCTCATTGCTGTTCAACGAAAATTCCAATCTCACTTGGTTGCGCTTGATAATTGTGATTCGCTATTGGACCAGCTATGTGTCAGCATTAAGGGTGCTTCTTCGCCAAACTCACTGTTTATTGTTGCTTCATACATCCCACCGAATAGCGCGGATTACCTTTATAATGCACATACCGATAATGTGATCTCCTTAATTCTAAATAAGGTAGCTGATAATCATGTTTGTGTATTAGGTGACTTCAACTTATGTGATGTAGGCTGGTCTCCTATAACAAACTTTGGCCTTATGCCCATAAATATTAGTAAGTCGTATGAGTCTTATCTTGTAGACAATATCTTGAGTGTTAACTTAGTGCAAATTAATAAATATGTAAACAGGCTTGGCAGAATTCTTGATCTTGTTTTCATAAGTGACAATATAAACACTTTTATTGAAGAAAGCCATTTTCCTCTGTCACCATCTAGTTTGCATCATCTTCCTCTAACTATTAATTTTGAGTTTTATAAGTTTGCATCAAATGCTTCTGTCGAAAACGTACGTTTTAATTTTAAAGCCGGTAATTTTTCTGAATTAAACATATGTTTAACTGAGCTTAATTGGGAGGAATTATTTTCTACCTCTGATGTCTCGGCTAGTTATCGTATCTTGAAAGATAAATTATCCGCATTGTGTCTAAAATGGGTTCCCATTGTTAGGAAAAAGACTTATAAGCTTCCATGGTACAATCGTCGCCTGAAAAAATTGAAGAATCTGAGGAACAAATTTTTTAAAAGGTACAAAGCTACTGGTAGCTCTATATTTTATGCATCATATCAGAAATACATGAAAGAATTTAACTGTTTAGATAAATTTCTTTATAGGAATTACATACTTAATGTTGAGTCGGGTATAAAAGCCAGTCCCAAATCATTCTGGAGCTTCATCAAATCAAAAAAATCTACCTCTGGTATTCCATCTGCTATAGGTATTCTTGGAGAACGAATCTGCTAGTAACTTAACTGATGCAGCAAATTTGTTCGCGAAGTTTTTTAGCTCTAATTTTATTTTGGATGATTGTAACTCTGAATTTGTGGCTGGTTCTGGAGATAATGTCTCTTCTGTAAATTTTGGATCTCTTAGACTTTCATCTGAGGATTTTCTAGACGGAATATTGGGTCTTAAGCCTTCAGAGAAAACTGATATTGATGGAATTTCGGTTTTTTTGCTCAAAAACGCGCCAGCGTTAATTTTACCAATTACACTTATTTTTAATATGTCTCTGGATTCAGGCTATTTTGTGGAAGATTGGAAAGTTACATGCATTACTCCTACTTTCAAAAGTGGAAACAAAAATGATGTTTGTAATTATCGTCCGATTTCAAAGCTGTCCACAATCTCGAAGCTTTTTGAAGTTATTGTAAAAGAGAAAATATATTTTGCAACCAAAAGTTTAATATCATCATTTCAGCATGGCTTTATTCCAAATCGGTCCACAATTACTAATTTGACTGAATTTAGTGAATACTGCTTTGAGTCTTTCCAACTTGGTCTTCAAGTTGATTGCGTATACATTGACTTTTCCAAGGCTTTCGATAAAGTATCACACAAGGTACTAATTAGTAAGCTTGAATACCTGGGATTTCACTCTGTTTTTTTAAAGTGGATAAAATCGTATTTATCTAATAGACAATGTGTGGTCACTGTTGATAACACTAACTCTCGACCTTTTATAGCGTGTTCGGGCGTTCCACAAGGAAGTATTTTAGGCCCACTGCTGTTCGTGTTATTTATAAATGACATAAGCAGTTGCTTCTCTTTCGCTAAATACCTATTATATGCTGACGATCTAAAAATATATTCTGTAATTCAAAATCGTGACGACATTAATAGGGTTCACGCTGATATTGACAAGCTGCAGGTCTGGTGTTTAAACTCCCGCCTCCCCCTAAACATAAAGAAGTGCTTCAAAATAACGTACGCAAAGACTCAAAATGTGCTGCCTTCAACCTACATGATTGATGACTCTGTTTTGGATTCTTTGGAAGAAACGAAGGATCTTGGTATAATTTTTACCGCGAACTTTACTTTTAATAGCCACATAAGCAATATTATCGCTAAAGCGTACTCACTCTTGGGCTTTATTAGACGGAACTGTGCGAAATTCTCGGATCCTTATACCCTTAAATTACTTTTTACGGCCTTTGTTCGGTCAAACTTGGAATATGGTGCTATAATTTGGAGACCATACCATATTTCCGCAATAAATAGAATTGAAAGGGTTCAAAAAATATTTCTTAGGTTTGCGTTACGCTTACTAAACTTCTCGGAGCCGATGCCTACTTATAACTCGCGGTTACTTCTAATAAATTTGAAAACGCTAGAGACCAGGCGAGTTTTTCTTTCATTATCTTTCTTTTTCAATATTATTAGTGGCGACATTGATTGTATATCTCTTCTTGCTCGGATTAATTTTAATATCCCGCGAAGGTCTCTGCGTACTGTTGTTCCCTTCTATGAACAAATTCTTAGAACTGATTATGCTCGTAACGCTCCCATTGCTCGAGCTATCAATGAACTTAACAGGATCTCGAACTCTGTTTCGTTTGATTTCTCAATTTCTAAGTATGAACTTGTTAACATATTAAATACAGTTTTGTAATCTATTTTTAAGTTGCTGGATTGTTTTACTTATGTAATTTATTTTATGATACACATAGCTTTTAGTCTGTAAGAAACTTGTACTTCATAGACTTGAATAAATAAATAAATAAATAAATAAATAAATATGTCGATGTCCAAATGAAACCTGGGGCCTTCACCTTTCGTTTGATACCCATATTGTAGGGATTTTTTTAGGTTTTTGGGCAATCATAGTTTGACCGATAACTCAGTTATCGATAAATTTATCGAAATATATCGAAGTCCAAATGAAACCTGGGGCCCACATTTTGACCGATAACTCAGTTATCGATAAATTTATCGAAATATGTCGATGTCCAAGTGAAACATGGGGACTTCACCTTTCGTTTGATACCCATATTGTAGGGATTTTTTTAGGTTTTTGGGCAATCATATTTTGACCGATAACTCAGTTATCGATAAATTTATCGAAATATGTCGATGTCCAAATGAAACCTGGGGCCTTCACCTTTCGTTTGATACCCATATTGTAGGGAATTTTTTAGGCTTTTGGGCCTTCATATTTTGATATGTCGATGTCCAAGAGAAACCTGGGGCCTTCACCTTTCGTTTGATACCCATATTGTGGGGATTTTTTTAGGTTTTTGGGCCTTCATATTTTGACCGATAACTCAGTTATCGATAAATGTATCGAAATATGTCGATGTCCAAATGAAACCTGGGCCCTGCCCTTTCGTTTGATACCCATATTGTAGGGAATTTTTAAATTTATCGAAATATGTCGATGTCCAAATGAAACCTGGGGCCCTCCCCTTTCGTTTGATACCCATATTGTAGGGAAACTCAGTTATCGATAAATTTATCGAAATATGTCGATGTCCAAAAGAGACCTGGGGCCTTCACCTTTCGTTTGATACCCATATAGTAGTGAATTTTTTAGGTTTTTGGGCAATCATATTTTGACCGATAACTCAGTTATCGATAAATTTATCGAAATATGTCGATGTCCAAATGAAACCTGCGGCCTTCACCTTTCGTTTGATACCCATATTGTAGGGAATTTTTTACGTTTTTGGGCAATCATATTTTGACCGATAACTCAGTTACCGATAAATCTATCGAAATATATCGAAGTCCAAATGAAACGTGGGGCCTTCCCCTTTCGTTTGATACCCATATTGTAGGGAAATTTTAAGGTTTTCGGGCAACCACATTTTGACCGATAACTCAGTTATCGATAAATTTATCGAAATATGTCGATGTCCAAATGAATCCTGGGGCGTTCCCCTTTCGTTTGATACCCATATTTTAGGGACATTTTACGCTTTTTGGGCCACTGGGGCTTAAACCGAACAATAATTACATACATACAAGCAAGCAACTAAAAAGTAAAAATAAATATAGTTTAAAAAGCGAAAACACGCGCTTTTAAAGAATATTGCACTAAAAAGGTAAAAATAATTTAAATAAAAAACGAAGATTATGGGACAAAGCGGACCACGCTTTTTCCACAATACTACTGTGTAGGGTTTTAAAAATTATTTTAAAATTTTTAGTTCAATACTCTCTAAAAGCGTGAGTTTTAGTTTTTTTAAACTATATTTATTTTTTACTTTTTAGTCAAATGTCCTAGGAAGTTAGCGATAAATATATCGAAAAATACAGCAGTCCAAACGAAACCTCTGGACTTCCACTTTCGTTTGATACCCATATTGTTAGGGAATTTTAAGGCATTTGGCCTCAGATTTTGACAATAACTCAGTTATCGATAAATTTATCGAAATATATCGAAGTCCAAATGAAACCTGGGGCCTTTCCCTTTCGTTTGATACCCATATTGTAGGGAATTTTTTAGGTTTTTGGGCAATCATATTTTGACCGATAACTCAGTTATCGATAAATTTATCGAAATATATCGAAGTCCAAATGAGACCTGGGGCCTTCACCTTTCGTTTGATACCCATATTGTAGGGAATTTTTTAGGTTTTTGGGCCTTCATATTTTGACCGATAACTCAGTTATCGATAAATGTATCGAAATATGTCGATGTCCAAGTGAAACCTGGGACCCTCACCTTTCGTTTGATACCCATATTGTGGGGAATTTTTAAGGTTTTTGGGCAATCATATTTTGACCGATAACTCAGTTATCGATAAATTTATCGAAGTCCAAATGAGACCTGGGGCCTTCACCTTTCGTTTGATACCCATATTGTAATCGAAATATGTCGATGTCCAAATGAAACCTGGGGCCTTCACCTTTCGTTTGATACCCATATTGTAGGGAATTTTTTAGGCTTTTGGGCCATCATATTTTGATATGTCGATGTCCAAGAGAAACCTGGGGCCTTCACCTTTCGTTTGATACCCATATTGTAGGGATTTTTTTAGGTTTTTGGGCCTTCATATTTTGACCGATAACTCAGTTATCGATAAATGTATCGAAATATGTCGATGTCCAAATGAAACCTGGGCCCTGCCCTTTCGTTTGATACCCATATTGTAGGGAATTTTTCAGGTTTTTGGGCAATCATATTTTCACCGATAACTCAGTTATCGATAAATTTATCGAAATATGTCGATGTCCAAAACAGACCTGGGGCCTTCACCTTTCGTTTGATACCCATATAGTAGTGAATTTTTTAGGTTTTTGGGCAATCATATTTTGACCGATAACTCAGTTATCGATAAATTTATCGAAATATATCGAAGTCCAAATGAAAGCTGGGTCCTTCCCCTTTCGTTTGATACCCATATTGTAGGGAAATTTTACGGTTTTTGGGCCACTGGGGCTTAAACCGAACAAGAGTTACATACATACAAGCAAGCAAGCAAACAAACAAACATACAAGTGAACCTAATAAAAGCGTGGTAAAAAGGTGTAGTCAGAAAAAGTCTAATCTATTTTAGAAAAAGTACCTGGGTGACCGAGCTTGCTCGGTGATATCAATTTAGTGCTAACTTTACTTACCAACCTTGTGAGGATGTGTTACACTGTCCTTTATATGTGGGCAAATTATTAAAATTTTTTAATTTTCGTAGCCGTAATGGACTTTTTGCGGACTACCCTACTTGAAAATATTTTAGTTGGTATGTCAGCAAAAATACCTTTGATTTGATACCCATATTGGCTTATCAAACTCCATAAATAAAAAAAAAATTAAATAGGTGGCAACCCTGTAAACTACTCGAAATGTCAACCCTAAAGTAGATAGCCTTGGAATCCTTCATACTGTCACCATACCAAATTTCATCCAAATCGGTCAACCGGTTCTCGAGATAGTACTGCGGTAAGGTGGCAACCCTAGGCCGCAACCCTACTTGAAAATACTTAAGTTGGTATCTCGCCGAAAGTACCTTTCATATGATACCCATATTGGCATATCTTGCTCCATAATTAAAAAAATGGGATAGGTGGCAACCCTAAAGTGCATAGTCTTAAAATCGATCATACTATCACCATTCCAAATTTCAGCCAATTCGGTCAAGCGATTCTCGAGATAGTAACGGATATACAAATATATTGTGGTAAGGTGGCAACCCTAGGTGGCAACCCTACTTGAAAATATTTTAGTTGGTATCTCGCCGAAAATATCTTTCATATGATACCCATATTGGCATATCTTGCTCCATAATTTAAAAAAAAGGGATAGGTGGCAACCCTGTAAACCGCCCCACGTGGCAACCCTAAAGTGGGTAGTCTTAAAAGCGATCATACTATCACCATGCCAAATTTCAGCCAATTCGGTCAAGCGATTCTCGAGATAGTACCGGATATACAAATATATTGTGGTAAGGTGGCAACCCTAGGTGGCAACTCTACTTGAAAATATTTTAGTTGGTATCTCGCCGAAAATACCTTTCATATGATACCCATATTGGCATATCTTGCTCCATAATTAAAAAAAATGTGATAGGTGGCAACCCTGTAAACCGCCCCAAGTGGCAACCCTAAAGTGGGTAGTCTTAGAATCCATCATACTATCTTTGTGCCAAATTTCATCCCAATCGGTCAAGCGGTTCTCGAGATAGTCCGAACATACAAAAATACAAATATACAAATATACAAGATTAACTCGTTTAAAGATATTAGATACTAATTAGAATTACACCGCAACCATTAGTACGATCTATTGTAGTACATGGTACTATGCAAACATTATTTGAAATTTTTGGTTTGCTTTGGTTTGGTCACAGATGCTTTTTCGTGTTTGGGTAAATACAAATATGATGCTGATGTATATATGATCTAGTATGTCAACTGCTATAATTCTTGTGTATATACACAGAAAAAAGGCACTGGTAAAAAGGCACTGGTAAAAAGGCACTGGTAAAATCAACAATCTCGTGCTGTTATCCTGAAGTTGAGCAAATTTTGATTGTTTGAACGGTAATTTTTGTTGAATTAACTGCATTCAGATCTTTTATGATCCCTCTAGATCTTTTATGATCCAATTTTGGCCAGGTTTGTTTGGATGTCCGGCACCCTGGGGATTGTTGCACCTTTCGTTGGCTCGACGGGGTGTGTACTCCTTCAGCAACTAATTCGACAAACGGCTTAGTTATGCAAGCTAATGCTGAAGGAGTACACACTCCGTCAAGCCAACGAAAGGAGAGAAATCTCCATATTAATAGGTGTTCTAACTGGGCACTGTCTTATTGATAGGAGCGCAGAAAAGCTAAATGTGCCCTATCGACGATGCTGTAGGAGCTGCAAAGATGATGAGGAAGAGGAAACGGTGAAGCACCTCATCTGCAACTGCCCGGCCTTGAGCGGCGCGAGAACGCGCTTTTTGGGAGTTCCCTTCCTGGATAGCCTAAACCAGATCGCTGAACTGGGCATAAAGGACTTGATGGCCTCAGGGATTTTCCATATGGCCGGGTCCCGGGACTGACTTTCCTAGTGTTGGTGGTATCACAACGGGCCTTTCAAAACTGGCCTGAGTGTGCCTCTGCGGCAGCCACTTGAACCTAACCTAACCTAACTGCATTCCACTGTTTGAACTGTAACAGATTTGTAAATTAAAAAAAAAAAAACTAGGTCCCGCCAACTTGTAGGAAAAAAATCAAAGCAGCACACTATAAGTTGGAAGAGAAGTTCGGCAAAAGTATCGTTAGAGGTTATGACAACCTGTTGGTATATAACCGCCATTTATTTTTACGTTGCGGCATAAACTTGAGTATATTGACAACAACAATATAAATTAACTCTAACAATGCTCCTTTAACTCGAGTGTATGGCCCAGCATGAAAGCAGTCTTACTTTGACTCTTTTTGATGTAAAAATAAGACTTACTTTTATCTATATATACATATGTGGGACCGGAACTCCGCAGTGGACGACTAACTTAACCTTAAGTAACCTTAATTTACCTTACCTAAAAATACAACTCCAAAGCCCCAATTACATAAAACTTTGACAAATGCGCGCCTCGTTTTTGAGCATTTTCAAAAATTTCGCTTCGCTTTACGTTTAAAAAACTTTGTATGAAAGTGGATCCTACAAAGTTGAATTTGAAAGGAGCCATTGCAAGTTGAATTCAGTAATTAAATTAAAAATACAATAAACAACATAATTTAAAAAATATAGAAAAAAAAACGTGTGTTAACTTTACCGAGAATCGAACTTAGAGCCTTTAGCTCATTTTTGGCTATGTATGAACTAGTATATCAACTGGTATAATGCTGATGCAGAGGCTGACTAGTATACCAATTGGTATGGTGCTGATGCAGAAGAGGACAATTGCTTTTCTTTTTCTCTTGTAACTGCTTCTTTTTTACCTTGTAATTTATAGATGCTTTTTCGTGTTTGGATAAATACAAATAGCCAGGGTTGGGCATTTTTGCACTACCACTAATTTTTTAGTGATAATTTTTTCAGTGATAGTTAAAATCAAAAACCACTATCACTAAAAATTTGGTGATAGTGTTTTTTAATTTTATTTATTATTATTTTCGGACCAGGTTTTCTTAAAATTTTGTTAAATTGAGTTAAAGGAAGTCTTTCTGAATGATTATCTCAAGTTTCGTTGGAAAATTCGCAATGGTAGGGTATTATTATAAAGTCGACCCCACTTTTACTTAATATTTAGTGATAATGATTTTTGGTTTTAACTATCACTGAAGAAATTTTCACTAAAAAATTAGTGGTAGTGCGAAAATGCCCAACCCTGCTGCTTTCTAAAGAATAAACTGGTATATTGCTGATGTAGAGGCTGACTATGATACTGGTGCATAGACCGACTAGTATACCAACTGGAATGAATGTCAAATTCGTGGACTAGTATGACAAGTGGAACGATCTGAATGGGCATAATGATTAGTATGTGCTGCCGCATAGACTGAGCAGTATGTCAACTGGTATGATTCTGATGTATATATGAACTAGTCTGTCAACTGCTATGATTATGATGCATATATGAACTAGTCTATCAACTGGTATGAGTCTGATGTATATATGAACTAAGCTGCCAACTGGTATGATTCTGATGTATATATGAACTATTCTTTCAACTGGTACGATCCTGACGTATATACGAACTGGTATGATAATGATGTGTATAATAACAAGTATATTAACTGGTATATTCCTAATGCAGAGGCTGACTAGTCAGCCAATTGGTATGGTGCTGATGCAGAGAAGGACAATTGCCATCTCGTAGGACATCGCCGTGTTAAAAATACCAGTTGCTAATATGGAAACATTGTTGAACTCGAACTAGTTGAGGCCGCCTGGCTGACTGGTATTTGATTAGAATAAAACTAGTTAAGTTGACTGCAGGGTAGAGCTGCAAAACTATCGAAGGCACTATCGATAGTATCTATAGTTGAAATTTTTGTGCCACTATCGATAGTTTTTTTCCACTATCGATAGTTATAACCCACAATTTTTTTTTTCATATGGCAGTGCTTAAAATCATCGTTTTCATTTTAAAATTGGTTTTCAATGACGCGCTGGTGTGGTTTGGTAAGTAATATAACTTTTGTATCATTGTTTATCCCTACTATAGTTTTGGCAACTTATTTTCTTCTTCTTGCGAATTTGAGTGGAAGGCACTGGCTGAGTGACTCCAAATGAAATGGAATTAAGGAATAGTATGAAGCCCAATAAGCCATTTTGTTTGATATCAACCTGAGACGCATTTGATATGAAACCTTCAACGTCAATTCTCACTTTTTGAAAACTAAATATCAATTAATCAATCAATTAATTTTCTACAGTTTCTACCTTCACAGTTTTTATACATACGACCCCCTCTACCATTCCCTAAAATAAATATTGTCCAAATCGTGGTACATTAGTGACCCTCATTATTTACCAAACGTTTGAGAAAATATTTTTCTGTGCTTATGGGGAATATGCGTGTGTATTGGTGTGATTTTGCGAGTTGCGCTACTATATAAGGTATACAATGTTTTGTATAGAATACTATTACTAAATTAATTTTTTATGTGCGTTTTACTATGCTTACCCTCGTGAAGGGTGGATACCTTGCCGCGGTACGAGGGCTTAAGTCGATAGCCACAGGGCTACGCTGCCCTTGTGATCATAGCTCCGTAAGGCACTTCATCACGAGAGCAGCGTAGCCTCTCTGGCGCGACGACAAAGATCTTCCCCCTCCCAATCCAGGGGTTATGCGAAACCGTGCCCATTGGACGTTTGCAGCCGGGAGGCAAATCGTGGCTATATTTGAACGGAGCCTCTCTGATACCGGGTCGGCTCAGAGAGTAAGCATGGCCTTACCGACACATTTTCCCCTACTCTTCCCTTGACCCTAAGCTGGCCTTGTCCTACGATGGGTCGTACGAACAAGATGAACTCAAATAACCCAAATAAAAACGATAAACCTAAAAAACAAACAACGCCAAATTTCACTCCTCAGCAAAGGAGAGCTATGGAGGAACAGGCGAGAAAGCAACAACGACGCCGGAGGACAACCTCCGTTCCACAATCAAGGGGGGGATCGACAACGATGGCAACTACGAGTCGGTCAACCAACCCTCTATCGACTAACATTCATTTGATGGGAGGTAGCACCAGTGCGGTTGCCAACGCAGCTAAGCGGACAACGGCGGATGCTAAACTCCCATCAACCGCTGATATGAAAACCAGTATCTTTACGTCGGTGGCAGCGGTCTCACGACCTGGCCTCGGAGTTTCGAAGGAGAAAGAAGCTGCAACTTAGATTTCGGCAAGGAGAGCGACCGCGATGGCAACTACGGGTCCGCACTCCCAGGAGACATCTCCCCGCCGCTTCACATACCACGAGAAAAGATTGGCTGCAAAGATCCTGAAGAGGTATGAAGGGGTACCGCAGGAATCGCTGTCGCCGAATTCCAGTAAATCGGTAGAGCTTGCGAAAGCTGTGATACCGGATTTCCAAAATTCTTACATGCCAAAGAGGTTAAAAGTTAACCCTTTCAAGCGCCAGAGATCGGACCTGGAGTTAAATCCCCCTCCCAAGCGGCAGCAGAATACTCCTGGAGCGGGCAAACTAAGCTTTGCTGAGGTAACCAAGGACAGGATCCTTATAGGCGTCCTTGACCGAGGCAATGACCGTCTGGCCATCCCTAAGGACCGGTGGCGTTACGTGCGAAATGAACTCGGCAACATTCTTCTCAATGTTGCTCCGGAGTTTCCGGGTAGTTCGGCGCGAGTAACGGATGCGGGTTGGCACCAGGGTCAGATTAAATTACTCGCATGCGAGCATGCAAAAACCGTAGCACCGTACAAGGCAGCAGCTGCTAAATTGGGAGAAGTCTACAAGGGCGCAAAGATAGAGGCCGTGGACTGGAAGGACATTCCAGCTCGTCCAAGGGCAATGGCGTGGATTCCGGCCATCCCTGACGAGCCCGAGAGAATTCTCGGGATGCTACGGCTAATGAATCCGTCCCTCCCAACGCATGACTGGAGTGTCAATCTGGTCGGGGATGCGGTAGGGCCCGACAGACAGGTGGTGTTCACCATGAAAAAAGAGTCAATCGAGCCCCTCAAAAGGTGCAATGGCCTAGTACACTACAGCGTAGGCCAGATCGTTATCCACGTATATCGTGGTGATGCTCAGCGCGCTGCCTTCTCGGCTGCTCCGGGGGAACCGGAAAACGAATTACCAGAAGAGGAAGCGGAGGATTCCGATGCGGAAAGCATTGGCGATAGTGCTGTGAACAACTCGGAGATGGAGGACAGCCTACAGGACGAGGAAGTCCTCGACGTCACGGTGGTAGCAGCCAACGCTGAGCGATTAACATCTAACGCTACAGACAGCAAGACTCCTGCAACGCCATATCGGGCAGTTAATCGGAACAACTCGTCGTTGATAGGCAACCTCCGGGATGGGGCAAACCTCGACGATATGGGGACGGCAGGGAAGTCCGTGCGCTCTCATGTTGGTGGTGCTTCAGATTAATCTGCACAAATCTAAAGTGGCTTCGGCTGCTTTAAGTAGTCGTCTTTCTAAAGGCGACGTGGATGTGGTCCTCATCCAAGAACCCTGGGTCAATAGCTCGAGAATCTGCGGATTGGGGACTAAGGGATTCAAGCTCATTCGAGCCAGCGAGGCGAGCAAAGTCAGATCGTGTATTTTGGTCAAGTCTGAGTTGAACTCCTTCTCCTACCTAACTACTCCAATGGTGATATTACCGCTGTCAGTCTAACGGTCGACAGCACCCGCCTGACGGTGGCGTCGGTCTATATGCCCTACGACGCCGAAGAACCCCTACCACAAACGGAGGTGAAAGACCTGGCGTCAAATTTCTGCACGGGTAATCTTATTATTGGAGCGGACGCTAATGCTCACCATGTCCAATGGGGAGCTCCGACATCAATGCCAGGGGCGAGTCTCTGTTTGATTACCTCTTAACAACCAACCTGGTGATTTGCAACGTGGGTAATGAGCCTACTTTTATCACTAAGACCCGCAGGGAGGTCATAGACCTCACTATCTGTAGTGAAGGCGCTTATGAGTGGGTCAGAAAATGGCGGGTTATTGTAGAACAACCAGTCATGAAGCACAATCCACGTAACACTAATTGGCAGTTACACAATGAAATATTAGACAGAGACCTACCAGTACTGCCTTCACAAGCCCCCTCATCAGTAGAGGAGCTGGAGGATCTTGTTACTACATTTACATCGGCGCTCTCAAATGCTCTAGGGCAGGCTTGTCCAGTGCCAAAACCACGCGGTAAGCACAGGCCACATTGGTGGTCCTACGATTTGGACTCGCTCCGCAAATCATGCCGGAAACAATTTAACAAGGCCAAGAGCCTCGGCTCTGAGCCTTATTGGCACGAATATAAAGCTAAACTAAGGGCCTACAAAAAATCTCTGAGACAGGCGAAGAGAACCTCGTGGAGAAATTTCTGCACTGGCGTCGAAAAGGTCGACGACACAGCGAGACTTAGACGAGTCCTCTCGAAAAGTCAAACAGCCATCAGCTATTTGCCAAAACCTGACGGATCCTGGACCAGCACGGAAGAGTAAACCCTTGAGCTGCTCTTAAATACACATTTTCCGGGGAATCTGCATGACGCACCACTAGCACCTGCAACAAACCTGGCAGTAAATATACCCATCACTGAGGAAAAGGTAAGGTGGGCAGTTAAGAGCTTTGAACCGTATAAGGCTACCGGGCCGGACGGGATTATCCCCGCGCAACTTATAAACACGTTGGAGACATCAGCTAAATGGCTAAAAAGCGCCACGGTAGTGTTTATCCCTAAGGCTGAGAAGGCATCCCACTACGAGCCAAAAGACTACAGACCGATCAGTCACTCGTCCTTTGTACTAAAAACCTTTGAGAGGATACTAAGCGACTACCTCTCAACGACTATTGATAGCAACCTTATCTCTAGCTATCAGCATGCATACACCAAGGGTAAATCAACAGAAACCGCTCTGCACAGCCTAGTATCTGTCATTGCAAAATCGCTGTGTGAAAAGGACGACTGTCTCGTGGCCCTCCTAGACATTGAGGGGGCTTTCAACAATATAAGCCCGGAGGCTATCAACTCCGCTCTAACTAATCTGGGCGTAGATAGACCTCTAACTGGTTTAATTGACCAACTTTTAAGGGGAAGGAAAATAGCTACTTCACTTGGTACGGTTGAGTTATCACGTTTGTCACAAGAGGAACACCCCAGGGTGGTGTTCTTTCCCCGCATTTATGGAACCTCACAGTCAACTCGTTGCTACGTGACACAAGCTGGGGGCGGGAAGATAGTGGCATACGCAGACGATTTAGCTATTGCCTTCAGAGGCAAGTTCCCACAAACTCTGTGTGACCTGATGCAAGTAGCACTGCGAGAAGTTTCCACGTGGTCCTCTCGCTGCGGACTTAGTATCAACCCGGGGAAAGTGGAACTTGTCCTCTTTACCAACCGGTACAAAATACCGCCACTAAGCCTACCAGAACTAGATGGCACCCGCCTGGGCTTGTCGGATAAGGCCAAGTTTCTAGGCATAGTTCTGGACAGGAAATTGAATTGGAAGGAGAATGTTCTTCAGCGTCAGAAGAAAGCTTGCATGCTCTTTACACATGCAAAAGAGCCATTGGCAAAAAAGGGGGGCTCAGCCCTAGAGTATGCAGTTGGATCTATGGTCCATATGGTGGCCTGCGCTGAGCAAGGCAACATACCTGAATCTGTTGCGGAAAGTCCATAGATCCAATATGATCTGTATAAGCGGTGCGCTAAGGACAACGCCCATCGAAGCCCTCCAGGTCATTCTGGGCATTTTGCCACTTGATCTGGAAGGGTTTCGGTCAGCGGCGGCATCAGCTCTGCGCCTAAGAGAAACCTCCAGTTGGGCTGCGGGTACTATTGGACACTCCAGTTTCTGGAATCTTACTCCAGTATTCTGGAATCACAGATCGTTGTGCGACCACTACAGTCGGGGATAGCTGTTTCAAAATAAACATTTCCGGCAGAGAAGACTGGGAGAGGACGGATTGGTCTCCCGAAACAAATGGTGGCACTTCCATATACACCGACGGCTCGAAGTTGGACGGCAGAGTTGGAGGAGGGGTTTATTCAAGGGATTTGGACCTTGAGCTCTCCTTCAGACTACCTGATCATTGTAGCGTCTGGTTAAGCAAACGTATTATCGGAGAAGATATCGCTATTTTCAGCGATAGCCAAGCGGCAATCAAATCCCTTGGCTCATACACGTTCAACTCTGAACTGACGCTCAGCTGTCGTCGATCTCTTCAGGAGATGGCCCAACAGAACCGCGTAAACCTCATATGGGTCCCGGGACATAGGGACATTGAGGGAAACTGTAAGGCAGACGAGCTTGCCAGGCAGGGCACGACCAAGCAGGTTCTTCAGGATAAAGAGCGCTTAGGTATGCCGTATGCCACATGCAAACTAATGCTGAAGGAGCACACACTCCGTCAAGCCAACGAAAGATGGCTGCAAGCCCCAGGGTGTCGGATATCGAAACAAACCTGGCCAAAATGGGATCTTAAAAGGTCTAGACGCATATATGCCCTAACTAGGAGGGAAATCTGCATATTGATAGGGGTATTAACCGGTCACTGCCTCATTGGTAGGCATGCAGAAAGGCTAGGTGTGCCCTACCGACGATGCTGCAGGAGTTGCAGAGATGATGAGGAGGAGGAAACAGTGGAGCACCTCATCTGCAACTGTCCGGCTTTAAGCGGCGCGAGAACGCGCTTTTTGGGAGTTCCGTTCCTGGATAGCCTAAGCCAGATCGCGGAACTGGACATAAAGGACTTGATGGGCTTCGAAGTTTTGACTGAATGGTCTATTCTAAACAAGGTAATCGCTATCGTAACGGATAATGCTGCATCTACGATCAAAGCATGCGAAGAGACATATACCGTGCTTTGCACATTCATTAAATTTAGTTGTGCAGGATGCCTTAGCACAAGAAAATATAAAGCCGATTTTGACAAAATGCAAGCGAATTGTTGCTTATTTTAAGAGCAGTACCATAGCTTACGAAAAGTTTAAAGCGGCGCAAGGGGTTGAAAAGCCGTATAGCCTTTTGCAAGAGGTGCAGACCAGGTGGAACAGCGCCTACCTCATGATAAAACGCATTTTACTAACCAAAGACTCGATTTCCAATGTACTGTTGAGTACTCCAAAAGCCCCATCACCTCTTACTGCCGATGATGTAATGGTTTTAACTGATTTATGTGAACTTCTTGCGCCTTTTTATGACGCTACTCTACAAACTTCTGCAAATGGTTCTGTCACTATTTCCTTGGTGATTCCAATTTCTTTTGGACTGTATCAAACTTTAAATGATTTGAAGAGGCAAGTGAAAACTTCGGATGGATTAACGTTGTGTAATTTTTTGATAGAGCGAGTAAAAATACGCCTTTTTCACTACGAAAACCGTACCATCACCAAACTGGCCACTATTTTAGACGCTCGGTTTAAAAAAGAAGGATTCCCCTCATCTTCAAACGCAGATTTAACTACGTGAGCCCTTGAAGATGAAATCGCTGTCATGCCAAGGGTTCCACAAAGGCCTTCAACTATAGAAAATTCGCCAACGACTTCCAACACTCAATCAAAACATGACCAGCCTCTCTTAAAATTTCTCAGTGCCAAAATTGATCAAAAGGTGAATTCAACGAGGGCAGATTCAATAATTTCCGTTCGCCGTTATCTCGAACGTCCAAATGCTCCACAAGATTGTAACCCTTTGGAGTATTGGAAGGTAATTACTTATTTTATGGATTTAAAAAACAAATACATATGTGCATATTTATATTTTCAGAGCATGAAAATGATTCGATCCCACTATGTAGTTGTGCAAGACGCTACTTTTGCATTCCAGCTACTTCGACAGAATCAGAGCGGATGTTGGAGCTGGTTTGATCGTTTCGGATAGAAGGGCAGCCCTGAAGGCAAAAAATGTAAATATATTACTGTTTTTGAACAAAAATAAGTGGGTAATGGAAGAACCCAAAAAATCCTTATTTGTTTTATGTTTAGCTTTATCTCTTACTAAATTAATAAAATGTATAAATAAAAGAGGCTTTTTATAGCTATATATCTGTGGCAATAAGGGCAAACGACTAAACTGGAGTTTGGTCACAAATTAGTTATTAGCATCATCGATCCCGTATTAAGATCTATAGTCACACAAATGTTCATGGCTTTTGCTCAAAAATTGTAGATTTTATAGCCAAAAAACCATTTCGAATATCCATACAGGAACCCCCTTATTCATAAAAAATATAAAAGGGTTATTAAGCTCTTACAATTCAAAATTTGTATGGAAATGTCATTTTAAAAAGCTTTATAAACCAATTTTATTTTTTATGAATATGGGGATTACACTACAAACTTGAATTACGAAACGCTCTAGTGAAAAACTTAGAAAAATAACTTTGGCCGTTTTGCCACAGATATAAGGCTAAAGGCGCAGAATACAAATGTACTACTTTTAACCAGGGCTGCAAATAGTTTTGAAGGGCACCGGTTTATGTTCCAATACAACCATTTCTTAACAGGTTTGAACCCGTGACTAGAATCTTTTCAATTTTTGAGTAGTTTGTAGCCCTGGTTTTAACAAAGGGTAATTGAATACCATTTTTTTATTAACTTTTTATATACGTGAAGTATGTTATTACTTATTTGATCGTTTGTTCTTATCGTTAATATTATTTAATATTTTGTTTTGATAACAAAATAAAAGACTTTTTGCACAAACAATTAAGTGCATTGAAAAAAAAACAACCTTTATTTTTATTGTAAAGAAAGGCGGTGAGCCTTTTTATACCCAGCACTAGTACTAGTACAGGGGTATATTAACTTTGTTCAGACAAAAAATTTAACGGCACAAAATAATCGAGATAGATATAGAGTTCCACATATGAAAGTTCTAAGGATGAGGAGAGGAGTTCATTTAGGCATGTCCGTCCGTCTGTCCGTGTACACGATAAATTAAGCAAAACTTGATATATTTGCATGAAATTTCACAAATAGGTTACTTTCTGGCCAAGGTAGGTTGCTTTTGAAAATGGGCGAAATCGGATTATAACCACGCCCACTTTCGTATAGAAATTTCGAAAATGACATGAAAACTATGTTAGATATTTAATGTTCGGTTAACCCGAACTTAGACTTCCTTACTTGTTTTGTTATAAGACTGAACAAAACTATCGATACTATCGATAGTATGTGTTTCAACTATCGAAACTATCGAGTGGTCGGATTATCGATAGTTTTGCAGCTCTACTGCAGGGACATACTAATCATTATGCCCATTCAGATCGTACCACTTGTCATACTAGTCCACGAATTTGACATTCATTCCAGTTGGTATACTAGTCGGTCTATGCTCCAGTATCATAGTCAGCCTCTACATCAGCAATATACCAGTTTATTATTTAGAAAGCAGCGACTATATGTATTTACCCAAACACGAAAAAGCATCTGTGAATTACAAGGTAAAAAAGAAGGAGTTCAAGAGAAAAAGAAAAGCAATTGTCCTCTTCTGCATCAGCACCATACCAATTGGTATACTAGTCAGCCTCTGCATCAGCATTATAACAGTTGATATACTAGTTCATACATAGCCCAAAAATGAGCTAAATGATCTGAGTTCGATTCTCGGTAAAGTTAACACAAGTTTTTTTTCTATATTTTTTAAATTTAATTTAAACATAATATGTTGTTTATTGTAATTTTAATTTAATTATTGAATTCAACTTGCAATGGCTCCTTTCAAATTCCGCGTTCGTCAAGTTTGATTATATAGGATCCACAAAGTTACATTATATAGGATCATACAAAGTTTTTTAAACGTAAAAAAAAAAAAAAAAACTAATGGCGGCGATATAGCAACAGGTTATCATAACCTCTAACGAGATTTTTAGCCGAGCTTCTCTTTCCAACTTGTGGTGTGTTGCTTTTGAGTTTTTCCGGAGAGTTTGCCAAACTACTGCCGAGGGGCGACCCCGTTTAGAAAAATCGTTTTTTCTAAATAATTTTTGATGTTACTTTTGCCGGGCATCGAACCGCCACGACTTGGTGTAGAAGGCCGAACACTTAACCGCTACACCACGGCGGCCGAAGCGAAATTTTTGCAAATGCTCAAAAACTAGGCGCGCATTTGTCAAAGTTTTATGTAATTGGGGCTTTGGAGTTGTATTTTTAGGTAAGGTAAATTAAGGTTACTTAAGGTTAAGTTAGTCGTCCACTGCGGAGTTCCGGTGCCATATATGTATATATAGATAAAAGTAAGTCTTATTTTTACATTAAAAATAGTCAAAGTAAGACTGCTTTCATGCTGGGCCATACACTCGAGTTAAAGGAGAATTGTTAGAGTTAATTTATATTGTTGTTGTCAATATACTCAAGTTTATGCCGCAACGTAAAAAATATGGCGGTTATATACCAACAGGTTGTCATAACCTCTAAAGAGACTTTTGCCGAACTTCTCTTCCAACTTATATTGTGCTGTTTTAATTTTCTTCTACAAGTTGGCGGGACCTAGTTTTTTTTTTAATTTACAAATCTGTGACTGTTCAAACAGTTGAATGCAGTTAGCTTAGGTTAGGTTCAAGTGGCTGCCGCAGAGGCACACATAGGCCAGTTTTGAAAGGCCCGTTGTGAAAGGGCGCGCGAACCGGCGTGGGCCGCGGGCCGCGTGCCGCCTCCTTCCCCCCCCCAACAATAATTCACGAAATAAGCATAGTTATGTAATCGGACATATTATTTCTGTATTTCCTTCCTCAGCATTCTTTTTCATTTGCTGAAAACAGTCATTGCAAACTTTAAAATGTTTGCATGGAACAAACAAAAGTTGCCGTTCTTGTAAGGATATAATTTTGTTGAGGTTCGTCTACAGGTACAGTTTCGGATATTTCTTCATCACCCGAATCATCACTATCAGAGGTGTGGATTTCATTTAAAAAACTCTACACTCTCTTCTCTTAACTCTACCTTTATCTACTTTTTGTATAACACTTGTTTTAATACATAATGGCCAGTTGAGAGTAACAAAGAATGTATCTACAATGTATGTATGTATGCTTATATATTACTGGACTTATGCTGCAGCGGAAATCTACATATTTATTCGACAAATGTGCGGTGCGAACACAAAAAAAGTCAGTGATGCGTTCATGTCCACTTTTTTGCCTTATTGCCATTTGGGGTATAGCCCGCGCGCGCTATTGCCTTCTTTCGGCGGACGTTATTTCTTTTTCGATGAGGAAATAAAGCCCGTGGGCGTTATTTCTTTTTTTTTAGGAAATAACGCCCGTGGGCGCTATATACACGGGCTCTATTGCACTGCACCCTAATATAGCTCTAATGTTTCTTTAAACACGAGACGTAATTGGCATCCCTCATGATCTGAAATTATATACTTATCTGAAATTGGCCCTAAGAGCTCCTAATAACGATACAATTGCATACCTTCTAAGTTTAAGTCAATACTGTGGGCATTGCCTCCATTAATGTTGTCCGGAATTTCAAGATGAAAGGATATATTAGCGTTGTTTAAATTTAAATTGCCTACCCTGGAAAAATTGCCGCTTTGTGTTTTTAGTTGAATAACTGTACTGTTATTGTGAACTTTCGGTATAGCCTCATAGTTCAACTCATCATCATATACTTCGCCATCCCATTCAAATTCACTGGTCTCGTCCCCTTCAACTTCCGACTCATACCGATCCTTTAAAACTTGTTTTGGAACTGTTAAAATATAAAGAGTTTTAAACAACAATATTACACGATGTTTGTACAAATAACTTTTAAACTACACCTTTTTCAGTTTATATTCAGAAAGTTACAATTTTTATTCAGAAAATTACAATTGATATTCAGAAAATTCATATTAATATTCAGAAATTTCATTTCATATTCAGAAAATTACAATTGATATTCAGAAAATTCCATTTGTATTAAAAAATTAAAATTAATATTCAGAAAATTACAATTGATATTCAGAAAGTTAAAATTGATATTCAGAAATCCAAATTTATATGAAAATATCAAATGCAGAGTACAAAGAGATTTTCTGAATATGAATTGTAACTTTCTGAATATCAATTGTAATTTTATGAATATTGTTTTTTATCTGAGTATAAAATGAAACTTTCTGAATATTAATTGTATTTTTCTGAATATCAAATGGAAATTCTAAATACAAATTGTAGTTTTCTGAATATGAAATGGAAATTCTGAATATTAATTGAAATTTTCTGAATATCAATTGTAAATTCTGAATATCAATTGTAACTTTCTGAATATAAACTGAAAAATGTGTACACCTTAGTTACAATTAAGACAGTAACATTTAATATTCAGAAAATTGAAATTCAAGTTCAGAATTTTATTTTCATATTCAGAAAACCTTAATTCAAGTTCAGAAAGTTACAATTCAAGTTCAGAGTTTCCATTTCATGTTCAGAAACTTGCAAGTTCAGAAAATTACAACTCAAACTCAGAATTTTCATTTCATATTCAGAAAGTTTCAATTCACGTTCAGAAAATTACAATTCAAGTTCAGAATTGTAATTTTCTGAATATGAAATGAAAACTCCGAACTTGAATTGTAACTTTCTGAACCTGAATTGCAATTTTCTGAATATGAAATGGAATTTCTGAATTTTAATTGTAATTTTCTGAATATGAAATGAAAATACCGAACTTGAATTGTAACTTTCTGAACTTGAATTGTAATTTTCTGAATATGGAATGAAAATTCTGAATTTGAATTGTAATGTTCTGGTACAAATGCTTACCGCGCGAGACGTTAAAGGCTAAAACAAAGATAGCTCTGTTGCGTTGCATGACATTAATAATTTTGGCAAAAACGCGCAAAACCGAAAAGCTAGCCCCCAATGAACACGCGGCAGCCCATTTGATAATATATATATAATATATGTTAGTCACTTGTCGGCACCGCCTGCCTCATAGGCCAAACAGATTCAGTCCGTGAATGCGTCAGATACGTGACGTACGTAAATTTTAGATCAAATTCTATTTTGACGTATCCGTCGTATCTGTTGTTACGCATACAAACACCCGCAGTCTACTTTGCTGTCAGTTGTTTCAACGTACTGACGGACTGATTCTTCTGAACGCTTCACCATTGTATACCTTATATTTTTGATGATTTATGTTACTTCCATTTGCAAGTGATGTATACTAGGGATTCCAATTTCCGGGAATTCTAGCCTTTCGGGATTTTCGGGATTTGGAAGGTTAATTCGGGATTGTCCCGAATTTTTTTTTTCCATTTGGTCTCCGACAAATCACGTATGCATAGTAATAATAAAAATTTCAGTGTAGAAAAAAATAATAATGAATGCCATTTGACTTAGAGAAAAATTACTTTTTCTGAAGTCTGAAGTGTGATCTTAAAGAAATTATTGTTAATAGTGTCATCTCTACTCACCTGCCAAGAAATGTCAAACTACATATAAAAAAAACGCTGGTCAAGAAATGTTTTCACACGTCAAATTTTCTTGAGCCAGTACTCAGTTCATAAGAAAAAATACAGCACTTTTCGATAGTTGGCAACGCCGGTTTACCTCAAGAAATAAAAATGCTCGTATATATTTCTTGAGGTAAACGTGCAGATTCACGCCAAAGATGAGTATATACTTCGCTAAACATGTTTTATACAGTTTTATAATAGTAATTTGCAATAAAATGGAAAATGCCGTAAACGTCAAAATTTCTTGACCAGGCATAAGAAATATATGCTCGTTTTTTCTTGACGCATTTCTTGGCAGGTGGGTAGCCCGCTTTAACCTGGCCTCTGCCTCAACACTTGTGGGTTGAACTGTTGACAAAAAGTCAAATGCTTTCTGAAGGTAATAGCCTTTGTTGCCCCCATAACAAAAAATATCAATTTCTTTCCCCAAAGCTTTTTTTAATTCATATTCGTTTCTATTGTGGGACATTTGGGAGCCACTAGTCAAAACTTGATGCAACTTTTCTTTAAGACTAAAGGCTTGGTTTCCTCGAAAAGCGGTGCCGCTATGTAACGTTCGAATATAGCGGTAGCTTTGCTCACAGTCATTAGCAGCACCGCTTTTCTGTAAACTTACATGCAAGTAGCGGTGACTTCAATCCATTTGAAATTGTAAATTTGCGGCCACTTTTTTTTTTTTTCTTCTATATTTTTAAAATATTTGTTTTGAAAACAATTAATTGTAGTTTTTGTAAACGAATTTGAAGAATTTTATTGAATTGACACCGCTATGACAATGACGGTGAGAAAAAACGTTGACGAAAAATTGCCACCGTCTTGACGGATGCTATATTACATTACGGTGAACTTCACCGTCTTCTTACTTTACACTCAATTACTTTTACATGGCAGTATTTTTGACAACGTACTTCACCGCTATGTAACGGACGCTATATAGCGTCACCGCTTTCGAGGAAACCAGCCCTTAACGGGCTTGTCAACTTCAACCACTTCGTCGGTGATATTAGTATCGTTTTCGTTATGAAGCATATTTTCTGTATTACGAAGGATGCTCTCGAGCTCCTTCCCAATGACTGATAAGCTAATTTCTTTAGAAAATGCATACTTTAAATCATATATATTACTCGGATTATTTAAAAAGGCGGTGTTGCAAATATTGTAGAAATAGTTATTTTTCCCTCAAAGGGGGATGTTTTTGGTCGAAGTTTAGAATCATTTAGAATCATATTCTACTTAGAGTATATACATATATACAAGATAACTTGAATGTATTTAAAAATATATTTTCGGTGAACCCGGGATTTTCCGGACTTAAAAAACAACGGGATCCTGGGATTGGAATCCCTAATGTAAACATTATAATATAAGGTCCTTATATGGTAGCGCAACTCACAGCTGTTCGCAAAAAAACACATTAATACACACGCACAGTATATTCCCCATAAGCACAGAAAAATATATTCTATTTCGGCCGAAAACCGAAGCCGAAGCCAAACCAAAATAAGAAAAGAGATTTTTTTATTTCATAACAATTCATTATTTTTGTTTCCTGAATAAACAAAAGACCTTACAAAAATACATACATAGTTGTAAACAAAAATAAAAAAATTAAGTCTTTAGCTAGGTACTAACATCGAGTTTCACGTGAAACAGCTGTCAAAATCCATACAAAATTTCTTGTCGTGAAATTTCGCTTGTACTTCACGGCAAAGTAGTATTGAGTTTACGACCTGAAAATATTGCGCAATATGGCATTAGCAACATTTTTTCATGACTTTTTTAATTGTCCATATCATTTAAAACAGTGCGAAAAGTGACATTCGTTGACATTGACCCTTGAAAATGAAAAAATAACAGAATAGAGATAAATAAACAAATAATAAATGAAAAAAAAAAATATTAAAATCGTTAGTAACATTTCACGACAAGCCAATAGCATGTTGCCGGTGAAATTCCACGGCTTTGATGAAGGTACTTCACTGAGGGAAAAAACAGTGCAAATTCAACAAAAACGATGTCAAATCGACAAAAACCAGCTATGATAGTCAGCCTACCTTGAAATTTGTTGCATCGAGTATAAAAATGTAATTTTAAAAATGAACACATTTCTGAGCATATTACTTTGACCGTTTGTCAATTTAACATTTTCTCGGAGTAAGTTAGACGTCAGTATATTGTTAATGCAATGCTTGCGATATTTGTTTTGCCAACGTTAAGTTTATCAAAAACCAAAAAAAACTTTTGATTTCGTTTCCTTTATCAATAAAATTAACGTTATTTGTTCAACGAAAAAATGTAACGTTATTTTTGAAAACAATAAAAAATTATCAGAACAAATTTCTTTTCGTTATTTATCAAAAAAAACTATATAAAAACAATTGAATATATGAATGAATTCAATATTATCTCGGGTGGCAAAATAGAGGGCGAAATAGTGCGATAATGCATTGCTGCTGATATAAGCATAAAGCACGTTCCCGCAGCGGTCATAATGCAATTCCTCATCAAAAGAACTCTGGTGGAGTTCGGATCGTGCTATTTCAAAAATTCGGGAATCCACTAACTTTCTGGCAACCTAGAGACATGAAACTTAGCACATAAACAGTTTAGGACACGATGACAATGCATTTTGCAGAAATCAAAATTACGATAGCACTTCATGCACAATGACGCATTTATCGTCGGAGAAAGTGCAAAACCACGTAAAGAATATCTTTTATGATACTTGGTTTTACAGGGTCACCGACGATGTGAAGCGGAATCCTCACAAAACCCATTTCCTTTTCATGTAACGAATAATTAACGAACATGGAGCAGAGTTTCCGCAATGGCTTGTTACTCCTACCTTTTTCAACTAGGTATCAAACCACTGGTAAAACTGACGTATTCAATGATGATGCAAAAAAAGACAGTTAAAATTTCTATGGAACTTTTAACTTAAACATAAATTTACCGGGCTTAAAGCGCAAGTGGCGTAATTCCACTTTTTATTGAACTGAGATATTAAAGGTTTTGTGTTTCAACTTATACGGGTACGCTTGATTTCATAAACTAGTTCTGCTATTTATTCTGTTGCTATGGAAGCTAGGAGTTGCCCAGTTAAAACACGTTTTCCCTCAAATAGTGTCATTGCCAACTAAAAGAAACCCAAAACTGGACTAACGCCACTTCTGCTTCAAGAGACTCATATATCAATTATACCAAATACTCCACGACCCTATAATGTACCTGCTCGTAGAGCGCTATAGCGGTTAAATACTCGGCCTACTACACCAAGTCGTGTTATATCAATGCCCGGCAAAAACCAACATCAAAAATTATTTAGAAAAGAAATTTTCTAAACGGGGTCGCCCCTCGGCATTGTCGATTTGACGTCATATTGACGTGACACTCATTTTTTTGTTCCTGTAAAAAATTTAATTTTGTCGATTTATATATTTTCTGACTTTCTTTTGAGGTAGTGTCAATTTTTTTTTTTCAATTTCGATCAAGTCGAGTGTGGCGACATTAAAATCGAGAATTTTGTAGAGTTTTTACGGAAACGGGGTACAGCCCTGAGTGCCGACTTCCAATTCCATTTAGCACTTAGTAACTATCAAAAACTTTTTTTGTATTCCTTAACTTATTATTTTTCGACCCAGCCTAGTGTACATATCTAAGCAAAATGAATTGACGTTAACGAAAAAAAAAAATTTTTGTTATTTTTTAATATTTTTTGATTTGATCATAAACGAAAAAAAAATTTTTCTGATAATTATTGAAACGAAATATTTTTTTGATAACTTTTTTTGATAATTAACAAAACGGAATTATTTCGTTCATATCGTTGTGCAGCCCTGGTTTAAACCATATGTTTGAAGCTGAAGCAACAACACAAAATGGTCATTATAACCTTTTTTTGTTGTTTAAGGTGGTTTGAGTTCGACTACCAGTGAAGTCAATATAATTTGGTTATTTTAAAAGTCAAAGAAAAAGTAAGAAAACAATTATTATTCAGCTTCTTATATTCACTACACCGACAACTTGAACTTGAACGGTCCACCCAGGTGTATACATCGTGTACTTATGCTTGTCAGCATCTACTTAATTACAGCTTTGTTCCAAATGACGCCACACTTTCCCACGTTGCCTTTACCGAGAATCGAGCTTTGACTGCGTTGATTGCTGTATCGAGTACTTACGTTTGTCGTCGTGTAAATGCAGCTTGGTTCTATGACAGTAATGACAGTACATTCGCTGCTGGATGAACTGTTACTTCAACAAAAAATTCCCTTCAAATTACCAAAAGTTTGTCAATTCAACAGAATTTGGTCCACTTCAGGATAACAATATGTCATTGTTGATTTAACCAGTGTTGCTTTGCAAAGACTTGTATACTTTCACCGTCAGGTAACCGTCAGTTACAATGTTGCCAAATCAATTCGAGAAAGTTGATGTTGAAATTAAATCTTTAAAAGTTGAGTTGTTTTCATAATAAATCAATGTTAAAACTACTATATTATTTTTAGCAGAAGAGAAATTGTTCAGCATTGAAAAATGTAATATTGTCAACGATCGAATCTAATTTTACAACGTAGTTTTTCCCTCAGTGTTGGTTTTTATGTTAATAGCATTTTAACAATGTATAAAAAAATATATTGCATTTTCTAGGGATGCACTAAGAAAAAACAGCTGACTACAGTCTGAACCCAAGTAATCGAAAGTGATGACACTTTAAACGAATTGATTGACATACTTGTATAATTAAGGTGGCGATATTGAATAATTTTGCGTAAGTTATCCTTCGAAATCTTAGGCCTGTTCAATAACACAAAAATATTACTGGAAGTTGCGATTTTCCGTCGCTTATAAAAAATGAAAAACTCGTAAAATTCAGTAAATTTTTTGTTATTAAACACATCAATAATTCGGCCTTTTCAGCCGAAGCCGAATAAAAAATACTAGCCGAATACCGAAACTTGGCGGAATATTCGATCGGACACTACATTAGGGTTGCCAGACGTCCTTCTTTCGGAAGGACATGTCCTTCATTTTATTGCAACGTCCTTCCCTGTCCTTCCAAAAGAAAAAGTGTAGAAATGTCCTTCTTTTTAAGTTGTGTCCTTCTTATGTCCTTCTTTTTCCTTTTTTTTTTGCTAGGGTCTTGAGATTAGTATCTAGTTATTCTAAAATGAAATGAGCTACAAAACTGCATACTCGAAAAAATCTAAAATTTTTTTTTGATGAGATTCGTCGAGTTTCGCGAATTTTTTTGGAGTTTTGCTCAAAATTTTAAGTGCAAAATTTTAATGTATTCTCATCTATATTTTCATGGACAATTATAGAAATTTTTAGTGTTGTATTATCTATGCATTTATTTTTTTTTCTTTGCATTTAAATGTGAATACGTGGTAAATATATGTATATATTAGACTGGGTCAAAAATTAAAAATTTCTTTTTTTTCCAAAGATTATATTGATTTTCTTTTTAAGAAAGGTGAAAAAAATTACTGTAATTAATTACTGTCGCTAGTTTAGATTTTACAGACATTTGGTATAAAAACGACAAACCATTGTTGTAAAACATCATTTATCTGAACATACTTTTGAAGGAAATCGAATTCCCTACAAAATTTGCATTGACCAAAATTTTCTCAGACTAGCCGTTTTCTAGTATTCTACCCTCAAATATTAGCATGTTTTTTCGATTTCCCATTTATTCTTTCAAAAATTATCAAAAATGCAAATATCCATGTACAACAGAGAAATATACAGATTCTTAAAGGAAATAGAGTGGGCTACAAAAAAGGCAAAACAACTTTCTTTGTTACTTTTTCAAAACTTCTTTAGTATTAAATAGAAAAAAAAAAATCATATTTCCGTATTTTTTTGGTGTTTTTGATCCGATTTTTTTAATAGATATTCTACAGATTATTTATCATTATATGATCAATATTATAACAAAAAATATACATTTCTCATATACGTTCAAACATATTTTTGCATAATAAATGCATTCTCTTCGAAGGTGTAGTTTTACAGTCTGCAAATGGCGCAGCCGCAAAAAACACAAAAAGGCGACAGACCTGTGAACTCAATACATTAATTTTCATGTTGTTTGGCGAGCTAAATCCAAATCCGTGATAAGAATTAGCCTAACAGGTCGCAGTTCTTCTCTAACCTAACAAAACCATCACAAAATAATATTGGACTTTCTTGCAAGGTAAGGGCCGAACCTCGGTCCCGTTGTTGGATTCTGACATCGAATTCGGATTCAGCAGCCAATTTCCCTCAAGAATATGTATTTAGTTTTATTCAATGTTGATTTTTTCATGTTTCGCAAATTTTCAACCAAAATCGGGAAATCCAAAAAACATTTCAGTCTAAGCAGCTTTTATAGGGAATTCAATTCCCTACAAAAATATGTTCAAGTAAATGGTATTTTTCAACAGTGATTTGTCGTTTTTATACCAAATTGGACGTTAAGTCTGTAAAATCTAAACTGGTGATGATAGACCTCTAGACTTTAATTTAAAAATCTGAAAAATTACAGTAAATTTTTTTCACCTTTCTTAAAAAGAAAATCAATTTAATTTTTGAAAAAAAACGAAAGTTCTTTTTTTTTGGCCCATTCTACTATATATGTTTGATGTAGAACTTTCTCTTTTCTGGTCGACCATGATTTTTAATAAGTATTTCTAAAAATATTTTAATATGAAAGGCCAAACAAGAGCAGTTAGAAAAAATGTTCGCATTTGTTGTTGTTTGGGAATTTCTCAGTCTTTAAAAATTTCATAAATATCAAATGCATTTCTACCATTAACCTTCGTCTTTTGGTATCGTAGATTACCTTGTTTGTACCTACAATATATTTGAAAACGATCTCAAATATGAGAATAAATGTATGTTCGCTTTTTGTTAATTTAAAACAGTAGGGAATTCGCCAAGTCTTGCAAACGATGCACGGATTGTACGGATTGCACGCATTGTAAAGTCACAACAACAAAATACACGCAAAAAAATATATGCAATCCGTGCAATTTATACAAAGCTCTAAACTATGTATATTTTAGTGCAAGAATTGTAGGAAATAAGAAGGCAACCCTGTATTTCTCTAAATCCTCTCATTTTTCTCACAAAAAGTAAAAGTAATTGTCAGCGCCAACGTTTTTTCAGCAAACTAGTAAAAATTTGCTCAGTTTTTGACGTTTGTTATCGATGTTACAGCAAACTCAGTGAGGGGTGCTCTCGTAGTCTTGCATATTTTGGCGTAGGATTCATACATTTCGTGTAATCCGTGCATTTGGCAAGACTTAGCGAATCGCCCTAATAAATTGTCCAAAAAAAAACCGTCCTTCTTTTTATACGTGTGTCCTTCTTTTTTTTGTATCGAAATAGAAAAGTCCACTTTTCCACTTCAGAATCTAGCAACCCTACACTACATATACATATATATAGATGTACACGGGTATACCTACTTCCCAGCAAACAACGACCACCAAAAACTCAAACGTTTGAAAAAAATCTATTCTCAACTTTTTCTCAGATTTTGTTTATATAACAGGATGATTTGTTGAACTATAATAATTAAAACATATTACATAAAATTTGACTGCATAAATGAAATCTCGCGTTTTATTAAAATAGGTATTAGTTTTGCATTATAAGCAAATCTGTATAAATATTACAATGAGAGCAACTGGATTTCGTTCCCTTATGATCAGTTTGAGAAAGGTTCAGAAATTCTATATTTCTTGACTAAGCGTCAATATGGATGGGCGGCCGGTTATGAATGCAACTCTGTAACTCTTTAACTCTGATGACATTGGAGAGTGGAATCGCACTGGAACTGGCTTCCCGTGTGGCCTACGTGAGCGCTGAGCGCTCTACTTCTTCCCTTTTTCATTTTGACCAGCCAACGCAGCGGATCGTAATCATAAATTTAATCATCAGCACTATCAACAAACAACATTTGACATACGTATCATCAAGCATAAGTATAATATTTAAAACTCAATTCTCTCTCTCGCTCTCTCTCTAAATGAATATTTAATTTGCATATCATAAATGCCTTTTTGATGTTGAATAATTAATTGAAATAATTTAACTTGAAACTCAACTGAGTAAATGAATTAACGTAGTTTAAGGCCAGTTTATATACTAAATATTAGTGAATAAATCATTGTTCATATTGAATTGAAATTCACTTCCCAATATTTCTTTGGAAATAATCTCTCTCTCCCGTTGTTCCCCTCTCTCTCGACAAAATCCTATCTGGATTTAACATTTCTCAATTTGAAAATAAACGGTTATTTGAGATGCTTTTGCTAAAACTTAACTTGGCCCTTTTCAAACTAAAAAAGGGTACGCAATCAATTGTTTAGTCCTTAATGGTTTATAATTTTCTGCATTGCTTTTCCTTTGTAATAAATTGTCCACTATTAACCAGTCTTAAAAGGCGTTCCTAACTTCCTGCATTGTGTTTACTGTGGGTAGTGGTTAACTAGCCCTAAAAATAAGCAGGTAATTTATGCTTAGTTTAAATTGCCTGAATTGTTTTACCACGTATGTGTGTTTTCCCATGATAGTCGTGTCTTTAAAATATTTTCTTCCATTTAAGGATAAACATTTTTTTTCGTACATTTCTGAAGGCCATTAGCTATGGAAAAACCCTTAATCAACACTGCAATAAAAAATTAGGAATGCATATATTAACGCCGGCAGAGACAAACGTTTGAGGAAACATCTATTCTCAACTTTTTCTCAGATTTTGTTTATATCTGGTTATATAAAAAAATATTAAATAAAACTTAACTGCATGAATGAAAGCCCGCTCTGCTCAGTTTGAAAAAAGTTTAAAAATTTTATATATCTCAATTTTAAAATAAACGAAAATTCCATATTAAAAATGTTGGCCTTCACTTTGCGAATGCTATCAACGGTTATTTGAGGTGCGCTTCAGATTTGAGAAAAGGATTGATGCTTAAATGCATCTTAAACTGAGATTTCATTAAAATGTTTGTTGGGAGATAATGGTTATTCGAAAGTAATTGCATCCACGCTGCTATATTAGTTACATTAGTACCAAATTTGGTACATTTTTTCAGTGATAATATGCTATTATCCATAATGTCATGCGAAGTACTGTTTCGTATTTTTATTTTATTTTTTTATTTAAATAAATGAAATTCATGTATCACTAGAGTTCCTATAGTAAAAAAATGGTAATTTTAGTGCTCTAATTTTGCAGTAATAAAATAATTGTAAAAAGTATTTTACTAGGCTTATAGAAATGCTTATATCTACCTAATACTGGCAAATGTCAGTAGATGATAGACCCCTGCATGAATGGATTCAAACTTTGAGTACAATAGAATACAGTAAATTTGAATTTTCCATTTGAAGAACCAAAAAACTCAGGCTTGAATATTTTATATTTTGAATATTCACTTTGCTAAAATTTTCAAAATTAAAAAAAAGAATATGAATGAATGAATGCAAATATTTTTATTCATTCTGATTCAAAACAAATATATTGGCTACACAGCTTACAATTTCACATATTTTTGTATAAAGTTGTAGAGTTTTAGTAATTTTGGCTTTACAGAACATAAATGGGTGTATTTTATTTTTAATTGTAGAGTTTTGAGTTTTTTGAGGGTTAGACAGTCCGCAGACAAGGCGCATCGTCATAGACGCGTACTCGTCATTTCACTGAGCACGAATTTCCCTGCGTCTCAAGATCTGCACACGACGCTGCAAAAAAAAGCACACAAAGAACTGTCAAAATTGCAATTTTAATTAATTAATACATTTTCCGCACATTATTAACACATATTTCTTTCGATTGTACAAATTTTCTAATTTTTCTTTCAAAATAAACAATTAATTTTATTTGAAAAAAAAAAGAAAGCAAAGCCACAGCACACAAAAATCGAAAAAGAAAAATGTAAACAAATGCTTCTTCTTCCTCTTTTCTAAGCGTACGACGCCTAGCGACCAGCATTGTCATACGCTGAGCAGCATGTAGCTTTCATGTTTTGCCACTTTCGTGCAGCTGCCGTTTCGTGTGTAGCTCGTCATGCAAATATATGTGTTCAGCAACAAAGCGTACAAAAATCGAATGTAGCGTCTATGACGATTCGCTCCGTGTGCGGACACGCTTAGAAATACATCTGGCTAAAAGTTCTTGGTTAAGTTGGCTGCAATAAATACCACTGCATTTGGTTTTCAATCCTGAAATATTTCAGAAAAATTCTTGAAAAAAACCCTAGTTAAAGTATTTATTATAATCTGTATACAAATATGGGAATATACAAATATAGATATCGTCGGTGATTATGCAAAATCACTCATCGGGCATCTAAGAGACCGCGTAAACGACGTTTGTGACAAACACCTTGCAATTTAGACTTGTTCCTTTATTCTCAAGAAAACAACATTTGCGTTGAAAAATCATTAAAAGAATCGATCTTGATCGTAGTTGTCTTAAAATTTTATAATTTGTAGCTGCGAAACCGCCAAACTGAAATATCGCATACACTGTTTTGAAAATGCCCGTTACGTCGTTTTGCAGAATTACCGACGATATGTTTTTTTAACAGAAAAATTAACAACTTTTGTACTGGACTTAAGTCCATTTTGAAGATATATGTATGAAATGCCCATGTAGTGTTCAAATTTACAATCCAACATTAAATTCTAAAAACTTTCACAGAAATGATTGTTGGCATATCTTCATAGATTTAAAAGAAAAATGTGAAAATATGAATTCAATTTCGTTTGAAATTTTTTGAATATTCAAAGTAGGCATTTATTTCAAACAGCCAGGTATTCAAATTCAATTAAAGCAAAGCCAATTCAATTCAATTCAAATTCAATATGAATGATTCATTTGCCGTTTTGGATGGAGTCATGCAGATGTCTAGTAGATGACATTAAAATAAAAAGATGATAAAAAAATTTTAAAGACAACCTTTATATCGTCCCCTTAGTATAACAATAGCCTATGTGCTCATAGGCTATTATTTTTTTATTGAATTTTTGGATTCTCCATCGTCGATTTTATATGTGGTCAAAATTTTGTCAAATTCTAGGTCCACAAAGTGGGTCAAAACGTCAGTCAAAGAAATATAGTATAAATTTATATTAAATTATTTTCCTCAAAAATCATGTAAACGCATATACGCTATTTTTACATAAACTAAATTTTCTGTTTATTCAAAGAATAATAATGTACACTCACATACTCTATTTTATCTTTTAGGAAAAAAATCAATTTTGTCATGACACAAACACCTAAAATGACTTATAATGATATACGTTGTTGTTCAACAAATATTTTCAATTTGTTCATTTGTATGAATCAGAAATATTAACATGTGCTTTAAAATTACAAAAAACAAAAGTAGCCTATGCAATGCTTACGTTGTTTTATCATGTATGTAAATGTAATAGAAATAATTTTTGCAATTTAGGATTTCAGTTCGTTGTTGAAATTCGCACGTTCATAATAATTTAGTCGTTTATTCGTTCCCAATCATTCATTAAATCATGGATTTGTCAAGCTCTGGTGAGTATCTGTTATCTTAAATTCCAGGAAAGAAAATTTAGGTATATTAATTGTCAACAGAATTTGCGACGGAATCTACAGGAGCCCTATGTGTGAAACTTGCTCCAAACTCAGTTGGATTATCTGTGGAACCAGTGGATTCAAATATATCGGAAAATGACGAAGAGGATGGAGAAGATTTTTCAAATGTTCAAAAATACAGAGGACAAGCACCTTGTATTACAGTCGAAAGTTCGCCACATACAACAATACATTTTACGATTTAGCTAGTGGAGATGGATATTGTTTCCTGTGGGATGAAAACCATGGTCACCGTGGGTCAGAGGAAATTGGAACCACTTTATTAAAAATGCTGAACAATTTACCCGAATCAGTAACGGATGTTATTCTCTATTCAGACTGATGTGGAGGACAGAATAGAAACAGATTAATTGCCACATTATTGCTTCATATGAATCATGCATTGCATTTTAATTCAATAACGATTAGATATCTTCAAAGTGGACACACACAAATGGAAGCAGATTCCATGCATTTGGCTATAGAACGAGCTAAGAGAAATATTTGTGTATATTCACCAGAAGAATGGCCAACTATACTTAGACTGGCAAGACGAAAAAATCCGCACGCTGTAGAAAGGCTTAACTATAGTGGTATTATTGATCTCAAAACGACGTTCTCAAAATTGAACCACAACTTGAAGAAAAATGTCAACAATCAATAGGTAAATTGGCTTAAAATCAAGGTTCTCCAAGTAATAAAAAGTGAAAAGAGACAATTGTTATACAAAGATTCCCCTCGTGAAGGGTGGACACCTTGCCGCGGTACGAGGGCTTAAGTCGATAGCCACAGGGCTACGCTGCCCTTGTGATCATAGCGTCGCCGGTGCTACATCACGAGAGAAGCCAAGCCTCTCTGGCGCGACGATTAAGATCTTCCCCCTCCCAATCGAGGGTGTTATGCGACCACGTGCCCATTGGACGTTTGCAGCCGGGGGGTAAATCGTGGCTGTAATCGAACGGAGCCTCTCTGATACCGGGCCGCCTCGGAGAGTAACTATGGCCTTACCGCGGCATGGGGCTCTGCCGCGGCGGACGATACATTCCCCTTACTCTTCCTTTGACCCTAAACTGGCCTTGCCCGGCGAGGGGTCGTACGAACAAGATGAAAGATAGTAACAAAAACCCTAAA
The DNA here is from genome assembly GCA_964058755.1 of Campiglossa producta. NCBI lineage: Eukaryota > Metazoa > Arthropoda > Insecta > Diptera > Tephritidae > Campiglossa > Campiglossa producta. Next base: position 110,543,176 of record CAXKVI010000001.1, on the reverse strand, counting down.
ACTAAAGATACAACAATGTATACTGCACAGCAGAGGAGGAAAATGCTGGAGCAAGCGAGAACGCAACGTCGGAGGACAAACTCCATTTCTTTATCAGCCGAGAGATCGACAGCGATGGGAACTACGAGTCGATTAGCTCTGGATAACAAGGGGGTAATCCCCAAAGTAAGTACCGGTACAAACACGGCGAAGCCAACAACGGCTGATGCTAAAGCCCCAGTAAGTGCCGGTACCGAAACCAAGTCTTTAACGTCTGTGGCAGTGGTCACGACCTGGCCCCAGAGATCCAAATGAGGGAACGACCGCGATGGCAACTACGGGTCGAAATTTACCCCAAAGGACATCTCCCAGTCGCTGTGAGTACTTGGACAAAAGAGCGGCTGCAAGGATCCTGAAGAAATACGAGGGTATTTCACAAGAGACGCTATCGCCGAATGCTAGAAAGACGGTGGAGATGGCTGAAGCTATCTTACCGAACTTCCAAAGCGATTACGCGCCAAAGAAGGTTAATGGAAATCCCTTCAAACGCCAGAGATCGGACGTGGATTTAAAACCTCACCCGAAGCGGCAGCAACACGCCCCCGTAATGGGTAAACTCAGCTTTGCTGAAGTGACTAAGGATGGGAACCTCATAGGCGTCATTGACCGAGGTAATGGAAGCTGGGCCATCCCTTGGGACCAGTGGCGGTACGTCCGGAATGCTATCGGTAATGCCCTTCTCGACATTATGGATGAGTCTCCGGGTGCCACTCCGATGGGTTCTGATGCGGGATGGCACCAGGGCCGAATCAAGGTATTCGCTTGCGAGGATGCAAAAACTGTTGCACTGTACAAGGCAGCAGCTGCAAGACTAGGTGAGATCTATCAAGGGGCAAGAATCGAGGTTGTCGACTGGAAGGACATCCCGGCTCGGCAAGGGCAAGAGCGTGGATTCCTGCTATCCCTGCTGAACCTGAGAGAATTCTCAGGATGCTGAGGATCATGAACCCGTCTCTCCCGACGAAGGACTGGGGTGTCAATCTGGTCGAGGATGCGGTAGGGCCTGATAGGCAAGTGATCTTCACCTTGAATAAGGAGGCACTCGAGCCCCTTAAACGGTGCAACGGACAAGTGCACTACGGTATGGGTCAGATCGTGATTCACGTATACGGCGGCGATGCACAGCGCGCTGCTATTTCGGCTGCACCGAAGGACTCGGACATCGCAGTGCCGGAAGGGGAGTCGGAGATGTCCGACTCGGAAAGTATGGTATCTGCCACGTCAAATGGCGAAGGAGCAGTGGACAGCTCGGAGATGGGAGACAGCCTGCTGGACGGGGAAGACCTCAACGTCACAGTGATAGCAGCTAGTCCTGAGCGCACCAATGTTGACACTACCACAGTTAGTAGGATCTCTGCCACGCCAAACCGTGGTCTGAACAAATCGTCGTTGAAAGATAAGCTTCCAGACGAGGCGGAACTCAACGATACGGCGGTGGCAGGGAAGTCTGAGCGCTCTCATGTTGGTGGTGATTCAGATAAACCTGCACAAATCTAAAGCTCGGCTGCTTTAATCAGTCGTCTATCTAAAGGCGACGTAGATGTGGTCCTCATCCAAGAACCCTGGGTCAACAGCTCAAGGATTTGCGGTTTGGGGACTAAGGGTTTTAAGCTAATCCAAGCCAGCGAGGGGGGCAGGGTTAGAGCCTGTATTTTGGTTAAGTCTGAGCTGAATGCCTTTCTCTTGCCCAGCTATACCAATGGTGACGTTACAGCTGCCAGTTTAACAGTCGACAGTACCAGTGTGACGATGGCGCCGGTCTATATGCCCTACGACGCCGCTGAACCTCCGCCACAGAGGGAGGAAAAAGACCTGGTGGCAAATTTTTCCATGGGTCATCTTTTTATCGTAAGTGACGCCAATGCTCATCACGTCCAGTGGGGAAGCTCCGATATCAATGCTAGAGGAGAGTCGTTGTTTGACTATTTGTTAACAACTAACCTGGTAGTTTGCAACGTGGGTAACGAATCTACGTTTATTACTAAAACCCGTAGGGAGGTCATAGATCTCACTATTTACAGCGAAGGCGCTTATGAGTGGGTCAGAAAATGGCGCGTTCTCGATGAGCACTCATTCTCCGACCACCGGTACGTACACAGAGCCAAAAATGCCTAATAAAATTAATAAGATTGTCTTCATGAGCGGGTTTTGGGCTGTGGGGTAGTCGAAACGACGGAAACGAAAAAAAAACTATACGCAAATCTATTTGGTTTAATGAGGAAATTCTTACTGACATTATTAAGCGCAATTTCTTCTTATTTATTTTCGATTTCTTTTTATATGTGTTATTAATAAGAAAATCTTTTCAAGATTTCCTTAAAAATATGAAAAAAAGATGAAAAAGGAAAAACTTCTTATTTTAATAAGATGATCTTAGGGTTCCTAACAAGAAGATTTGACTTATTAATGTTTTCAAAGGGAAATCTTGGAGAAAACGAAATGATTTCTTAGGGTTCTTTTTAATAAGATGATCTTAGGGTTCCTAACAAGAAGATTTGACTTATTAATGTTTTCAAAGGGAAATCTTGCAGAAAACGAAATGATTTCTTAGGGTTCTTTTTAATAAGATGATCTTAGGGTTCCTAACAAGAAGATATGACTTATTAACTGATTTCCGCATAATTGTATGTGTTAATAAGATGATCTTAGGGTTCCTAACAAAAAGATTTGACTTATTAATGTTTTCAAAGGGAAATCTTGCAGAAAACGAAATGATTTCTTAGGGTTCTTTTTAATAAGATGATCTTAGGGTTCCTAACAAGCAGATATGACTTATTAACTGATTTCCGCATAATTGTATGTGTTAATAAGATGATCTTAGGTTCCTAACAAAAATATTTGACTTATTAATGTTTCAAAGGGAAATCTTGCATCATCATCAGCAGACATCATGTAGAACAATTATACGCTGAGAAGCAGAAGTACCCGATGGCTCGATGGTAAGCACCTGTGTTCAGCATTCAATATGTGGTTAGTTCGATTCGCGGTGGAGGCAATATAGCAAGTATGGAAGGCAATGTAAGGAAGAGTGCGGTGAGATGGCTTGAAGGAAATATAAAAAAGCAACATAAGAAGGTAAAGGCAATATAAGAGAAATCTAAAACTGAATCGTAACTGATAATCTGAAGTTCTCGAAGACAAGATAAGAACTCTGAAATATAATTTTTATTTTTTTTATTTGAAATATTAAAAAGAAGATCTTCTCAATAATATGTTTACTTCATTTTGAAAACATTAATAAGTCGAATCTTCTTGTTAGGAACCCTAAGAAATCAATTCATTTTCTGCAATATTTCCCTTTGAAAACATTAATAAGTCAAATCTTTTTGTTAGGAACCCTAAGGTCATCTTATTAACACATACAATTATGCGGAAATCAGTTAATAAGTCATATCTTCTTGTTAGGAACCCTAAGATCATCTTATTAAAAAGAACCCTAAGAAATCAATTCATTTTCTGCAAGATTTCTCTTTGAAAACATTAATAAGTCAAATCTTCTTGTTAGGAACCCTAAGAAATCAATTCGTTTTCTGCAAGATTTCTCTTTGAAAACATTAATAAGTCAAATCTTCTTGTTAGGAACCCTAAGATCATCTTATTAATACATACAATTATGCGGAAATCAGTTAATAAGTCAAATCTTCTTGTTAGGAACCCTAAGAAATCGGTTTGTTTTTTGCAAGATTTCCCTTTGTAAACATTAATAAGATTTTCTCTTCAAATTTAAAAAGAACTTCTTCTTGAAGAAAATCTATAGAGATATCATATGACTTTTGTTCTATTTTATTAGGCATTGTTGGCTCTTGTAGAAATAGTTCTAGACTTTTCTGTTGAGCAGCCGGTTATGAAACGCAACCCAAGTAACACTAACTGGCAGCTACACAATGAAATACTATCTAGGGACTTACCAGCACAGCCCCCACAAGTCCCCTCATCAGTGGGGGAGTTGGAGGATCTGGTAAAGACCTTTACAACGGCGCTCTCGAATGCCGTAGAGCAGGCTTGCCCAGTGCCAAAACCACGCGGTAAACATAGGCCGCATTGGTGGTCCTACGACCTGGGTTCGCTCCGAAAATCATGTAGGACACAATTTAATAAGGCCAAGAGCCTTGGCACGGAGACTCAATGGCTCGAATATAAAGTTAAACTCAGGGCCTGCAAAAAAGCTCTGAGGCAGGCGAAGAGAGTATCGTGGAGAAATTTCTGCATTGGGGTCGAAAATGTCGACGATACAGCGAGACTTAGACGAGTGCTCTCAAAAACTCAAACAGCCACAAGCTATTTGCGCAAACCTGGCGGATCCTGGACCAGCACGGAGAGGGAAACCCTAGAGCTGCTCTTGAATACGCACTTCCCAGGGAACCTGCATGAGGAACCCGTAGCACCTACAACAAACCTGGCTGTATACATACCCAGCACGGAGGAAAAGGTTAGGTGGGCGGTTAAAGCTTCGAACCGTTCAAGGCTGCCGGGCCAGACGGGATTATTCCCGCAGAACTCATAAACACGCTGGAGACATCAGCCAAATGGCTGGTATTTCTCTATACAGCCTGCCTTTCTCTTAGCTACATTCCGTGCTCCTGGAGAATTGCCACGGTAGTGTTTATTCCTAAGGCGGGGAAGGCGTCTCATTACGAGCCCAAGGACTACAGGCCGATCAGTCTCTCATCCTATGTGCTCAAAACCTTCGAGAGGATAATAAATGACTACCTCTCCTCTACTATTGATAGCAACCTGATCTGTAGCTATCAGCATGCATACACCAAAGGGAAATCTACAGAAACTGCGCTTCACAGCCTAGTTTCTGTTATTGAAAAATCGCTGTATGAGAAGGAGTACTGTCTTGCGGCCTTTTTAGATATTGAAGGAGCCTTCAACAACATAAGCCCTGATGCTATAAACACCGCTTTAACAAGTCTGGGCATAAGCAGGTCTCTTATTGGACTTATTGATCAACTACTAAAGGGTAGACGAATAGTTTCATCACTGGGCTCGGTTGACTTATCACGCTATGTCACAAGGGGAACGCCTCAGGGTGGTGTTCTCTCCCCGCTTCTATGGAACCTCACTGTCAACTCGATGCTGCGAGACATAAGCTGGGGGGCGGGAAGGTAGTGGCATATGCAGACAACTTAGCTATAGTATATAGGGGCAAATTCCCACAAACCCTGTGCGACTTGATGCAAGTAGCATTGCGAGAGGTTTCCTCATGGTGCTCGCGCTGCGGACTGAGCATCAACCCGGGAAAAGTAGAACTGGTTCTCTTTACCAACCGCTATAAGATACCACCGCTAATACTACCAAAACTGAATGACGTGCACCTCAACTTGGCTGACAAAGCCAAGTTCTTGGGCACAGTTCTGGATAGGAAACTAACCTGGAAGGAGAATGTTCTTCAGCGCCAGAAGAAAGCGTGTATTGCACATCAAAATGTGTCAAGTTTCAAGTCTCTAACTAACCTGGAAGTTACTAAAAATCGATCGTAAAATTCCAGGAGTCTTTTAATATTTTTTGTAATTATCTCAACCAGTGTGACATCTCACGGAATTTCTTGTACAACAGTTTGTATTGTCTTCAATTGTTCATATGTATGCAAATTCTCAATAATCTAGCTTACCGGGAAGTTCCGCAAATATGCGTCCCAAAATTTCAATTTTTAAATGAATTTACCTAATTTCTTGATCCGTCAGCTAGCATTCACATTGCATTGTCACGAAGCTCCGAACTATGTTCCAAGTTTCAAGTGTCTAGCTCAACGGGAAGCTACCTAAAAAGACTTTGCAAGATTCCAAAATTTCCTATGAAAAAGGTGGTGCAAACAAGAAAGCGACTTAATATAAAGGTTTTAAAAAATGTCATATTCCGGTAGACCGAGCAGGTTTGTATGCATGTAGCATGATCTGTATTTGATAACGTCTTGTGAAGTATTTGAAGGATTAGGTCTTGTTGCGCTCTTGCTCTTTCATACATACAAACAATTGAGTTCGAATAGCCATTATCTCCCAACAAACATTTTAATGAAATCTCAGTTTGAGATGCATTTAAGGATCAATCCTGCTCTAAAATCTGAAGCGCACCTTAAATAACCGTTGATAGCATTCGCAAAGTGAAGGGCAACATTTTTAATATGGAATTTTCGGATTTGGGCTACGAAAACTCTTTATAATGTCTCCCCTCCCAAAAACACTCAGTTCGCGGCGTCTTAAATGCCTCCAGGTGAATCTTCACCATGCCAAGGCAGCTACGGATGTTCTTAGCCGAAGATTTAATAGAGAAGGCTTGGGCGGCGATGCTTATAAACAAAAAACTGGCGTTTATCCCGCTCCTGCAGTTCATGACGGCTGATTTGGCCAAGAGGTGAAAAAGATGACATTTTGGCTTCTGCTTACTTTCCGGGTGAGGAGGAAACAGCCCCAATTGCTAAGTCCAAATTTCTCATTGCGTATGTGCTGTGACGCAAACTCCAACCACACCGCGTGGGGTAGTACGAACATAAATAACAGGGGTAAGCAAATCCTGGAGTTTATAAGTATTCACGACATCAATATCATAAATCGTGGTAATGAACCCAATTTTATTAATGCTATTAGAGGGGAGGTTTTAGATCTCAGTCTATGTAGCCAAAATATGGCCTTCGCTGTCACATGGCAAGTCTCGGGGGAGGAATCAATGTCGGACCACAAACATATTGTATTTAACATGGGTTACTTTATCCGTTTTCAGGAATCCAAGGCAAACGAAATGGGATCTATTTCACTTTACGATGAAAGAAAGCGGAAATTGCTTACACCAACCAATAATTACGATGCGGAAGCTCGAGAGAGAGGCTAATCAGCTTCACTCATATATTACAACAGCTTTCTATGAGAGTTGTCCCCAATCCAAAAAAGGAATACAACGTGATGTGCCTTGGTGGAGCAAAATTAAACACGGGAGACTGGGTCTCCTACAGAAATGCTCTAACCTCTTATAATAAAGAACTTAGGAAATCTGAGCGGGCAACCTGGAGAGAAAACTGCAAAAGGCCCTTGTGAGAGGCCATAGCAACGCCATTGGTGCTCTGAAGAATTCAGATGGGAGCTACACCAAGCAGCCGGAAAACACATGTACACTTTGGCTTGCTACTCACTTTCCGGACTGTGTACCAGGCTATCAACACTCACATCAAATAGTAGATGATTATACAACAATTAGTGGAAGAGAAAAAGAGCTTGGCAACAAAGCTAACCAACGTTAAGAAGGTCCAATGTGCTGTATCGAGGATGAAAATGGTATATTTGACAGCAAAGCAACATTTTGGCATTTATTGTGGTGAGTACACCTATAGATTTTTCGACGGTCAATCATAATCTACGCCGACTTATTAGTGGTTATTTATTTATTTATTTATTATATGAAAATACATATGTATATGCCACGTACGGACGTCTCAGGATCTTTCTTGAAAACTTTAGTATCCGTACACTGAACCAAAAAAGTTCATGTATCCAATGAAAAAGTACATAGATTTTAAGAATTGTTCGTTAAAACCTCTCCAAAAGAACTGGGCACTGCCTCATTGGTAGGCACGCAGAAAGACTAGGTGTGCCCTATCGACGATGCTGTAGGAGTTGTAAGGATGATGAGGAGGAGGAAACGGTGGAGCACCTCATCTGCAACTGCCCGGCTTTAAGTGGCGCGAGAATGCGCTTTTTTCCTGGTTAGCCTACGCCAGGTCACGGAGCTGGATATAAAGGACCTGATGGCCTTCATCAAGTCATCTAAATGGTTCGAGGAGGAGTAACGGTGTCGGTATAGGAACGTCAGTCCCGGGATTCTGCTATGTGGAGAATTCCGTTAATACCGGGATTTTCCATATGGCAGGGTCCCGGAACTGACTTTCCTAGTGTTGGTGGTATCACAACGGGCCTTTTAATACTGGCCTAGGTGTGCCTCTGCGGCAGCCACTTGAACCTAACCTAACCTATACAAAGAACAATGGAACGAAGACTTCAAAGTGATTGATATAGATGGCTCGAGAATGAACAAGAAAGGAGTCACAAGTTTTACATTAACTCAAAAATATAAAAAAGAACTACCAATTTCTGACACAAAATTGAAGGATCTCAAAGATTTATGCAAAAAAAATGTAATTCCCCCCGGCTCACAGACATTTTTTTTGAATTTACAAGGAGGGAATAATCGCGATTGTTTAGATGAACCAGACAGATTCGAAGAAGAGGACGAAGAAGACACTAAATAAAGACCATGCTAATAATTTACGATCTGACTGTAATTAAAACATAATTTTATAGTAATAAAAATTCATATTAAATTTACTTATTATTCTGGTGTATTTCTTGAATAAAATAGTGTATACCATACAAAATAAAATAACGTATCAGAAACTTGATAGAAAATATTAAAAAATAAAATAGCCTATCTGATGTATCTGCAGTTTACACCTCTTTTTTGTTCATTAAAAGGATGATTGTAATAATAAAAATTGGTCAGTTAACAAAATAGACTCATTTGTATACAGTCTTAAAGAAAAACGTTGAAAATAATAAATATTTACACACATAACGAGATTTGAGTGAGAGCTACTTTCGACAAAAAGTTTGAAATTCATTTTCTCAAAACATCAAAAAATGTATAGGCTATTTTAATACTATCTTCCCTATGCTGCGCGTTACCGGTAAAATTGCCATCGGCAAACAATTTTCCCTAAAATACGTTACCAAATAAAGTGGCTGCAATTCTGAGCAGATGGTAACGCTCTAATGGCAAAAAAACTCACCAGTGTGTATGGTGAATTGAAAAGTAAACCACAACTCTTCTATGAGCATTTTACAGGCTTCTTTTGGCAAACGAAAATGTTGCTTGAAAATATTGGAAGGAAGTTGCAACGGATCATGACTGTCTCGAAGGCTTTTCAAGTTGTGTCTCCGCTCCAAAATTTCATCATTTTCATCTTCTTCAGCCAGAAACAATAGTATTAACGCGGACATTTTTACTATATTAAAGGAATTACTGGCGTTAGAAACGTTATACACAGTTTTTATTGTGATTTATTAATACTATATACCTGTTTATTTGTATTTTCACTTTGTTTTATTTATTTTGTTTAATTTTCACTTTATTTTGTTCAATTGCACTTTCGCTTTTTTATTTTTCAAAGTAAACATCAGCTGTTTTATATTGATGTTACCACATGTTACCACCTATTTTGGTGGTAACGGTGTTACCAGAAAACTTATGCCCTCAGAATACCAAAAAGGAGTAAAAGTTGCCGAGTGAATTTGTTTGCCGGTAATAATAAAGTTATTACCACAGTAGAATTGACCTGTAAGGGGACGATATGAATGCTGTCTAAAAGCCTCAGCAAATTTGTCGTTAAACAAAGACTTGGTTTCGGTGTTTTTGGTTTTGAAATTTTAGTCATACCAATTGTAATCCATTTTTGACATTTGAAAATATAAAGGTGGAGTGCAATTAATAGGCTTTTAATGTTTTGTCGATAACCGAACTTCTATTTAGGCTCTCAGAAATTGTTTGCCTTAGTTTGGAAACGTGCACTCCACCTTTATATTTTCAAATCTCAAAAATTGATTACAATTGGTATGACTAAAATTTCAAAACCAAAAAATACCGAAACCATGTCTTTGTTTAACGACAAATTTACTGAGGCTTTTTGACAGCATTCATATAAAGGTTGTCTTTAAAATTTTTTTATTATTTCATTTTTAGTTTCGGTGATTCCTATCGGAAATTTGATTTTTAAATATGTTACTGTCACGGTTCCTTTAACTAAATGCTTAGTTTCAAGTTCCTAGATTACCAGAAAGTTAGTCAAAAGTCGATAGTTCTGGAAATATCTTGATATGTGCGCCAACTAAAGGATTTTTTTTTATGAGAGATTGCATTGTCATCGGGTTCTGACAAATCAGTGGCGTGCCTACGTGTTTCAATCAAGGCAAGCCCCAGTCCTTATAACCCCAACAAAAGCACATACTGCTGCCAAAGAACATTTCAGACGAAGAAGAAGAGTTCAGGATAGATATTTATCGACTTTTGCACACGGGGAAAAACTTAAACATTTAGGTTTCTTCAATAGGCAAGTTATTGTTTTGCAGATTTTTTAAGCTTTTCCAATCCAAGGGAAAAGGTTTACTTGCACTATTTCCCATTTGCATACATCGCAGAAGCCAAGGCTCACTTGCACAACGAAAATTTATATTTTTAACTCAGAGTTAATGTCAAATTAACTCTGAGCTAAAAAGATAACTCGGCGTCGTGCAAGTGGACCTAAGAAACCTAAAAAATATTTTTTATATTTTATAATCCCTAGCAAAAAAAAAAAAAATATTACAGCAATCACCACTATTGAATTCTTTTTTTCTACTTTAAAATATGCGCCAATAATTTTTGAGTAGAGCTCTTTGCACATTAACATTGTAGATATGTATATACATATCCAGTTTGGCTTTTAAGCTTATAGTAACAACAGCACGAAGCTGGCTTCGCAGTTGCATACAAAATTTCTTCTAAATTCAAAAAAACTGTAGCTTCAAAAAGACATTTTAGTAAGGGATTTGAAAGCCAGGTAAAAGCCAATAAGTGAAAGCGAGATGGCAATCATCGCCTAGGCGGTTAAAGGCTATTTTAAGTAAGCAAGTAAGAGATGCCATCATATGCGCTGAAAAAATTTTATGTTAATTGTTTTGCTATCAGCCGACAGATGGCAGGAAGAGCTTTATTTATATGTTTATGCTATTGGCAGTTAGTGAAACCAAATTTAAACGTTAAAGAAATTGTCACGATACATTTTTGAAACATATTGTAGCTCATAGAGGATTAGCTAGGCAAGCCGGGCTTTTCGGCTTATATGGAAGGCACGCCACTGTGACAAGTTTCAAGTCTTTACCTTAGCGGGAAGTTACTCAAAAATCTATCGCAGGATTCACCCTATGTTTTAGAGATTTTCAATTATATCGAAAAGTACGCCTCCTTTTGGAATTCTGATTGCATCAAATTGTATTGTCACCGTTTCTGCTAAGTTTCAAGTTCCTAGGTTACCTGGAAGTTGGTCAAAAGTCGATCGCAAAATTGCCAACTTCAAATTAATTTCGAAATATCTTGATCCGTGCGCCACCTACCGGAATTGTTTTGATGAGGGATTGCATTGTCATCGGGTGGTGACAAATGTGTCAAGTTTCAAGTCTCTAACTAACCTGGAAGTTACTAAAAATCGATCGTAAAATTCCAGGAGTCTTTTAATATTTTTTGTAATTATCTCAACCAGTGTGACATCTCACGGAATTTCTTGTACAACAGTTTGTATTGTCTTCAATTGTTCATATGTATGCAAATTCTCAATAATCTAGCTTACCGGGAAGTTCCGCAAATATGCGTCCCAAAATTTCAATTTTTAAATGAATTTACCTAATTTCTTGATCCGTGCGCCAGCTAGCATTCACATTGCATTGTCACGAAGCTCCGAACTATGTTCCAAGTTTCAAGTGTCTAGCTCAACGGGAAGCTACCTAAAAAGACTTTGCAAGATTCCAAAATTTCCTATGAAAAAGGTGGTGCAAACAAGAAAGCGACTTAATATAAAGGTTTTAAAAAATGTCATATTCCGGTAGACCGAGCAGGTTTGTATGCATGTAGCATGATCTGTATTTGATAACGTCTTGTGAAGTATTTGAAGGATTAGGTCTTGTTGCGCTCTTGCTCTTTCATACATACAAACAATTGAGTTCGAATAGCCATTATCTCCCAACAAACATTTTAATGAAATCTCAGTTTGAGATGCATTTAAGGATCAATCCTGCTCTAAAATCTGAAGCGCACCTTAAATAACCGTTGATAGCATTCGCAAAGTGAAGGGCAACATTTTTAATGTGGAATTTTCGGATTTGGGCTACGAAAACTCTTTATAATGTCTCCCCTCCCAAAAACACGGGAGACTGGGTCTCCTTTAGAAATGCTCTAACCTCTTATAATAAAGAACTTAGGAAATCTGAGCGGGCACCCTGGAGAGAAAACCGCAAAAGGCCCTTGTGAGAGGCCATAGCAACGCCATTGGTGCTCTGAAGAATTCAGATGGGAGCTACACCAAGCAGCCGGAAAACACATGTACACTTTGGCTTGCTACTCACTTTCCGGACTGTATACCAGGCTATCAACACTCACATCAAATAGTAGATGATTATACAACAATTAGTGGAAGAGAAAAAGAGCTTGGCAACAAAGCTAACCAACGTTAAGAAGGTCCAATATGCTGTATCGAGGATGAAAATGGTATATTTGACAGCAAAGCAACATTTTGGCATTTATTGTGGTGAGTAGACCTATAGATTTTTCGACGGTCAATCATAATCTACGCCGACTTATTAGTGGTTATTTATTTATTTATTTATTATATGAAAATACATATGTATATGCCACGTACGGACGATCTTTCTTGAAAACTTTAGTATCCGTACACTGAACCAAAAAAGTTCATGTATCCAATGAAAAAGTACATAGATTTTAAGAATTGTTCGTTAAAACCTCTCCAAAGAACTGTTTCGTAGAAATTTATGAACATTTCCTAGAATATACGTACTTTTTCGTAAAATATGTAAACAAATCCACAGAAAGCATGTATTCATTCATAAATTATAAGAAAAGTTTCTTAGATTCTATGAATTTTTTCTTATATTTTAAAAAAAACCAGCGAGAACTTCTATGAAACTTTGTTCGTAAAAAACATGTACGTTTTTGGTTCAGTGTAGAAAATTTTTTTTGTAGCGTTTATTTGTCACGAAGTTCCCCATCGACAAAGAAAATAGTTATTTTGTAAAGCCATAAATCCCGAGCTAGAGCAACCTTTTCTCCATCCATAATATCCAAAAATACTAGTTTGGGAAAATGGAGTTATCTTGTATAACAAAAATTTCCACAGAGCGAAAATGTTATTTGGGGGCAAAAGTCGAGAATAATTAAAAAAAAACTCCTCTTCCTTGGACTTTTCTCGTTTTTGTCCCCGAATAAGTTTTTTATGCCAAATGGGATCGATGGGGACTCTAGCAGTTTTCTTCCTGGGGGTGAAACTAGACTCCTAACAAAAAATTGGCTCTGTGGGAGTTTTTTTATACAAGTTAAACTAAATTTACCGTGGTCGAAATTCGACCAATTTAAAATAGTTGAACTTATTCAAACATCTGATCAACTTTTTTTAGGCCCGTGGCCGTCCTCGACCAACTTAAATGTATGTACATATACCTTAAACACTCATATATAGTCAAAATGAGGCCATCATAGAATTAAAAAAATAGTGGCTGTTATTATATAATAAAAATATTAAATTATAGCAGCCCTTTCCAAAATTATTTATGGCAAATGCCATGCAAATATTCGGTTTTCGAGATTTTATGTTGCGCTTGATTAATGGAATCATGAGATTGTGCTTAACAAATAGCTACTAATTTATGCGATCGTTTTGAGCAGGTGAAGAACAAAAAAAATATTAGGTTAAATAAATTGTAATAGTTAAGATTAAAGGTTTTTAAATATTAGAAAAACATAATTTTAGAAAAAAAAAAGAAAATTCCGCAACCGGGTCTTGCACCTGTGCACACCGTATTCTATACGCTCACCGCCGCGCCATTACCTTGTGCACAAAGCAGTTATCAAATTCTGCATTTAGGCTTTATGAGAATCAGAATTTTAAAAATTAACAATATACCAACAACAAATTTAGACTATTAATATAAACTAGTATATCCCGTGGTCGAAATTCGACCAATTTAAAATAGTTGAACTTATTCAAACATCTGATCAACTTTTTGTCAATAGCTGCCTTTAGGACCCGTGGCCGAACCTCGACCAACTTAAATGTATACATTAAAAACTCATCTATAGGCAAAATGAGGCCATCAAAGAATTTAAAAAATAGCGGCTGTTATTATATAATAAAAATATTAAATTACAGCAGCCCTTTCCAAAATTATTTATGGCAAATGCCATGCAAATACTCGGTTTTCGAGATTTTATGTTGCACTTGAATAATCGGATGATGACATTGTGCTTAACAAATAGCCACTAATTTATGCGATCGTTTTGAGCAGGTGAAGAACAAAAAAATATTAGGTTGAAAATTAAGTAAATTGTAATAGTTAAGATTAAAGGTTTTTTAATATAAAAAAAAAAACATAATTTAAGAAAAAAACGGAATATTCCGCAACCGGGTCTTGCAACTGTGCACACCGTATTCTATACGCTCACCGCCGCGCCATTACCTTATGCACAAAGCAGTTTAAGAATTAACAATATACCAACAACAAAGTTAGACTATTAATATAAATAATGGACCAAAGTACTCAATGAGCGAGGGAATGAAAATAATTTCTCCCTCATAATAGGACGTGTTTAATGAGGGAGAGAATGAAGATAAAGAGTGGTTTCCTTTGAAGTTCAGCCAACTTCGAAATATGAGTTTGACGCTATTACTCTAACTCTCAAAGAGCGAGAGAATCAAAATATTTACATTGCTGGTATTTTACACACATATACAAATTTCTCAAAATAAGCGTGGTACTCCAACAACAGTAGCCATATTGAATTATTATTTTATATTTTTTTGAAACATTTTTTTTTGTTTGGTGGTACGCAAGCCAACTTTGATTGCGACATATTTTTTTCAAATTAAAAGTTTGACCATGGTTGCCCTATTTCACATTTTAATAATGGTGTTATGAGAACATAAAACTTTGTAGAATTTCATTTTAAACAAATCTATTACATCGGAATTTTTCCGAGCAGTTCTAGCGGTTTCAAGATATCCAATTCAGCCTGCAACTTCTCATGCCCTTGGTGTCTTGTCCATAATCAATTCCTTGAATAAATTTTTTTAATATGGAATTCTACAATTAAGTGAAGCTTTATTGGGCTTTTGAATCTCTATTTAGATATACATATATACATACATATTAGAGCTTTATGGATAAATATAATTTTGATAACGTTTTCCCAAAAAATTGTATACTTAAATTACATTTTATTATAAGTATATGTAATTGAAAATTTAATTTTTTCATGATTTTATGGCACAACAATATAACATTTTTAGTTTTTCATTTGTTTATTTAAACTTTGGAATATAAGGCGACGATAGTTATCTCATTTTTATTATAGAATTCTACGAAAAAGATGTTTGATTTTTATTTTTTTAAAAAAGCAAATTTTCATATTATATAGAATTGACGGCAATGGGTGTATCTATTTCAATCTCATTCTTTTTTTTTTTTTTTTTCTTGATGAATTTCAATACAGAAAGTTAAAACATTGATTGCTTCTTTCCTAAAAATTTTATTTTTAAACTATTTTCGTTTATAATAAAGCGTGCGAGATATGAGAAAAACAAATTGTTACTTTTTTTTAATCCTTTGGTACATAACAACACATATTGGGGCAACTCTCATGCGGAAACAAATTGGCTATTCGCGCCGACGCCATCTATTTGGAGTGTAACATTTCAATATACATATGAGTTCAACGCCGAATCTACTGTTTGAACTCAATGAGCGAGAGAATTGGAGTGTTTACGCATATATGTATATGTGTATATAAATAGATATGAGTATGAAATTGGTTTGACGTTTATTTTGAAGGGGTGGAAATTTGGAAATATGAGTTCGTGTAATATTAAAGAGTATTAATGAGCGAGAGAACGAAAATAGAGAAGTATGGGTTGTATTTAAAAAAAATGTATTATACATGGCGTGGTTTTAAAACTTTTTAGTGGGGGTAAATTACAAATTCTGGTTAGGTCAAAAAAAGTGTGAGGGTTTTCTAGCTTTTTTCTTTAACCATAACTTAGCAATATTTAAAAGACACTTTATATGGATTTTTCTTTTGATTTAAAGAAAAAAAAATTTATATTGATTTTAAAAAAAATTCTATTCAATTTGGTCTAGACTTGTTTGGGGCTCGGGTTGCAAATCTGCCCTTTTAAAAGTTAATACATATATACATTTGAAAAGAAATTATTTGTTGTCTTCAGTAAAATTATCACTTGGTTTAGTTCAAAATAATGTAGTATCCATAAAATATTTTGTCGATTTTTATACTTTAAATAAGGAATTTGTCAGCAACTCTATCTCAATCGATAGAATTTGAAAAAAAATTCGCAAATTGCAGCTTTCATCTTCAAAAATTTGAGCAGTCGGACTTATATTAATGGTAATTTTTTGAAATAATTACCAAAAAAAAAAAAAAGAAATTGTATAAGCGGTTATAGCATTTCTATAATGGGTGGTATGTATGTATATTTATGATATAAAATTATTATTTCACATGGCTTTCCGTAAACTAAAAATATTCGCACCAAATTTTTTTCTTCTCGAAAATAGAGATCACAAACATAAAAATATTGTTTATAAAAATATTAAAAAGTCAAGATTAGAAATATAAAAATATATAAAAAATATAAACAATTTTCAATGACAAAAAAGAAAAAAAATGTTGGCCTATAGCTGTGTAACTAACTGTACTCGAACCATCAACCGCTCGACCACTACCCACTAACGCTTCCCACTGGGCTATCGCTTTATTTACAAATTGATTGTCAGATAACCAATTTAAGTTGCATGAAAAATTTTCATTCGCTTATTACAGATAAATGAAGCAGTATTAGTTATATATTAGATAATTGTGCACTGCCTTAGAGGTATGCCAACAAATAAATATGCATTTCATAAATATTTATGCATATTTAGTATGGGTTTAAGCTTGGCAATGGTTTATATGTAAAATTTGTTAGCCTATTAATATAATAGATAATGGACCCAAGTACTCAATGAGCGAGGGAGTGAAAATAATTTCTCTAATAATAGGAGGAGCTTATTGAGAGAAAGAATAAAATTCATTATGTGTTCTATTTATAGAAATTTATTATATATGAGCATTTCCGTAGAATAGTCAACCAGAGAAAAAATTTTAAATGCTAATAAAAATAAATTCTTTTTTAACCCTGTTATACAAAATTACCCAAAGTTTTATAAAAATAAAGGTTTGGAAGTTAATTTGCATATTTTTATGAAAAATTTGGCTTTAAACCTGAAAAATTTTTTTTTTCATTTCGAGCCAGTTTTAAAGGCCTGTTTCTTTTCAATTTTTTCACATGTACGACTTATAGTAGCGATCCGTTTTTGCAACGAAATATCTCCATGAAGATCAATTAAGACTAGCAAAATGACAGAAGAGTGAAAGACGATGTATTAACAGTAAAATATTGAAACTTTTACCTCTTCCTAGATCGTACGTTCGCGACCAAAAAAATACATTTTTTGTTACCACTTCTCAAGGAGTGTAAGGAAATGTCTAGAACTACATTGCTAAAGCCAGTTGAGTGCACTTAATTGAAAACCAAAACTACTTCTCGTGAAGGGTTTACCAAACCTTTTTTTTTAATGTTCAAAGTTGCGTACGATCGCGACCGTTTTGCATTTTGATATATTTTTGGCCTGTTCACTTTGAAATTATGTACTTTGTGCTTTCTTTTTTTATCCATCGTGTTAGCAGTTGTTGTAAGTCATCTCGCGTATTGAAATTTAATAACGAAAAAATTTAGTTTGAATGATTTTCATACAAAACGGTCAACAAGCGTACACTCAAATTAAATTAAAGCAAATATAAGAATATTTGAAAAAAATTATTAGAACGTAAGTACAGATTAACTCGTGAACTAATATTTTAATAGTTTTAAAAAATATATGTACATATATCTCTTAGATAATAAAGATGGGTAAAGCTCCTACTGAATCCCAAAAAGCAAAGCATAAGCGGTATTTGCAAAATATTATGAGTGATCCCACAAAACTTAAGCAGTATCGTAAGAAAGCAGCTGAACGAATGAAGAAATGAAGGGAAGAACTAACGAAGTTGGGGAGAAACACTAAGCTGATGAGGGAGTTTGAAGAAAAAGAACGTGAACGGTTGATAATATACCGTCAAAAAAAGAAAATTGCTTCTAGACATCAACGAAATGGTATAATCTATACTTGCCAACAAACTTTATACAAAGCTGTAAAAAAAGCAGAAAATGCTTTACCAAAAAATGAAGCAAAAAAAAAAGAGGTTATTAAAATACTTTATAAAAAGTATTTGCCAGAAAGTAGTACAACTCAAAATACTCTTGAAGAGGACATCAACTCAAAGATAGAGTTGAAATTGGCTGGAGACTTTTTTGTGCGGGACGATATCAGCGTTGAGGCTGCTGGAAAAAGAGAAACGCTAATATTAGATGGGAAAGTTGTTGCTAAACGTTATATGCTGATAACAGTTTCTGAGGCTTACGAGATCTACAAAACGCAAGTAATCGGGAAAACCGTAAGTAAAACACAGTTTTTTGAATGTCGTCCAAGAAGTGTCCAGATTTCGAGCAAAATGCCACATAACATGTGTGTATGCATTTATCATGCCAATTTTAATTATTTATTGAAAAGTTTATCGAACGCTATGGACCCTATATCTGATGACTTCGAAAAATTCCTCAAATTAGCGTGTTGCAATATAGAAAATGAACACTGCATGACCAACGCTTGCGAAAAGTGTGCAAGCGAAATTAAAGAGATCATTCCCTTGAAATACCTTTCAAAAATGGACGAGAACGTCAAATGGAAACAATGGCGGAAAGTGAATGATCGTGTAACACTGAATTACACTGCTGCTCCGTTATCTGACTTGTTACACGAGATACAAGTTCAACTGCCACTTTTCAAGGAACACTTTTTTGTAAAGCGAACACAGCAAAGCTATTTCGAAGCTGTCAGGAAAAATATCCCACCTGGAGTACTTGTTATACAAGTAGATTTCGCAGAGAATTATAGGCTAATCTGCCTAAACGAAATTCAGAGTGCGCATTTTAGTTATAAGCAAGTTTCTATTTTTACTTGCGTCGCTTGGATGTCTGACCAAACTAAGTCATTTGCAATAATAAGTGACAGTTTAACTCACAGCAAAATCGATGTTTACGTGTTTATAACACATCTTGTGCAAGAGATAAAAAGGCAACATGGCGAATTCCAAGACATTTCCTTTTTCTCGGATGGAAGTAGCTGCCAATTTAAAAATAAGTATATAGCTCGGAGTCTTCCAGATTTACTGATTCAATTCAACTGCAAAAAGTTTGAGTGGAACTATTTTGCGACATCTCATGGCAAAGGTGCAGTCGATGGTATTGGAGCAGTTGTGAAAAGAAAAGTCTGGCAAGTAACAAAAACAAAAATCTTATTTTGAATGATGCATTATCTTTTTATAATTGTGCAAAAGAGCACATCACTGGAGTTCAACTTATATATATTGGAGCTGATTCAATCGCCGAGATATCCCCAACCTTAAATCAAGAATGGACAAATATACCAAGCATTCCAGGTATCAGATTAATACATTCAATTTCCTGTGACGAAAACTTGAAGTTACCCTGCAGTCAACTTAACTAGTTTTATACTAATCAAATACCAGTCAGCTAGGCGGCTTCAACTAGTTCGAGTTCTGTAATTTTTCCATATTAGCAACTGGTATTTTTAACACGACGATGTCCTACGAGATGGCAATTGTCCTCCTCTGCATCAGCACCATACCAATTGGCTGACTAGTCAGCCTCTGCATCAGGAATATACCAGTTGATATACTTGTTATTATACACATCAGTATCATACCATTTAAGATACTAGTTCGTATATACGTCAGGATCGTACCAGTTGAAAGAATAGTTCATATATACATCAGAATAATACCAGTTGGCAGACTAGTTCATATATACATCAGAATCATATCAGTTGGCAGACTAGTTTATATATGCATCAGAGTCATACCTGTTGACAGACTACTTCTTATATGCATCAGAATCATACCAGTTGACAGACTAGTTCATTAATGCATCAGAATCATACCAATTAACAGACTAGTTAAAAGAATCATCGGAATCATACCAGTTGTCATACTAGTTCATATATGCGTCAGAATCATACCAGTTGATATAGTAGTTCATTTATGCATCAGAATCATACCAGTTGACATATCAGTTCATTTATGCATCATAATCATATCAGTTGACATACTAGTTCAAATTTGCATCAGAAATATACCATTTGACATACTAGTTCATATATGCATCAGAATCTTACCAGTTGACATACTAGTTCATATATACATCAGAATCATACCGGTTGACATACAGCTCAGTCTATGCGGCAGGACATACCAGTTCATATATGCATCAGAATCT
Organism: Campiglossa producta; assembly: GCA_964058755.1. Taxonomy (NCBI): domain Eukaryota; kingdom Metazoa; phylum Arthropoda; class Insecta; order Diptera; family Tephritidae; genus Campiglossa; species Campiglossa producta. The sequence goes on along the minus strand of CAXKVI010000001.1, from coordinate 110,522,880 downwards.
TACCAGTTGACATACTAGTTCATATATACATCAGAATCATACCGGTTGACATACTGCTCAGTCTATGCGGCAGGACATACTAATCATTATGCCCATTCAGATCGTACCACTTGTCATACTAGTCCACGAATTTGACATTCATTCCAGTTGGTATACTAGTCGGTCTATGCACCAGTATCATAGTCAGCCTCTACATCAGCAATATACCAGTTTATTCTTTAGAAAGCAGCGACTATTTGTATTTACCCAAACACGAAAAAGCATCTGTGAATTACAAGGTAAAAAAGAAGCAGTTACAAGAGAAAACGAAAAGCAATTGTCCTCTTCTGCATCAGCACCATACCAATTGGTATACTAGTCAGCCTCTGCATCAGCATTATACCAGTTTATATACTAGTTCATACACAGCCAAAAATGAGCTAAAGGCTCTGAGTTCGATTCTCGGTAAAGTTGACACAAGTTTTTTTTTTTTCTATATTTTTTAAATTATGTTGTTTATTGTATTTTTAATTTAATTATTGAATTCAATTTGCAATGGCTCCTTTCAAATTCCGCGTTCGTCAAGTTTGATTATGTAGGTGAAGGCCCAATTGTATTCAACTTTGTAGGATCCACTTTCATTCAAAGTTTTTTAAACGTAAAGCGAAGCGAAATTTTTGCAAATGCTTAAAAACGAGGCGCGCATTTGTCAAAGTTTTATGTAATTGGGGCTTTGGAGTTGTATTTTTAGGTAAGGTAAATTAAGGTTACTCAAGGTTAAGTTTGTCGTCCACTGCGGAGTTCCGGACCCACATATGATATATAGATAAAATTAAGTCTTATTTTTACATCAAAAAGAGTCAAAGTAAGACTGCTTTCATGCTGGGCCATACACTCGAGTTAATGGAGCATTGGTAGAGTTAATTTATATTGTTGTTGTCAATATACTCAAGTTTATGCCGCAACGTAAAAAAAAATGGCGGTTATATACCAACAGGTTGTCATAACCTCTAACGAGACTTTTGCCGAACTTCTCTTCCAACTTATAGTGTGCTGCTTTGATTTTTCCCTATGAGTTGGCGGGACTAGTTTTTTTTTTAAATTTAAAAATCTGTGACTGTTCAAACAGTTGAATGCAGTTAGGTTAGGTTAGGTTAGTGGCTGTCGCAGAGGCACACTTAGGCCAGTTTTGAAAAGCCCGTTGTGATACCACCAGCACTAGGAAAGTCAGTCCCGGGACCCGGCGATTTGGAAAATCCCAGCGGTCTGGTTTAGACTATCCAGGAAGGGAACTCCCAAAAAGCGCGTTCCCGCGCCGCTTAAGGCCGGGCAGTTGCAGATGAGGTGCTTCACCGTTTCCTCTTCCTCATCATCTTTGCAGCTCCTACAGCATCGTCGATAGGGCACCCCTTCTGCGTGCCTACCAATAAGGCAGTGCCCAGTTAGAACACATATTAATACTAAGATTTCTCTCCTTCTTAGGGCGTGAATGCCTCTAGATCTTTTATGATCCCATTTCGGCCAGGTTTGTTTGGATGTCCGGCAACTTGGGGATTGTTGCACCTTTCGTTGGCTTGGAGTACACACTCCGTCAAGCCAACGAAAAGTAGCAACAATCCCCAGGGTGCCGGACATCCAAACAAACCTGGCCAAAATGGGATCATAAAAGATCTAGAGGGATCATAAAAGATCGGAATGCAGTTACAGAATTTCCATTTGATTTTCAGAAAAATACAATTGACATTCAGAAAATTACAATTGATATTCAGAAAACTTTCTGAATATAAACTGAAAAAGGTGTAGTATGATTTCAACCCGAGTTTCATACATACTTGCATACTAGTACGAACCAGGATTTTTCTGACTAGTATTATTTCGCCCAGCAAATTATAGTTGTATACTAGTATGTTTTCTGATTAGATTGGCATTGATTGGTTTAAGGGTAATCAGCAAAGAACTAGTATAAAAACATCCATAAAATGTATAGTAAACGAGCTAGGTGTCTGCTGAGTAGTTTGGAATTGATTAGTTTGAAGGTAGCCAGAAATTAACTAGTATGAATACACCACAAAATTTTTAGGCGTAGAACTATATTGTTTGCTGAGTAGTTCGACATTGACTGGTTTAAAGGTGATCAGAAATTAACTATTATGAATACACCACAAAATGTATAGTCAATGAACTATATTGTTTGCTGAGTAGTTTGGCCTTGACTGGTTTGAAGCTAATCAGCAATGAACTAGTATAAATACACCACAAAATGTATAGTCAATGAACTATATTGTTAGCTGAGTAGTTGGACATTGACTGGTTTAAAGGTGATCAGCAATGAATTAGTATGAATACACTACAAAATGTATAGACAATGAATTATATTGTTTGCTGAGCAGTTCGACATTGACTGGTTTAAAGGTGATCAGAAATGAACTAGTATGAATACACCACAAAATGTATAGTCAATGAACTATATTGTTTGCTGAGTAGTTCGACATTGACTGGTTTAAAGGTGATCAGAAATGAACTAGTATGAATACACCACAAAATGTATAGTCAATGAACTATATTGCTTGCTGAGTAGTTTGGCCTTGACTGGTTTGAAGCTAATCAGCAATGAACTAGTATAAATACACCACAAAATGTATAGTCAATGAACTATATTCTCTGCTGAGTAGTTGGACATTGACTGGTTTAAAGGTGATCAGAAATGAACTAGTATGAATACACCACAAAATGTATCGTCATTGAACTATATTGTTTGCTGAGTAGTTCGACATTGACTGATTTAAAGGTGATCAAAAGTGAACTAGTATGAATACACCACAAAATGTATAGTCATTGAACTATATTGTTTGCTGAGTAGCTCGACATTGACTGGTTTAAAGGTGATCAGAAATGAACTATTATGAATACACCACAAAATGTATAGTCAATGAACTATATTGTTTGCTGAGTAGTTTGGCATTGACTGGTTTAACGCTAATCAGCAATGAACTAGTATGCATACGCCACAAAATGTATAGTCAATGAACTAGAATTTTCGCTGAGTAGTTTGGCATTGACTGCTTTTAAAACTAATCAACAACGAACTGGTAGGCATATGCCACAAAATGGTTAGTCAATGAACTAGTATGTTTGCTGAGTAGTCCGGAATTTGACTGCAGGGTACATGTAGCTCGTACGGCATATTCGCAATATAAAGATATTTAATAATATTTCATTATATAGACTATATGTATAGGGTTGCTAGATTCTGAAGTGGAAAAGGAAGGACTTTTCTATTTCGATACAAAAAAAAGAATGACACACGTATAAAAAGAAGGACGGTTTTTTTTGGACAATTTATTAGGGCGATTCGCTAAGTCTTGCCAAATGCACGGATTGCACGAAATGTATGGATCCTACGCCAAAATATGCAAGACTACGAGAGCACCCCTCACTGAGTTTGCTGTAACATCGATAACAAACGTCAAAAACTGAGCAAATTTTTACTAGTTTTCTGAAAAAACGTTGGCGCTGACAATTACTTTTACTTCTTGTGAGAAAAATGAGAGGATTTAGAGAAATACAGGGTTGCCTTCTTATTTCCTACAATTCTTGCACTAAAATATACATAGTTTAGAGCTTTGTATAAATTGCACGGATTGCATATATTTTTTTGCGTGTATTTTGTTGTTGTGACTTTACAATGCGTACAATCCGTACAATCCGTGCATCGTTTTCAAGACTTGGCGAATCCCCTACTGTTTTAAATTAACAAAAAGCGAACATACATTTATTCTCATATTTGAGATCGTTTTCAAATATATTGTAGGTACAAACAAGGTAATCTACGATACCAAAAGACGAAGGTTAATGGTAGAAATGCATTTGATATTTATGAAATTTTTAAAGACTGAGAAATTCCCAAACAACAACAAATGCGAACATTTTTTCTAACTGCTCTTGTTTGGCCTTTCATATTAAAATATTTTTAGAAACATTAAAAATCATGGTCGACCAGAAAAGAGAAAGTTCTACATCAAACATATATAGTAGAATGGGCCAAAAAAAAAGAACTTTCGTTTTTTTCAAAAATTAAATTGATTTTCTTTTTAAGAAAGGTGAAAAAAATTTACTGTAATTTTTCAGATTTTTATTTATTTATTTTATTTATTTACAAGTTAGGTACTTAAGTGTAAAACTTAGATCTAACAATTAGCCGTGGCAACTAGGCCTTACAGCTGAAAAAATTTGATAATGTATTTAAATTTTTTTTTTTTTTTTAAAGTTCAGATTTTTAAATTAAAGTCTAGAGGTATATCATCACCAGTTTAGATTTTACAGACTTAACGTCCAATTTGGTATAAAAACGACAAATCACTGTTGAAAAATACCATTTACTTGAACATATTTTTGTAGGGAATTGAATTCCCTATAAAAGCTGCTTAGACTGAAATGTTTTTTGGATTTCCCGATTTTGGTTGAAAATTTGCGAAACATGAACAAATCAACATTGAATAAAACTAAATACATATTCTTGAGGGAAATTGGCTGCTGAATCCGAATTCGATGTCAGAATCCAACAACGGGACCGAGGTTCGGCCCTTACCTTGCAAGAAAGTCCAATATTATTTTGTGATGGTTTTGTTAGGTTAGAGAAGAACTGCGACCTGTTAGGCTAATTCTTATCACGGATTTGGATTTAGCTCGCCAAACAACATGAAAATTAATGTATTGAGTTCACAGATCTGTCGCCTTTTTGTGTTTTTTGCGGCTGCGCCATTTGCAGACTGTAAAACTACACCTTCGAAGAGAATGCATTTATTATGCAAAAATATGTTTGAACGTATATGAGAAATGTATATTTTTGGTTATAATATTGATCATATAATGATAAATAATCTGTAGAATATCTATTAAAAAAATCGGATCAAAAACACCAAAAAAATACGGAAATATCATTTTTTTTTTCTATTTAATACTAAACAAGTTTTGAAAAAGTAACAAAGAAAGTTGTTTTGCCTTTTTTGTAGCCCACTCTATTTCCTTTAAGAATCTGTATATTTCTCTGTTGTACATGGATATTTGCATTTTTGATAATTTTTGAAAGAATAAATGGGAAATCGAAAAAACATGCTAATATTTGAGGGTAGAATACTAGAAAACGGCTAGTCTGAGAAAATTTTGGTCAATGCAAATTTTGTAGGGAATTCGATTTCCTTCAAAAGTATGTTCAGATAAATGATGTTTTACAACAATGGTTTGTCGTTTTTATACCAAAAAAAAAGAAATTTTTAATTTTTGGCCCAGTCTAATATATACATATATTTACCACGTATTCACATTTAAATGCAAAGAAAAAAAAATAAATGCATAGATAATACAACACTAAAAATTTCTATAATTGTTCATGAAAATATAGATGAAAATACATTAAAATTTTGCACTTAAAATTTTGAGCAAAACTCCAAAAAAATTCGCGAAACTCGACGAATCTCATCAAAAAAAAAATTTTAGATTTTTTCGAGTATGCAGTTTTGTAGCTCATTTCATTTTAGAATAACTAGATACTAATCTCAAAAAAAAAGGAAAAAGAAGGACATAAGAAGGACACAACTTAAAAAGAAGGACATTTCTACACTTTTTCTTTTGGAAGGACAGGGAAGGACGTTGCAATAAAATGAAGGACATGTCCTTCCGAAAGAAGGACGTCTGGCAACCCTATATATGTATGTATGTATATTAATAATAATAAATAATACTGATGCCGCGTTTTACTCCATAATTTGAGTCTTTGGCTATTATCATGTCGTTGGAATAAAAAACAATTTTGTAGAAAACAAATTTGCTTAGAATTCTTGAACGGCATCATCCATCATTCACCCGTTAATCACTAGTTTTTCAAGTCAAATTTTCAGGCCCTATGCTCCAATAGGAGTTGAGGAAATGATGATGATGATTCATAAATTTTACAACTATACATTATAGCGAGTATACTTTATGCTATACAAGCCACTTTCGAGCCTTTCGGTGTGGGCCGCGGGATTTCAGTAGAGTCTAATAATTTATGCTATTTTCTTTTCCTTATAAATAGAACATATGATATTGAAACTTGTGAATTAAGTGTTCCAATTCATATAATTTGTAAAGCAATGTGCAGAAAATAGTAAAAAAAAATGTATGGAAAAATCGTGCGTTCGCGACCCGTACGTTCGCGACCGACATTTAAGCGTATATATAAAAATCTACTGAAGATATTTTAACGCGGAATAATCGTAAAGAAAGTTAATTTAAGCCACTTCAATATGTTACAACCGTTTTGAAAAAATCCATTCCATTTCGCTGAATTTTGGATTTTTCCAGTTGCACAAAAAAGTCACTTCCATTTTGCGTACGTTCGCGACCACATGTTTATTGCCCCCACAGTCAAAACTAAAAATCGAACAAACCTGCCTCTTGCACCTAAAATTGACCTACTAAAATGCTATCGAAGAGGCAAAAAAAAAAGAAAAACCAATGTATACTTTGTTTTTTGGCCCATAAAAGCGTACGAACGTACTGTTCGCGACCGTGGAACCACCCAAATAGCTTTTTTTCATCTTTTTAGTGTTGGTAAATTACAAATTCTGGTTAGGTCAAAAAAAGTTTGAGGATTTTCTAGCTTTTACCTTTAACCATAACTTGGCGGCCGCCGTGGTGTAGCGGTTAAGTGTTCGGCCTTCTACACCAAGTCGTGGCGGTTCGATGCCCGGCAAAAGTAACATCAAAAATTATTTAGAAAAATAATTTTTCTAAAACGGGGTCGCCCCTCGGCAGTAGTTTGGCAAACTCTCCGGGTGTATTTCTGCCATGAGAAGCTTCTCAGCAAAAAATTCATTTGCTTTGCAAGTGCCGTTCGGAGTCGGCAAAAAACTGTAGGTCCCGCCAACTTGTAGGAAAAACTCAAAAAGCAACACACCACAAGTTGGAAAGAGAAGCTCGGCTAAAAATCTCGTTAGAGGTTATGATGATAACCTGTAGGTATATCGCCGCCATTATTATTTTTTTTTTTTTAACTTAGCAATATTTAAGACACTTTATATGGATTTTTTATTTGATTTAAAGAAAATAAGTACATATTAAATATGTTGTCGATTTTTATATTTTAAATAGGGAGTCTATGAGCAACTTTGTCTCAAACGGTAGAAATCACTAAAATTTATAGAAATAATCTACCGAAGTCCGATAAATAGACTACTACCTTTGAAAAAAATTCACAAATTGCAGCTTACATCTTCAAAAATTAGAGCAGTCAGACTTATATTAATGGTAATTTTTTGAAAAATTGACCAAAAAAAAAAATTGTATAAGCGGTTATACATAGCATTTCTATAATGGGTGGTATGTATGTATATTTATGATCTAAAATTATTATTATTACATGGCTTTCCGTCAACTAAAATATTCGCACCAAATTTTTTTTTTCTCGAAAATAGAGATCACAAACATAAAAATATTGTTTATAAAAATTTTAAAAAGTCAAGATTAGAAATATAAAAATATATAAAAAATAAAAACAATTTTGAATGACAAAAAAGAAAAAATCTTGGTGATAGCTGTACCTGTACTCGAACCATCAACCGCTCGACCACTACCCCCTGACGCTTCCCACTGGGCTATCGCTTTATTTACAAATTGATTGTCAGATAACCAATTCAAGTGGCATGAGAAATTTTCATTCGCTTATTACAGATAAATAAAGCAGTATTGGTTATATATTAGATAATTGTGCACTGCCTTAGAGGTATGCCAACAAATCCATATGCATTTCATAAATATTTATGCATATTTAGTATGGGTTTAAGCTTGGCAAATATTTATATGTAAAATTTGTTAGCCTATTAATATAATAGATAATGGACCCAAGTACTCAATGAGCGAGGGAGTAAAAATAATTTCTCTAAAATAGGAGGAGCTTATTGAATGAAAGAATAAAATTCATTATGTAGGGTGTTTAGTACTGTTGAGGCTAAACACTGAAAGAAAAACGATTAGCAATTGGATATTCTGATTGCTGTTTTATTCCGTAACAAATTATAAATTGTATGTTAAAGGCGCGAATTATTTTGCAACTAAAAACTAAGCCAGCCTGTCAAAACTGGTTTATATGTATATCCAGCAATTGTATTGTCGCTAAAATGTGCTATACTGTAAGTACATGATATTTGTATAAGAGAGAACATTACTGCAATTCTTAATGGTTCGATTATGTACATATGTATGTATATAAGATTGTGTATGGACAGCTAATGCGAACTATGATGTGTGGGCACGGTAAAATGGCATGATTTATCGGTACCGTAATATCAGCTGATGATATGACCATACGTGGTGAGTGACCAGATTACTTTTAAACATCCTGCCCGGCTGAACCTTCACGGTTCAGGATGGGTTCCCTCACTGTTGTATTCAATTGTAACTGTACGCACTAAGCCATCCTTACCTGGATGCACGTCAACGATGCGACCGATACGCCAGTAGCTAGGAGGTAAATTCTCGTTCAGAATAAGAACCACATCGCCTATATGTAAGTTTGGAGATGATCTGGCCCACTTGTTACGGGCCTGCAATGTAGATAGGTACTCGCGCTGCCATCGTTTCCAAAAATGCTCAAACATTTGCTGCAACAATTGCTTATACAACAGGCGGTTTTGAGGAATGTCAGGAACAGATTTTTCTGGCCGAGAATTTAATGGTCGACCAATCAGGAAATCAGCCGGTGTGATTGCTAGGCAGCCGTTTGGATCGTCGTGAAGCGGTACAAGAGGACGGGAGTTCAACACGGCCTCGATCTTTACCAAAAGCGTACCGAGCTGATTGAATCGCAGTGTTTGTCGGCCAATTGTACGATATAAATGTTTCTTTGCGGACCGTACCGCAGCTTCCCAAAGTCCGCCATGGTGCTGAGCAGACGGAGTGATGAATTTCCAACGGGTGCCTGTGGTCGCAATATGTTGTCGGGCCCTATCGCTTACCCACTCTTCTAAATCTCTTTGCATCTGACGGCTAGCACCAACAAACTGCGTGCCATTGTCGCTGTACATAACCGAGCTTATACCTCGCCGGCTAATAAAGCGGTCGAAAACTTCAAGGAACGCCTGAGCGGATAAGTCTTCCGCTAACTCAATATGAACGGCCTTGGTGGCCATGCAAATAAAAATCGCTGCATAACATTTGTTCGTTGTTTGATACCTCTTACCACCTATCCGAACGTTAAAGGAGCCACAGTAGTCCAGGCCCGTATGCGTAAAGGGTGGAGATACCAACACACGTGATTTCGGGAGAGATGCCATTTGTTGTTGTTGGGTTACCCTTTGATATCGACGACACGCAACGCACCTATGTATATAGGACTTAACCAAGGTACGACTATGGATAATCCAAAATTTTTGGCGCAAGTGTTGTAAGGTGGCTTGTATGCCGCCATGCAAGCAGTAAAGATGTGCTTCGTGAATGAGCAGTGCTGCCGATGCGCAATCGCGCGCTAATATTATAGGATGTCGCTGTTCCGGTGGTAAATCAGAATGGGTTAGTCGGCCACCTAGCCGAAGTATACCACGATCATCCAAAAACGGGTTAAGCGGAAGTAGTTTGCTTGAAGAGTTTAATCTGGAACAAGACTTAAGTGCATTAATGTCTGATATAAATGCGTTACCTTGCGTTTGCCGAATATGAACTTCAAGTGCCCACTCCCTTTCTTCAGCCGTGACAACCTCATGGTGTCGATTTGTCTGGAAGCACGGAAGTATTCGCCGGATACGTGCAGTTGTGTTAAGTAGTCTACTCAGCCGACTGAACCTAAGTACCAGAGGTATTTGTTTATTATTGAACGTCGTCGTAAGCAGCTGTGGCTTGCTGTGAACGCTTAGCAGAACCTTGGCTGACCGAGTTTCATCAGAGAAAATCTGTTGTTGTTCAGTGGACATAGATGGAATTGTCGGTTTGGTTTCATCAAAGGAGCGAATCATGGCAGGCCCTGTCACCAGAGCGTATGGGTTTCGAGTACAGCTGGGGTGATACCGCGGCTGTCGGAATCAGCGGGGTTCAACTCCGAACGAACGTGCCTCCAAGCATTTGTATCCGAGTGGGTCTGTATATAGGCCACACGATTGGCCACGTATTGTTTGAATGTGGAAGGGGGCTTTTTGATCCAATTTAGAACTATTGTAGAGTCGCTCCACAAAGTGTATGCTACATCTTCTAGATTCAGTGCCCGTTTCACACTGGCTAGAGTGCTAGTCAACAGCTGTGCTGCACACAGCTCCAAACGGGGAATGGTTTGCTGCTTAAGTGGTGCAACTCTTGTTTTAGCAGCAACGAGCATAACTTTCGGATGTCCATTCATACATCGTACGTAAATCGCAGCTGCATATGCACATATGCTTGCATCACAAAACCCATGCAGGGTGACGGATCTATTATGCGTTAAGCCTAGCCACCGTGGTATACGGATTCTTTCCAATGCCGGGAGATTGTTCCGAAAGTACAACCATTTTTCACGAAGTTCAGTTGTTATTGGTGTGTCCCAATTAAGCTGAGCCTTCCAGAGCATCTGGATCAATATTTTAGCCAACACGACAACGGGAGCTAGCATGCCAGTCGGGTCATAAAGCCGCGCTATGTCTCTCAAAATAATACGTTTAGTAATATGTAACTCATCACATACCTTTGTCTTGAAGAATAAATGGTCTGTAACTGGATTCCAGTGTAGACCAAGTACCTTGGTGTCGTGATCGCCTAGATCAATTGCTAAATCCGTTGGGGCTGAATTACTAATTTTTGCTAAGGCCCGTGAGCAATTAGAGTTCCATTTCGCCAATTCAAATCCACCTTGTTGCAGAATCATGCTCACGTCTTGAGCTCGTGTAACGGCCATGTTTGCATTTTCGACGCTATATAAATAGTCGTCCACATAAAAGCATTTGAGTATGCTGTTGCGCGCTGCGGCTGCCCGGCTGGCGTCAGCGATGACTTTAGTGTTATCAATAGCGCATTGTATTAGCGCTCGGATTGCATTGTATGGGCTACACGCCATACCATAGGTGACCGTGTTGAGCCTGTACGTCTGTAGTGGATCGTTAGGTGACTCCCTCCAAAGAATTTGCTGCCATTTTCGATGCCTTTGATCCACCCAAACCTGGCGGAACATTTTCTTAATGTCTGCGGTAATGGCTATTTCGTATCGTCGGAAACGATGGAGTATGTCAATTAAATTGTCTTGCAGTTGCCGACCAGAAAAGTGGGTGTCATTAAGCGATACCCCGTTTGTTGATTTAGATGAGGCGTTAAAGACTACGCGAAATTTTTCAGTAACGGCATGATGCGGTATATAATAACATTGAGTGAAGTTATGAGAATCCGCTTCGATGGCCTCCATGTGACCCAGTGTCACATACTCACGCATAAACTGTACGTATCTTTCACGTAGATATGAATCTGTTGCAAGTTTTCGTTCAAGTTGATAAAATTGGCGAAGTGCAGCTTGATGCGAATTACCAAGTGAAGGCGCATCTGGTCGAAATGGTATTTGGACGCAATATCGACCATCCGATAATCGAGTGACAGTGTTAACGAAAATTGTTTCACACTCATCATCTTCAGACGAAACTTCTACGGCTGGTTCCTCCATCTCCCAAAACCTGCACAACAACTTATCAAGGCAAATATCGTCAGCTAATTGAAGCCCTTGCATATGGCTCCATGAAGAAATACCAACGGAAACGGAAGGAGTTGCTGATGTAATCGAATCAAGTATGTAAGCGCTGAAGTTAAGGGTGAATGATGCATTAACCATTGACTGCATGCTAACTGTAACGATACCCTTGGTGTGAGCTGCGAAACTTGAACCAACCCCTTCTATCGGAACTTTACACGCATTCCTAGGAAGATTCAACGAAGTTAGAATAGACTCTGATATAAAGCTCACCTGGGAGCCCATGTCACAGAGAGCTCGGCATTCCTGTATTAAACCATTGCGACCGATAAGAAGGACCTTAGCTGTAGCTAGGAGAACAGTCCGGTCACTCTGCAGCAGAAATGACTGGACCTTACCAAACCGTCATTGTTGTCGGCTGTACACCTGAGGTGCAGCAGCTGGGGACTCAGTGATGTGGGCCACCAAGGGCTGACTGGTTGGTGATGTTGCGGATGTTGTTGATGGGGCCACATTTTCCGTTTTGCGGCACAAAATGGTGTTGTGCTTTTGCTGGCATTTCGAGCAAACACCGGATGTACATTCCCGAAGACTATGGCCGGATCGTAGGCAGTTAAAGCAAAGCTGCCATCCCCTTGCCTTATTCCATCGCTCATCTACCGGGAGGCTCCGAAATTGGGAGCATTTCATCAGGCGATGAGTATCGGTGCACTGAGGACAACCACCAGAACGTTTCTGTGCGGACGATAGGTGTGGGCGTGGTGAGGCAGTGGCGATGTGCGCCCGCAGTGTCTTCGACGAATGCTTGTTAGTTGAACCAGTTGAGTTTGCAGGCGATTCAGCAGGCAAGTTGCTTGAGCGGCGCTCTATAAAACGTAGCAGATCCTCAAGTTTGGGTATTTCACTGGTAGTTAGGCTCATGCCCCACTCGGTGCGAGTTATGGAAGGTAACTTGGCCAACAAAATCGGCACTGCTATGGCATCCCATTCTCCGACTGGTACCTTCATGACTGTAAGTGCTCGAAATGTGTTGCGTACGCAGTCAACAATATTGCTCAAAGACCTTTGCGATTCATTAGGCTCGTTGGGTAGGTCCAGCAAACGTTGGACATGGGTTCGTGAAAGTATGCAAGGATTGTCAAAACGACGTTTGAGCTCTGCCCATACCTCTTCATATCCGCCCGTATACAACCCTCCAATTATTGGGACACTGTCTGATTTTACGTATTGGCGAAGCTTGCCAAGCTTGTTGGTTGCGTTCAAATCAACTCGATTGTGCACGAGAGTCTCAAACATGTCCTTGAAAACCAACCAATTCGCTGGTGAACCATCAAATGTGGGTTCTGAGACAGGATCCAGCTGCATATCTGCAGCAAAATTGAACGACGGTGCTACCTGCACAGGTTTCTGCTCCTCTGCCCTCTTGCGCTTCAGTGTTATGCAGATGTCATTGTAGATCTGCTCAGTTGATGCCAAAAGTTCATTGTGATCATTCAGCTCCTCCGCTTTGGCAACTGCTAGCAATTTCAGGTGATTATCCACAAACCGGTTGAAGTGTTGCAGCGACGTAGACAAAAGTTGATCAACTTCGATGCTATCTGGAGCATAGTTCATTCCTTCGACCTGACTCCAGATCCGCTGCAGCGATGTTCGCGAGGTAGTACGTAAATTTAACGACGCCATACTACATGTATGCTTACTAAAAGAAAAACCGAACCGAAATTAATTTTCCTCACAGGAGGCACCAAAAATGTTTAGCACTGCTGAGGCTAAACACTCAAAGAAAAACGATTAGCAATTGGATATTCTGATTGCTGTTTTATTCCGTAACAAATTATAAATTGTATGTTCAAGGCGCGAATTATTTTTCAACTAAAAACTGGTTTATATGTATATCCAGCAATTGTATTGTCGCTAAAATGTGCTATACTGTAAGTACATGATATTTGTATAAGAGAGAACATTACTGCAATTCTTAATGGTTTGATTATGTACATATGTATGTATATAAGATTGTGTATGGACAGCTAATGCGAATCGGTACCGTAATATCAGCTGATGACATGACCATACGTGGTGAGTGACCAGATTACTTTTAAAATTTTTTTTTCTCGAAAATAGAGATCACAAACATAAAAATATTGTTTATAAAAATTTTAAAAAGTCAAGATTAGAAATATAAAAATATATAAAAAATAAAAACAATTTTGAATGACAAAAAAGAAAAAAATCTTGGTGATAGCTGTACCTGTACTCGAACCATCAACCGCTCGACCACTACCCCCTGACGCTTCCCACTGGGCTATCGCTTTATTTACAAATTGATTGTCAGATAACCAATTCAAGTGGCATGAGAAATTTTCATTCGCTTATTACAGATAAATAAAGCAGTATTGGTTATATATTAGATAATTGTGAACTGCCTTAGAGGTATGCCAACAAATCCATATGCATTTCATAAATATTTATGCATATTTAGTATGGGTTTAAGCTTGGCAAATATTTATTTGTAAAATTTGTTAGCCTATTAATATAATAGATAATGGACCCAAGTACTCAATGAGCGAGGGAGTGAAAATAATTTCTCTAAAATAGGAGGAGCTTATTGAATGAAAGAATATAATTCATTATGTAGGGTTTTTTTTTATAGAAATTTATTATATATGCCCTCGTGAAGGGTGGACACCTTGCCGCGGTACGAGGGCTTAAGTCGATAGCCACAGGGCTACGTTGCCCTTGCGATCATAGCGCCACCGGTACTACATCACGAGAGAAGCCAAGCCTCTCTGGCGCGACGACTAAGATCTTCCCCCTCCCAATCCAGGGTGTTATGCGACCACGTGCCCATTGGACGTTTGCAGCCGGGAGGCAAATCGTGGCTGTAATCGAACGGAGCCTCTCTGATACCGGGCCGCCTCGGAGAGTAACTATGGCCTTACCGCGGTATGGGGCTCTGCCGCGGCGGATGACACATTCCCCTTACTCTTCCCTTGACCCTAAACTGGCCTTGCCCGGCGAGGGGTCGTACGAACAAGATGATAAATAATAACAAAAACCCTAAAACTAAAGATACAACAATGTATACTGCACAGCAGAGGAGGAAAATGCTGGAGCAAGCGAGAACGCAACGTCGGAGGACAAACTCCATTTCCTTATCAGCCGAGAGATCGACAGCGATGGCAACTACGGCTCGATTAGCTCTGGATAACAAGGGGGCAATCCCCAAAGTAAGTACCGGTACAAACACAGTGAAGCCAACAACGGCTGATGCTAAAGTCCTAGTAAGTGCCGGTACCGAAACCAGGTCTTTAACGTCTGTGGCAGTGGTCTCACGACCTGGCCCCAGAGATCCAAATAAGGGAACGACCGCGATGGCAACTACGGGTCGAAATTTACACCAAAAGACATCTCCCAGTCGCTCTGAGTACTTGGACAAAACCCTCGTGAAGGGTTGACACCTTGCCGCGGTACGAGGGCTTAAGTCGATAGCCACAGGGCTGCGCTGCCCTTGTGATCATAGTGCCGCCGGTACTACATCACGAGAGAAGCCAAGCCTCTCTGGCGCGACGACTAAGATCTTCCCCCTCCCAATCCAGGGTGTTATGCGACCACGTGCCCATTGGACGTTTGCAGCCGGGAGGCAAATCGTGGCTGTAATCGAACGGAGCCTCTCTGATACCGGGCCACCTCGGAGAGTAACTATGGCCTTACCGCGGCATGGGGCTCTGCCGCGGCGGACGACACATTCCCCATACTCTTCCTTTGACCCTAAACTGGCCTTGCCCGGCAAGGGGTCGTACGAACAAGATGAAAAAAAGTAATAAAAACCTTAAAAATAATGATACAACCATGTATACTGCCCAGCAGAGGAGGAAAATGCTGGAGCAAGCGAGAACGCAACGTCGGAGGACAAACTCCATTTCTTCATCAGCCGAGAGATCGACAGCGATGGCAACTACGAGTCGATCAGCTCTGGATAATAAGGGGGCAATCCCCAAAGTAAGTACCGGTACAAACACGGTGAAGCCAACAACGGCTGATGCTAGAGCCCTAGTAAGTGCCGGTACCGAAACCAAGTCGTTAACGTCTGTCGCAGTGGTCTCACGACCTGGCCCCAGAGATCCAAATAAGGGAACGACCGCGATGGCAACTACGGGTCGAAATTTACCCCAAAAGACATCTCCCAGTCGCTCTGAGTACTTGGACAAAAGAGCGGCCGCGAGGATACTGAAGAAATACGAGGGTATTTCACAAGAGACGCTATCGCCGAATGCTAGGAAGACGGTGGAGATGGCTGAAGCTATCTTACCGAACTTCCAAAGCGATTACGCGCCAAAGAAGGTTAATATAAATCCCTTCAAACGCCAGAGATCGGACGTGGATTTAAAACCTCACCCGAAGCGGCAGCAACACGCCCCCGTAATGGGTAAACTCAGCTTTGCTGAAGTGACTAAAGATAGGATCCTCATAGGCGTCATTGACCGAGGTAATGAAAACTGGGCCATCCCTAGGGACCAGTGGCGGTTCGTCCGGAACGCTATCGGTAATGCCCTTCTCGACATTATGGATGAGTCTCCGGGTGCCACTCCGATGGGTTCTGATGCGGGATGGCACCAGGGCCGAATCAAGGTATTCGCCTGCGAGGATGCAAAAACTGTTGCACTGTACAAGGCAGCAGCTGCAAGACTAGGTGAGATCTACCAAGGGGCAAGAATCGAGGTTGTCGACTGGAAGGACATCCCGGCTCGGCCAAGGGCAAGAGCGTGGATTCCTGCTATCCCTGCTGAACCTGAGAGAATTCTCAGGATGCTGAGGATCATGAACCCGTCTCTCCCGACGCAGGACTGGGGTGTAAATCTGGTCGAGGACGCGGTAGGGCCTGATAGGCAAGTGGTCTTCACCTTGAATAAGGAGGCACTCGGGCCCCTTAAACGGTGCAATGGACGAGTGCACTACGGCATGGGTCAGATCGTGATCCACGTATACCGCGGCGATGCACAGCGCGCTGCTATTTCGGCTGCACCGGAGGACTCGGACATCGCAGTGCCGGAAGGGGAGTCGGAGATGTCCGACTCGGAAAGTATGGTATCTGCCACGTCAAATGGCGAAGGAGCAGTGAACAGCTCGGAGATGGGAGACAGCCTGCTGGACGGGGAGGACCTCAACGTCACAGTGATAGCAGCTAGTCCTGAGCGCACCACAGTTGACACTGCCACAGTTAGTAGGATCTCTGCCACGCCAAACCGTGGTCTGAAGAAATCGTCGTTGAAAGATAAGCCTCCAGACGAGGTGGAACTCGACGATACGGCGGTGGCAGGGAAGTCTGAGCACTCTCATGTTGGTGGTGATTCAGATAAACCTGCACAAATCTAAAGCAGCCTCGGCTGCTTTAATCAGTCGTCTCTCTAAAGGCGACGTAGATGTGGTCCTCATCCAAGAACCCTGGGTCAACAGCTCAAGGATTTGCGGTTTGGAGACTAAGGGTTATAAGCTTATTCGAGCCAGCGAGGGGGGCAGGGTTAGAGCCTGTATTTTAGTTAAGTCTGAGCTGAATGCATTTCTCTTGCCCAACTATACCAATGGTGACGTTACAGCTGCCAGTTTAACAGTCGACAGTACCAGTCTGACGATGGCGTCGGTCTATATGCCCTACGACGCCGAAGAACCTCCGCCACAGAGGGAGGTAAAAGACCTGGTGGCAAATTTTTCCAAGGGTCATCTTATTATCGGAACTGACGCCAATGCTCATCACGTCCAGTGGGGAAGCTCCGATATCAATGCTAGAGGAGAGTCGTTGTTTGACTATTGGTTAACAACTAACCTGGTAGTTTGCAACGTTGGTAACGAACCTACGTTTATTACTAAAACCCGTAGGGAGGTAATAGATCTCACTATTTGCAGCGAAGGCGCTTATGAGTGGGTCAGAAAATGGCGCGTTCTCGATGAGCACTCATTCTCTGACCACCGGTACGTAGAAATAGTTCTAGACTTTTCTGTTGAGCAGCCGGTTATGAAACGCAACCCACGTAACACTAACTGGCAGCTACACAATGAAATACTATCTAGGGACTTACCAGCACTGCCCCCACAAGTCCCCTCATCAGTAGGGGAGTTGGAGGATCTGGTAAAGACCTTTACAACGGCGCTCTCGAATGCCTTAGAGCAGGCTTGCCCAGTGCCAAAACCACGCGGTAAACATAGGCCGCATTGGTGGTCCTACGACCTGGACTCGCTCCGAAAATCATGTAGGACACAATTTAATAAGGCCAAGAGCCTTGGTACGGAGACTCAATGGCTCGAATATAAAGTTAAACTCAGGGCCTACAAAAAAGCTCTGAGGCAGGCGAAGAGAGTATCGTGGAGAAATTTTTGCACTGGGGTCGAAAATGTCGACGATACAGCGAGACTTAGACGAGTGCTCTCAAAAACTCAAACAGCCACAAGCTATTTGCGCAAACCTGACGGATCCTGGACCAGCACGGAGAGGGAAACCCTAGAGCTGCTCTTGAATACGCACTTCCCAGGGAACTTGCATGAGGAACCCGTAGCACCTACAACAAACCTGGCTGTATACATACCCATCACGGAGGAAAAGGTTAGGTGGGCGGTTAAAAGCTTCGAACCGTTCAAGGCTGCCGGGCCAGACGGGATTATTCCCGCACAACTCATAAACACGCTGGAGACCTCAGCCAAATGGCTGGTATTTCTCTATACAGCCTGCCTGGCTCTTAGCTACATTCCGTGCTCCTGGAGAAGTGCCACGGTAGTGTTTATTCCTAAGGCGGGGAAGGCATCTCATTACGAGCCGAAGGACTACAGGCCGATCAGTCTCTCATCCTTTGTGCTCAAAACCTTCGAGAGGATAATAAATGACTACCTCTCCTCTACTATTGATTGCAACCTGATCTGTAGCTATCAGCATGCATACACCAAAGGGAAATCTACATAAACTGCGATTCACAGCCTAGTTTCTGTTATTGAAAAATCGCTGTATGAGAAGGAGTACTGTCTTGCGGCCTTTTTAGATATTGAAGGCGCCTTCAACAACATAAGCCCTGATGCTATAAACACCGCTTTAACAAGTCTGGGCATAAGCAGGTCTCTTATTGGACTTATTGATCAACTGCTAAGGGGTAGACGAATAGTTTCATCACTGGGCTCGGTTGACTTATCACGCTATGTCACAAGGGGAACGCCTCAGGGTGGTGTTCTCTCCCCGCTTCTATGGAACCTCACTGTCAAATCGATGCTGCGAGACACAAGCTGGGGGGGCGGGAAGGTAGTGGCATATGCAGACGACTTAGCTATAGTATATAGGGGCAAATTCCCACAAACCCTGTGCGACTTGATGCAAGTAGCACTGCGAGAGGTTTCCTCATGGTGCTCGCGCTGCGGACTGAGCATCAACCCGGGAAAAGTAGAACTTGTTCTTTTCACCAACCGCTATAAGATACCACCGCTAACACTACCAAAACTGAATGACGTGCACCTGAACCTGGCTGACAAAGCCAAGTGCTTAGGCACAGTTCTGGATAGGAAACTAACCTGGAAGGAGAATGTTCTTCAGCGCCAGAAGAAAGCGTGTATTGCACTCTACACATGCAAAAGAGCCATTGGAAAGAAATGGGGGCTCAGCCCCAAAATATGCAAATGGATCTACACCGCAATCATTCGACCAATCATGCTCTATGGAGTTGTGGTATGGTGGCCTGCGCTGAGCAAGGCAACAAACCTTAATCTGCTAGGTAAAGTACACAGATCTTGCATGATCTGTATAAGCGGTGCGTTAAGAACAACGCCCAATGAAGCACTCCAGGCCATTCTTGGCATTTTGCCACTCGATCTGGAAGGGCACCGGGTAGCAGCAGCATCGGCTCTGCGTTTAAGGGAAACGTCCGGCTGGGGCGCAAGCACTACTGGACACGCCTGTATTTTGGCATCCTATAGCTTTCTTCCGCTGAGCACGGATCGTTGTGCGACCACAACAGTCGGAGATAGCTGTTTTAAAATCAACATTCCCAGCAGGGAAGAATGGGAGAGCACGGATCGGAGTCCCGCCACTCATGGCGGCACTTCCATTTATACTGATGGCTCGAAGTTAGACGGCAGAGTTGGAGGAGGGGTTTATTCAAAGGATCTGAACCTTGAGCTCTCCTTCAGACTACCTGATCACTGCAGTGTCTTCCAGGCTGAATTTTCAGCAATCATGGACGCCGCGGCTTGGATAGGCCAACACAGTATCGGACACGACATTTTTATATTCAGCGACAGCCAGGCGGCCATCAAATCCCTTGGCTCTTATTCGTTCAACTCTGAACTGACGCTCAGCTGTCGTCGATCTCTACAAGAGATGGCCCAACAGAATCGCGTGAACCTCACATGGGTCCCGGGGCATAGGGACATTGAGGGAAATTGTAGGGCAGACGAAGTTGCGAGGCAGGGCACGACCAAGCAGGTTCTTCGGGATAAAGAGCGCTTAGGTATGCCGTTTGCCACATGCAAGCTTATGCTGAAGGAGTACACACTCCGCCAAGCCAACGAAAGATGGCTGCAATCTCCAGGATGCCGGATATCCAAAGAAACCTGGCCGAAATGGGATCATTTAAGATCAAGACCAATTTATGCCCTAAGGAGAAGAGAAATCTCCATATTAATAGGCGTATTGACTGGGCACTGCCTCATTGGTAGGCACGCAGAAAGACTTGGTGTGCCCTACCGACGATGCTGTAGGAGTTGTAAGGATGATGAGGAGGAGGAAACGGTGGAGCACCTCATCTGCAACTGCCCGGCTTTAAGTGGCGCGAGAATGCGCTTTTTGGGAGTTCCCTTCCTGGTTAGCCTACGCCAGGTCACGGAGCTGGACATAAAGGACCTGATGGCCTTCATCAAGTCATCTAAATGGTTCGAGGAGGAGTAACGGTCTCGGTATAGGAACGTCAGTCCCGGGATTCTGCTATGTGGAGAATTCCGTTAATACCGGGATTTTCCATATGGCAGGGTCCCGGAACTGACTTTCCTAGTGTTGGTGGTATCACAACGGGCCTTTTAATACTGGCCTAGGTGTGCCTCTACGGTAGCCACTTGAACCTAACCTAACCTAACTTGGACAAAAGAGCGGCCGCGAGGATCCTGAAGAAATACGAGGGTATTTCACAAGAGACGCTATCGACGAATGCTAGAAAGACGGTGGAGATGGCTGAAGCTATCTTACCGAACTTCCAAAGCGATTACGCGCCAAAGAAGGTTAATGGAAATCTCTTCAAACGCCAGAGATCGGACGTGGATTTAAAACCTCACCCGAAGCGGCAGCAACACGCCCCCGTAGTGGGTAAACTCAGCTTTTCTGAAGTAACTAAGGATAGGATCCTCATAGGCGTCATTGATCGAGGTAACGAAAGCTGGGCCATCCCTAGGGAGCAGTGGCGGTACGTCCGGAACTCTATCGGTAATGCCCTTCTCGACATTATGGATGAGTCTCCGGGTGCCACGCCGATGGGTTCTGATGCGGGATGGCACCAGGGCCGAATCAAGGTATTCGCTTGCGAGGATGCAAAAACTGTTGCACTGTACAAGGCAGCAGCTGCAAGACTAGGTGAGATCTACCAAGCGGCAAGAATCGAGGTTGTCGACTGGAAGGACATCCCGACTCGGCCAAGGGCAAGAGCGTGGATTCCTGCTATCCCTGCTGAACCTGAGAGAATTTGCAGGATGCTGAGGATCATGAACCCGTCTCTCCCGACGCAGGACTGGGGTGTCAATCTGGTCGAGGATGCGGTAGGGCCTGACAGGCAAGTGGTCTTCACCTTGACTAAGGAAGCACTCGAGCCCCTTAAACGGTGCAATGGACGAGTGCACTACGGCATGGGTCAGATCGTGATTCACGTATACCGCGGCGATGCACAGCGCGCTGCTATTTCGGCTGCACCGGAGGACTCGGACATCGCAGTGCCGGAAGGGGAGTCGGAGATGTCCGACTCGGAAAGTATGGTATCTGCCACGTCAAATGGCGAAGGAGCAGTGAACAGCTCGGAGATGGGAGACAGCCTGCTGGACGGGGAAGACCTCAACGTCACAGTGATAGCAGCTAGTCCTGAGCGCACCAATGTCAATACTGCCACAGTTAGTAGGATCTCGGCTACGACAATTCGTGGTCTGAAGAAATCGTCGTTGAAAGATAAGCCTCCAGACGAGGTGGAACTCGATAATACGGCGGTGGCAGGGAAGTCTGAGCGCTCTCATGTTGGTGGTGATTTAGATAAACCTGCACAGGCTGCTTTAATCAGTCGTCTCTCTAAAGACGACATAGATGTGGTCCTCATCCAAGAACCCTGGGTCAACAGCTAAAGGATTTGCGGTTTGGGTACTAAGGGTTTTAAGCTAATCCAAGCCAGCGAGGGGGGCAGGGTTAGAGCCTGTATTTTGGTTAAGTCTGAGCTGAATGCCTTTCTCTTGCCCAACTATACCAATGGTGACGTTGCAGCTGCCAGTTTAACAGTCGACAGTACCAGTCTGACGATGGCATCGGTCTATATGCCCTACGACGCCGAAGAACCTCCGCCACAGAGGGAGGTAAAAGACCTGGTGGCAAATTTTTCCATGGGTCATCTTATTATCGGAACTGACGTCAATGCTCATCACGTCCAGTGGGGAAGCTCCGATATCAATGCTAAAGGAGAGTCGTTGTTTGATTATTTGTTAACAACTAACCTGGTAGTTTGCAACGTGGGTAACGAACCTACGTTTATTACTAAAACCCGTAGGGAGGTCATAGATCTCACTATTTTCAGCGAAGGCGCTTATGAGTGGGTCAGAAAATGGCGCGTTCTCGATGAACACTCATTCTCCGACCACCGGTACGTAGAATTAGTTCTAGACTTTTCTGTTGAGCAGCCGGTTATGAAACGCAACCCACGTAACACTAACTGGCAGCTACACAATGAAATACTATCTAGGGACTTGCCAGCACTGCCCCCACAAGTCCCCTCATCAGTAGGGGAGTTGGAGGATCTGGTAAAGACTTTTACAACGGCGCTCTCGAATGCCCTAGAGCAGGCTTGCCCAGTGCCAAAACCACGCGGTAAACATAGGCCGCATTGGTGGTCCTTCGACCTGGACTCGCTCCGTAAATCATGTAGGACACAATTTAATAAGGCCAAGAGCCTTGGCACGGAGAATCAATGGCTCGAATATAAAGTTAAACTTAGGGCCTACAAAAAAGCTAAGAGGCAGGCGAAGAGAGTATCGTGGAGAAATTTCTGCACTGGGGTCGAAAATGTCGACGATACAGCGAGACTTAGACGAGTGCTCTCAAAAACTCAAACAGCCACAAGCTATTTGCGCAAACCTGACGGATCCTGGACCAGCACGGAGAGGCAAACCCTAGAGCTGCTCTTGAATACGCACTTCCCAGGGAACTTGCATGAGGAACCCCTAGCACCTACAACAAACCTGGCTGTACACATACCCATCACGGAGGAAAAGGTTAGGTGGGCGGTTAAAAGCTTCGAACCGTTCAAGGCTGCCGGGCCAGACGGGATTATTCCCGCACAACTCATAAATACGCTGGAGACATCAGCCAAATGGCTGGTATTTCTCTATACAGCCTGCCTTTCTCTTAGCTACATTCCGTGCTCCTGGAGAAGTGCCACGGTAGTGTTTTTCCCTAAGGCTGGGAAGGCATCCCACTACGAGCCAAAAGACTACAGACCGATCAGTCTCTCATCCTTTGTGCTCAAGACCTTCGAGAGGATAATAAATGACTACCTCTCCTCTACTATTGATAGCAACCTGATCTGTAGCTATCAGCATGCATACACCAAAGGGAAATCTACAGAAACTGCGCTTCACAGCCTAGTTTCTGTTATTGAAAAATCGCTGTATGAAAAGGAGTACTGTCTTGCGGCCTTTTTAGATATTGAAGGAGCCTTCAACAACATAAGCCCTGATGCTATAAACACCGCTTTAACAAGTCTGGGCATAAGCAGGTCTCTTATTGGACTTATTGATCAACTACTAAAGGGTAGACGAATAGTTTCATCACTGGGCTCGGTTGACTTATCACGCTATGTCACAAGGGGAACGCCTCAGGGTGGTGTTCTCTCCCCGCTTCTATGGAACCTAACTGTCAACTCGATGCTGCGAGACACAAGCTGGGTGGCGGGAAGGTAGTGGCATATGCAGACGACTTAGCTATAGTATATAGGGGCAAATTCCCACAAACCCTGTGCGACTTGATGCAAGTAGCACTGCGAGAGGCTTCCTCATGGTGCTTGTGTTGCGGACTGAGCATCAACCCGGGAAAAGTAGAACTGGTTCTCTTTACCAACCGCTATAAGATACCACCGCTAATACTACCAAAACTGAATGACGTGCACCTGAACTTGGCTGACAAAGCCAAGTTCTTGGGAACGGTTCTGGATAGGAAACTAACCTGGAAGGAGAATGTTCTTCAGCGCCAGAAGAAAGCGTATATTGCACTCTACACGTGCAAAACAGCCATTGGAAAGAAATGGGGGCTCAGCCCCAAAATATGCAAATGGATCTACACTGCAATCATTCGACCAATCATGCTCTATGGAGTTGTGGTATGGTGGCCTGCGCAACAACCCTTAATCTGCTAGGTAAAGTACACATATCTTGCATGATCTGTATAAGCGGTGCGTTAAGAACAACGCCCAATGAAGCACTCCAGGCCATTCTTGGCATTTTGCCACTCGATCTGGAAGGGCACCGAGTAGCAGCAGCATCGGCTCTGCGTCTAAGGGAAACGTCCGGCTGGGGCGCAAGCACTACTGGACACGCCTGTATTTTGGGATCCTATAGCTTTCTTCCGCTGAGCACAGATCGCTGTGCGACCATAACAGTCGGAGATAGCGGTTTAAAAACAACATTCCCAGCAGGGAAGAATGGGAGAGCACGGATCGGAGTCCCGTCAGTCATGGTGGCACTTCCATTTATACTGATGGCTCGAAGTTAGACGGCAGAGTTGGGGGAGGGGTTTATTCAAAGGATCTGAACCTTGAGCTCTCCTTCAGACTACCTGATCACTGCAGTGTCTTCCAGGCTGAAGTATCAGCAATCATGGACGCCGCGGCTTGGATAGGCCAACACACTATCAGACGGGACATTTTTATATTCAGCGACAGCCAGGCGGCCATCAAATCCCTTGGCTCTTACTCGTTCAACTCTGAACTGACGCTCAGCTGTCGTCGATCTCTACAAGAGATGGCCCAACAGAATCGCGTTAACCTCACATGGGTCCAGGGGCATAGGGAAATTGAGGGAAATTGTAGGGCAGACGAACTTGCGAGGCAGGGCACGACCAAGCAGGTTCTTCGCGATAAAGAGTGCTTAGGTATGCCGTTTGCCACATGCAAGGTTATGCTGAAGGAATACTCACTCCGCCAAGCCAACGAAAGATGGCTGCAATCCCCAGGATGCCGGATATCCAAAGAAACCTGGCCGAAATGGGATCATAAAAGATCAAGACAAATTTATGCCCTAAGGAGAAGAGAAATCTCCATATTAATAGGCGTATTAACTGGGCACTGCCTCATTGGTAGGCACGCAGAAAGACTTGGTGTGCCCTACCGACGATGCTGTAGGAGTTGTAAGGATGATGAGGAGGAGGAAACGGTGGAACACCTCATCTGCAACTGCCCGGCTTTAAGTGGCGCGAGAATGCGCTTTTTGGGAGTTCCCTTCCTGGTCAGCCTACGCCAGGTCACGCAGCTGGACATAAAGGACCTGATGGCCTTCATCAAGTCATCTAAATGGTTCGAGGAGGAGTAACGGTGTCGGTATAGGAGGGTCAGTCCCGGGATGTGGAGAATTCCGTTTATACCGGGATTTTACATATGGCAGGGTCCCGGAACTGACTTTCCTAGTGTTGGTGGTATCACAACGGGCCTTTTAATACTGGCCTAGGTGTGCCTCTGCGGCAGCCACTTGAACCTAACCTAACCTATTATATATGGCTTTTTTCATCTTTTTAGTGTTAGTAAATTACAAATTCTGGTTAGGTCAAAAAAAGTTTGAGGATTTTCTAGCTTTTTTCTTTAACCATAACTTAGCAATATTTAAGACACTTTATATGGATTTTTTATTTGATTTAAAGAAAAAATATATATTGATTTTTCTATTCAATTTGGTCTAGACTTGTTTGGGGCTCGGGTTGCAAATCTGCCCTTTTAAAAGTTAATACATTTGTACATGTGAATAGAAATCAGTTGTTGCCTTCAGTAAAATTTAAGGCGACCGCTAACTACTTGGTTTAGTTCAGCTTTTAAGTACATATTAAATATGTTGTCGATTTTTATATTTTAAATAGGGAGTCTATGAGCAACTTTGTCTCAAACCGTAGAAATCACTAAAATTTATAGAAGTAATCTACCGAAGTCCGATAAATAGACTACTGTGTTTGAAAAAATTTTTTCCTCAACCATAACTTAGAAATATTTAAAAAGACATTTTATATTGATTTTTGATTTGATTTTTGAAAAAAGATGTAGGTATATTGATTTCAAAAAAAAAAAATATTCAAAAGTGGTGAAACCGGGCAAAATGTAGCCTTTTGCAAAAATAGTTTGAGGATTTTCTAGCCTTTTTCCTTAGCCATAACTTAGAAATATTTAAAAAGACATTTCATATCGATTTTTGATTTGATTTTTGAAAAAAATGTGGGTTTGTTGTTTTAAAAAAAAAGTTATTCAAAAGTGGTCAAACCGGACAAAATCTAGCCTTATGCAAAAACAGCTTGAGGGTTTTTAAGCTTTTTTCCTCAACCATAACTTGAAATATTTAAAAACACATTTCATGTCGATTTTTGATTTGATTTTTGAAAAAAATTGTACGTATATTGATTTAAAAAAAAAATTACTCAAAATTGGTGAAACCGGGCAAAATGTAACCTTTAGCAAAAATAGTTTGAGGGTTTTTAAGATTTTTTCCTCAACCATAACTTAGAAATATTTAAAAAGGCATTTTATATTGGTTTTTGATTTGATTTTTGAAAAAAATGTAGGTATATTGATTTCAAAAAAAAAAAAATATTCAAAAGTGGTGAAACCGGGCAAAATGTAGCCTTTTGCAATAATAGTTTGAGGATTTTCTAGCCTTTTTCCTTAGCCACAACTTAGAAATATTTAAAAAGACATTTCATATCGATTTTTGATTTAATTTTTGAAAAAAATGTTGGTATGTTGATTTTAAAAAAAGGTATTCAAAAGTGGTTAAACCTCGCAAAATCTAGCCTTATGCAAAACCAGTTTGAGGGTTTTCTAACTTTTTTCCTTAACCATAACTTAGAAATATTTAAAAAGACATTTTATATTGATTTTTGATTTGATTTTTGAAAAAAAAAAATTAGGTATATTGATACCGGGCAAAATGTAGCCTTTTGGAAAAACAGTTAGAGGATTTTCTAGCTTTTTTCATTAACCATAACTTAGAAATATTTAAAAAGACATTTTATATTGATTTTTTTTTTAATTTTATTCAAAAGTAGTCTAATTTTTTCTAGGCTTGTTTGGTGTTCGCGTTGTAAATCTGGATGAATAGAAATGAGTTATTGTCTTTAGTAATATTTTAGTTGACCTCTAAGCACTTCGTTTAGTACAAAATTGTGAAAAATTATCGATTTTTATATTCCAAAATTTATAGAAATTATCTACCGAAGTCCGATAAACAGAACACTATCCCCCTTATTCATAAAAAATATAAAAGGTTTATTAAGCTCTTATTATTCAAAATTTGTATGAAAATGTCATTTTAAAAAGCTTTAGAAAGTAAGTAAGTTTTTTTCCGAAAAAAGTATCACAAATATAAAAATATGTCTTATGAAAATTTAATGAGCTTATAAAAAATCAAGATTAGAAACACTCATTAGAGTGGTTCACAAATATGGACTTTTTGGAAATTCTAAAATGCTACCCCCAATTATTGTTCCTTATGACAAAAAAAGAGGCTGCTATTTTTTTTTTTTTTTTAAAGGTGGTTTAGAGGTCGCGCTACTCGTTTTTATAAAAAAAATGAGATACTTGCAATTTTTATTTCATTTTAACATGTTTAAGTGCAGTAAAAATTTGGGTTTTTGTGTGTTGTTATTCTGTTTTCATTGTCGAATATTTCTGCAATTCAATAGCCTTCTTGGATGAGTAGAAAAGGTTAAACTCCTGAAAATATGTTTCGAAATAGAAAACGGTGCAACTAAAACGCCTACACTGATCTCATTGCGAATTGGTTTTTTGGATATATTTCGCCTCTAGAAGGTTTATGACATCGCTGATTATGAATCCGATGTCAGTTTTTTTAAATACAAAATGGCGGTTCCAATATGGCGGTGATATTTTTGAAAACTAATTGGATTTTATTGAAACTTGGTACTCTGGGGTTTATGAGTTGTCTGATTACGAATCCGATATCGGTTTTTTTTAATTCAAAATGGTGGATCCAATATGGCGGTGCATTTTTGAAAACTAATTCGACTGTGTGAAACTCGTCACTGATGGATTTATGACATCGATTTATATGAACTAGTATCGCTTGTGGTCGAAAATGCGACCAATAAAAACTTTAGAGGGTCGTGGGGTCGCTAGCTTCGTACCCCCATCCTTAAATTTCGGAGACGCCCCTGAAAATATACCGCCCATACCTCAGTTTTTTCAATTTTCTTTCCATCGTTGCATATTTCATTCCAATCGGTCAAACGGTTCGCTCACAGGAGGTTCCTAAAGGTTTTCATGTGGCGTATTTATTGAGATCGGATTCCTATGCAAGTTTGGCAAAACTAGCATCTTATATATTATATATTAATATATATAAATGAAATATGCACCGATGGAAAGGAAATTGAAAAAACTGACGGTATATTTTCAGGGGCGTCCCCGAAATTTAAGGATGGGGGTACGGGGCTAGCGACCCCTCGACCCGCTAAAGTTTTTATTGGTCGAATTTTCGATCACAAGCGATACTAGTTCATATAAATCGATGTCATAAATCCATCAGTGACGAGTTTCACACAGTCGAATTAGTTTTCAAAAATGCACCGCCATATTGGATCCACCATTTTGAATTAAAAAAAACCGATATCGGATTCGTAATCAGACAACTCATAAACCCCAGAGTACCAAGTTTCAATAAAATCCAATTATTTTTCAAAAAAATCACCGCCCTATTGGACCCGCCATTTTTAATTAAAAAAAACTGACATCGGATTCATAATCAGCGATGTCATAAACCTTCTAGATGCGAAATATATCCAAAAAACCATGCGCAATGGGGTCAGTGTAGGCGTTTTAGTTGCACCATTTTCAATTTCGAAACATACTTTCAGGAGTTAAATCCTTTCTACTCATCCAAGAAGGCTATTGAATTGCAGGAATATTCGTCAATGAAAACAGAATAACAACACACAAAAACGCAAATTTTTACTGCACTTAAACATGTTAAAATTAAATTAAATTTGCAAGCATCTCATTTTTTTATAAAAACGAGTAGCGCGACCTCTAAAGCACCTTTAAAACAAACACCAAAAAATAGCAGCCTTTTTTTTTGTCACAAGGAACCATATTTCGGGGTAGCGTTTTAGATTTTCCAAAAAAAAAATTTTTGAACCACTCTAACACTCATATACCTAAAGATGTTTTAAAAAAGAAAAAACTATTTTCAATGAAAAAAAAATTGTAGCCCGGAGCTGTTCTCGAACCAACAACAGTTCGCTCGCTATCCGATGCGCTAACCACTGCTCCACTGCTTTATCTACGAATTCGTTGTCAAATCACCAATTCAAGCTGTATGTGCAATGAGCGAGAGAAATAGTTTCTCTAATAAAAGGAGGAGCTTGTTGAGTGAAAGGTTCATTTTGCAGAAATATGAGTTCTATTTATAGAAGTGTTTTTAAATCTTTTTAGAGGGGTAAATTACAAATTCTGGTTAGGTCAAAAAAAGTTTGAGGATTTTCTAGCTTTTTTCTTTAACCATAACTTAGCAATATTTAAGACACTTTATATGGATTTTTTATTTGATTTAAAGAAAAAAATTTATTGATTTTTCTATTCAATTTGGTCTAGACTTGTTTGGGGCTCGGGTTGCAAATCTGCCCTTCTAAAAGTTAATACATGTACATATGAATAGAAATCAGTTGTTGCCTTCAGTAAAATTTAAGACGACCGCTAACAACTTGATTTAGTTCAAAATTTAAGTACATATTAAATATGTTGTCGATTTTTTATATTTTAAATAGGGAGTCTATCAACAACTTTGTCTCAAACGGTAGAAATCACTAAAATTTATAGAAGTAATCTACCGATGTCCGATAAATAGACTACTGTGTTTGAAAAAATTTCGGAACTTCGATCTTATATCATCAAAAATTAGACAAAAAAAACCCAAATTGAATAAGCGGTTATCGCATTTCTATAAGGGGTGGTACGTATGCATATTTATGACCTAAAATTATTATTTTATATGGCTTTCCGTCAACTAAAAATATTCATAAAAATAGAGATCACAAACATAAAAATTTTAAAAACGTCAAGATAAGAAATATTTATATATTGAAAAAATAAAAACAATTTTCAATGCATTTCATAAATATTTATGCATATTTAGTATGGGTTTAAGCTTGGCAAATATTTATATGTAAAATTTGTTAGCCTATTAATATAATAGATAATTTAATTAGAAAATGAATGAAATCCTTACAATATATTTAATTTTGTAAAAAATACTAATGTTATCCTTTCTAATTATATTTATAATTAGATTAGAAAATGGATGCAATTCTAACAATATATTTAATCTTGTAAATAAATACTAATCTTATCCTTTCTAACTATATCTATAATTGAATTAGAAAATGAATGAAATTCTAACCATATATTTAATCAAATTAGAAAATTAATACAATTTTAACAATGTATTTAAATTAAATACTCCAAAAATATATTAAAACACCTAATTTTAATACCCTTTTCTTTTCTAACCGAATTTTTATAAGCTGTAACAATGTATATAAATCCTAATGTTTTAATGTTAACATGTATTGCTAAAATATAATACTATTTATAATGTATGATTGTCAATAATCATTAATTTAGTTGCCTTCAAATATAAATATGTTTTTAATACCATTTAAATTAATGGAAAGTATTTAAAATTTAGCTATTATATGATTTATTAGAACATTTTCAGAAATAACCTCAATAAAACATATAAATAATAATAAAATCTATCCATTTTTGTTAAATTATTTTAAAAAATTCGGTAAGTATTGTCCTTTTAGCGATAACCATATTGATAACTGGTTTGGTAATCTATTCAATTATAATTGATATAAATAAATAATAATATAATTATAAATGTTAACCATATGTTAGCTTGTTCGGTAACCGATTCAACTACATATGTTAACCATATGCTAGCTTGTTTGTTGAAGAATAATTTTAACAGCATGTTAACCAAAACATTTACTGTTTCATAACATAATGTTAGCCACATGTTACCAGTTTCCATAACCATGACAACAAATACTATTAACAACAAAACATTGACGACTTCAACAAATGGCTGTAAACTACATTTTAACCAAAACATTAGCCACTGTTTGAAAGGGAAATTTTTTATTTTGAAGAGTGCAGGTATACTTTATAGCAAATGGAGAAATAGAATAAGTGCAAGGGAGAGGCAAAGTGTAGATATGGTTAAAACTTTCACACGGCCTGAACAAAATTAGCTACTTCGGTAACCGTATGAAAAATGAATGAAACCAACTATTTAACTTGGTTGCTAGCCGGTTTCTGGTTTGCAGGGATTTATTTAAAAATGTAAATGTGTTTTATTATAAAAATATACAATATTTTCTATATTTTAAATTTTCAAATTCAACTGATAACTAGATACATGATTCAATTATTACCAGGTTAGCTCTTCCCGGACAGATTTTGTCAATTGCTGCCATCTTGCTCCCCGAAAAATTGTCATTCACATTCTGGGTAGCCTTTTAGCAAAATCAAGTAAAAAAAGTAGTTTGAATAGTAGTAGTTAGAAAAATAGTAGAGGTTGGCTTTTTGGAAAATTGATGAATTTATCATTAACAACTTAAAAGTTTTTCCTTCTGTGATTCGAGTATGTTATTTTCATTCTTAATCATCAGCCAAGTGTGCATGAAAGAGTTGGAGATAATTTTATTGGAACTGGTTAAAGTTGGTTAGTAAAGTATTACCACTTTACCCTATCCCTTTGGCAGACTTTTTCCGATAGTCTTTATGACGTGAAAAGCTTCCAAGGAACTTTTAGTAAAAATTTAGATTAACACTGATTTACATGAGTCGATGTCCTATTCGATTTGACGTTCGATTGTATTCAACCACTAAATGCAAGTTGTCGATCGGTCGTATTAGTATTAACACGGTGGAACGACAAAAAAAAATCGACCAGGAAATCGACACTTATTCTGAGGCTAGAATACTAGAAAACCGCTAGTCGGAGAAAATTTTAGGCTATTCAGCTTTTGTAGGGAGTCCGAGTTCTTACTCTTAATATGAGCTAAAGGCAGTGAAATCT
This sequence comes from Campiglossa producta, assembly GCA_964058755.1. NCBI lineage: Eukaryota > Metazoa > Arthropoda > Insecta > Diptera > Tephritidae > Campiglossa > Campiglossa producta. Next base: position 110,490,668 of record CAXKVI010000001.1, on the reverse strand, counting down.
AAGCTAGCGATGATAGACTTCTAGAATTTAATATTAAGATCTGTATTTTTCACAGTAATATTTTTTTTCCTTTCTGAAAAATAAAATCAATATAATTTTTGAAAAAACCGAAATTTTTTTTTGGCCCCGTTGAATGTGTTAGTTTACTTTGCAATTTTTTATTTTCATTACAATTTAGGTCCTCCTTTTTCGATTTTTCTACTACCTTTTCCTTACCGAAAGAAAAAAACATTCCTACTTTTTTTATTCGCAAACGAAACCCGTACACATTTTCATATTGGGAGTGTCAATAACACTGCGGTACAAAAACGAACTTTTGTTTTGTCCTATGAACCAAATAGACTTTTTCGGAAAGGGGACAAAAAATAAAAATACACGTGTATCGGTGATTTTCATGTACACGTCAGAATTTTTTTTTGTGTACAGTGGCTCCCAGTTAAATACAAAATTGTAATATACAAAAATTGCAATATACAAAAAAACCTATCTAAAATTGCTTCATTTGCATGAACAACTATTAAAAAATAAAACAAATTGTATGACAGCGCCACGTGTCGTAAGACTTAGGTAAAAATTAATGTCAAAAATTAGTTCCTCGATCCAAAAAATAGCGATATGAAAAAAAAAACCATCTAAAATTGCTTCATTTGATCAAGTTTTAATCAACTTTTCTCATACACAGGGTTACCAACTATGAATAAAATTAACAAGGAACCCAGACCTATAGGCCAAAAACCCAGTATGAGGTTTTGGTAAGGGAGGGCTAAAGTTTCATCTCCAGTGTATTTAATTAAACACAAATAAAAAAAAAAATATTATTTCAATTTCCAGCAAATGGGCGTTCTCATTAGGGGTTAATGGGCACTCAAAATATAAAACTGAATAATTTTCTTCCGTTCAAAGCAGTTTATGTCATACTTGAAGCAAAAATATATGTTTTCGATATTTAAAATGCCTTTTTTCGATATTTGAAGAGGGCGTTAATGGAGTTATCAGTCATCACTTATATGTATATAAACAAGAAGGGGTAAAGAAAAAACCCATGATTCAATTATTACCGGTTAGCTCTGCCCTGACAGATTTTGTCAATTACGGCCATCTTGCTCCCCGAAAAATTGTCATTCACATTCTGGGTCAAAGATGGAAAATGGGTTTTCTGATTTTGTACTAAATTAAAAAAATAAAATGTACCAAATCATGGGAAAATGTACCATCGTTTAGGGGAGCAATTTTTTCCAACGACTTATGCTGATTTCGTTTCATCAAAAAAATGCGCATTTTTGTTAAGCTCCATCACGTTGGAACCCGCTTTGAAAAAATTCAAATTTTTTTTGCACTTTCGTCAACTACAAACGACGAGATTGATTGTAGTGAAATTCATTTTTTTTTTGCTCCAAAGGTTTCGGAGATATCGACTAATGCATATCACTCTGGAACCCGCTTTGAAAAGATTCAAACTTTTTTTTCATTTTTGTGAACTACAAACAATTCAGCAATTTGAAAGCACTTAAAGTACTTTTCCTACTACTACAAACGATAAAATTGATTGTAGTGAAATTTTTTGTTTTGTAGCTTTTATAGTTACTCCGAAAATACAATATATTGTGCAGAAACCAAGCAAATGAAGTAAATTTTGTTTTTTTTTTGTCGAAATATGTTTTAAATCGTTTGTACTTTTTATCCGAAAAAAAAACGCGCTTTGAAAAAATTCAAACTTTTTTTGCATTTTTGTGAACTACAAAAAATTTTTTTTCGGATAAAAAACTACAAACGATTTAAAACATATTTCAACAAAAAAAACCAAAATTTACTTCATTTGCTTGGTTTCTGCACAATATATTGTATTTTCGGAGTAACTATAAAAGCTACAAAAAAAAATTTCACTACAATCAATTTTGTCGTTTGTAGTTGTAGGAAAAGTACCTTTTAGTGCTTTCAAATTGCTGAATTCTGAAACCTTCGGAGCAAAAAAAAAATTTTTTTCGGATAAAAAACTACAAACGATTTAAAACATATTTCAACAAAAAAAAACCAAAATTTACTTCATTTGATTGGTTTCTGCACAATATATTGTATTTTCGGAGTAACTATAAAAGCTACAAAAAAAAAAAAATTTCACTACAATCCATTTTGTCTTTTGTAGTTGTAGGAAAAGTACTTTTAGTGCTTTCAAATAAATGAATTCTGCCTTTTTTTGACATGCGTTTTCGATTACTCCGAAACCTTCGGAGCAAAAAAAAAAAAATGAATTTCACTACAATCAATCTCATCGTTTGTAGTTCACAAAAATGCAAAAAAAAGTTTGAATTTTTTCAAAGCGCGTTTTTTTTCGGATAAAAAACTACAAACGATTTAAAACATATTTCAACAAAAAAAAACAAAATTTACTTCATTTGCTTGGTTTCTGCACAATATATTGTATTTTCGGAGTAACTATAAAAGCTACAAAACAAAAAATTTCACTACAATCAATTTTGTCGTATGTAGTTGTAGGAAAAGTACTTTTAGTGCTTTCAAATTACTGAATTCTGCCTTTTTTTGACATGCGTTTTCGATTACTCCGAAACCTTTGGAGCAAAAAAAAAAATTTTTTCGGATAAAAAACTACAAACGATTTAAAACATATTACCACAAAAAGAAACCAAAATTTACTTCATTTGCTTGGTTTCTGCACAATATATTGTATTTTCGGAGTAACTATAAAAGCTACAAAAAAAAATTTCACTACAATCATTTTGTCGTTTGTAGTTGTAGGAAAAGTACTTTTATTGCTTTCAAATTGCTGAATTCTGCCTTTTTTTGACATGCGTTTTCGATTACTCCGAAACCTTCGGAGCAAAAAAAATATGAATTTCACTACAATCAATCTCATCGTTTGTAGTTCACAAAAATGCAAAAAAAATTTGAGATTTTTCAAAGCGGGTTCCAGCGTGATGTGCATTAGGCGATATCTCCGAAACCTTTGGAGCAAAAAAAAAAATGAATTTCACTACAATCAATCTCATCGTTTGTAGTTCACAAAAATGCAAAAAAAGTTTGAGTTTTTTCAAAGCGGGTTCTAGCGTGATGTGCATTAGGCGATATCTCCGAAACCTTTGGAGCAAAAAAAAAATTTTTTTTCGGATAAAAAATTACAAACGATTTAAAACATATTTCAACAAAAAAAAGCAAAATTTACTTCATTTGCTTGGTTTCTGCACAATATATTGTATTTTCGGAGTAACTATAAAAGCTAAAAAAAAAAAATTTCACTACAACAAATTTTGTCGTTTGTAGTTCTAGGAAAAGTACTTTTAGTGCTTTCAAATTGCTGAATTCTGCCTTTTTTTGACATGCTTCTGCGATTACTCCGAAACCTTCGGAGCAAAAAAAAATATTTTTTTCGGATAAAAACTACAAACGATTTAAAACATATTTCAACAAAAAAAAACCAAAATTTACTTCATTTGCTTGGTTTCTGCACAATATATTGTATTTTCGGAGTAACTATAAAAGCTACAAAAAAAATTTCACTACAATCAATTTTGTCGTTTGTAGTTGTAGGAAAAGTACTTTTAGTGCTTTCAAATTGCTGAATTCTGCCTTTTTTTGACATGTGTTTTTGATTACTCCGAAACCTTCGGAGCAAAAAAAAATTTTTTTTCGGATAAAAAACTACAAACGATTTAAAACATATTTCAACAAAAAAAAGCAAAATTTACTTCATTTTCTTGGTTTCTGCACAATATATTGTATTTTCGGAGTAACTATAAAAGCTACAAAAAAAAAAATTCACTACAATTAATTTTGTCGTTTGTAGTTGTAGGAAAAGTACTTTTAGTGCTTTCAAATTGCTGAATTCTGCCTTTTTTTGACATGCGTTTTCGATTACTCCGAAACCTTCGGAGCAAAAAAAAAATGAATTTCACTACAATCAATCTCATCGTTTGTAGTTCACAAAAATGCAAAAAAAAGTTTGAATTTTTTCAAAGCGCGTTTTTTTCGGATAAAAAACTACAAACGATTTAAAACATATTTCGACAAAAAAAAACTAAATTTACTTCATTTGCTTGGTTTCTGCACAATATATTGTATTTTCGAAGTAACTATAAAAGCTACAAAAAAAAAAATTTCACTACAATCAATTTTGTCGTTTGTAGTTGTAGGAAAACTACTTTTAGTGCTTTCAAATTACTGAATTCTGCCTTTTTTTGACTTGCGTTTTCGATTACTCCGAAACCTTTGGAGCAAAAAACAAAATTTTTTTTGGATAAAAAACTACAAACGATTTAAAACATATTTCAACAAAAAAAACCAAAATTTACTTCATTTGCTGGGTTTCTGCACAATATATTGTATTTTCGGAGTAACTATAAGAACTACAAAAAAATGAGTTTCACTACAATCAATCTCGTCGTTTGTAGTTGACGAAAGTGCAAAAAAAATTTGAATTTTTTCAAAGCGGGTTCCAACGTGATGGATCTTTTTTGTTACACTCTTTTTGTTACATTTCTGTTTTCTTTTGCAAAATGAAGGTAAAACGTCAAAAAGAATCAGGCCGATTGTAAATAATTTCTCACTTTAGGGATTTTCTCACTCTCATATAATTTGTAAGCAAAAAAAACATTGTAAATTAAGAACTTTATATTAAGTAAATAGTACTTTTTGTTCACCATCACTTCCATTCAAAATAACAAGAAAACACAACAAAGTGAAAAAGTAGTAGTATTCATTAAAATCCTCTTTTTTGTTTCAAAATGTTTCAAAAAAAAGTTAATTATAAAAAAAATATAAAAAAAAAATAGTTGGACCGATTTGTGCCAAACAAATATGATATATTTAGAGGCTACGGATCCGTCCCTATAATTTATGTAAATTTCAGACTGGAATCTACTACTACCTTTCCTCTAAGAAACGTGAAAATTTGCAAAAAAATATTAAGTTTCAAGTTTCGGCGTGTTTTACAGAACACCAAAATGGTTTAAATGATAAACTTTATATCAAATAAATAGTGTTTAATATTCACCATCATATCCATTTAAAATCACAAAAAAAAAACAATAAGAAAGTTATACGAAAAAGTTCTTTTTTTATAAGCTAAAAAAAAAGAAGAAAAAAATAGTTAGACCGATTTTGTGCTGAACAAAAATGATATATTTAGAAGCTACGGATTCGCCGCTATAATTTATCAAAAATTTCAGACTGGAAGCTGGTGGAATACTACTACTTTTTCTCGAAGAAACGTGAAAATTTGCAAAAAAATATTTAATATCAAGTTTCGGCGTGTTTTACAGAACAAAAAAACATTGTAAATTAAGAACTTTATATTATTAAATAGTACTTACTTATAAAAAGAATATAAAAAATAGTTGGACCGATTTGTACCGAACAAAAATGATATATTTAGAGGCCGCTATAATTTATGTAAATATCATACTGGAATGTGGTGGAATACTAGTACTTTTTCTCTAAAAAACGTGAAAATTTGCAAAAAAAAAATTAAATTTAAAGTTTCGGCGTGTTTTTCAGAACACCAAAATGGTTTAAATGATAAACTTTATATCAAATAAGTAGTGCTTGTTGTTCACCATCATATCCATTTTTAATCACAAAAAAAACCACACAATAAGAAAGTTATACGAAAAACTATAAGAAGTCCACAATTATAAATTTAGCCAAACCGAGACACTTTTTTCTGAGAGTAACAGCTTAGTACTTCCACTTTAGCAAATATTATTAACAGATTAGCTCTTCCCTGACAGATTTTGTCAATTGCGGCCATCTTGCTCCCCGAAAAATAGTCATTTATATTCTGGGTAGCCTTTTAGTAAAATCATGTAAAAAAGTAGTTGGAAAAGTAGTTTAAAATAGTAGTAGTAAGAAAAATAGTAGAGGTTAGCTTTTGGAAAATTGATGAATTTATCATTAATAACACTCAATATTAATATATTCTCAGAACTGGTTGAAGTTGGTTAGTTAAGTGGTAATACTATCCCTTTGGCAGACTTTGTCCGATAGTCTTTATGATCTGAAAAGCTTCCAAGGGACTTTTAGCAAAAATTTAAGTTAAGACTAATTTACTCGTACATGAGTCGATTTGACGTTCGACTGTATTCAACCATCAAATGCAAGTTGTCGATCGGTCGAATTACTATTAACACGATGGAACGACAAAATATCGACCAGGAAATCGACAGTTATTTTGAAGCTAGAATACTACACCTTTTCCACCCAAAAATGAGAAAACGTAAACTAAAATGAGAAAACAAGAATGATAATAAGAAAATAAAAATTATAATGAGAAAAAGTAAATTTTATTGAGAAACATAAGTTGTAATGAGAATACGTAAACTTGTAATGAGAAATCGTAAATTAGAAATGAGAAAATATAAATTTATGTTGAATGAAAATTTTCTCATTACTAATTTACACATTCTCATTACAACTTATGTTATCTCAATACAAGTGCTATTTTCTCAATACAATCTACTTTTTCTCATTGTAGTTTACGTTTTCTCATTTTTCGGTGGAAAAGGTGTAGAAAACGGCTAGTCGGAGAAAATTTTAGGCTATGCAGCTTTTGCAGGGAATCCGAGTTCTTACAAAAATATGTTCAGGTAAATGGTGTTTTACAGCAATGGTTTGTCGTTTTTATACCAAATATGAGGTAAAATCTGTGAAATCTAAACTAGCGATGATAGACCTCTAGAATTTAATATTAAGATCTGTAATTTTTACAGTAATATTTGTTTACTTTTTTTTGAAAAAAAACTAATATTTTTTTTGGCCCAGTTGTTGTTGTTGTTAGCAATACATTGCCCTGCCTAATGTGTTAGTTTTTGGCCCAGTCTAATGTGTTAGTTTACTTTGCAATTTTTTATTTTCATTACAATTTATAACCTTCTTTTTCGATTTTTCTACTACCATTGCCTTGACGAAAGAAGAAACATTCCTACTTTTTTTTTATTCGCAAACGAAACCCGTACACATTTTCATATTGGGAGTGTCAATAAAAAACGTCAAGGGAACAGCAAACCTTCTTATAATTGAATCATGATAGCTCACGTTGCCCAGAGTGTACCAACGCACAGTGGCCTGATTTGTATGGAGAGTGGGATAAAATTCAATTTCTCAGAAACGTTTGAACCTACCAATACAAAATTTTGCACATCGGTTTCCTGCTATAAGACTTCTCTTTGAGAAAAATTAAGAGCACATCGGTTGTAAGCCACGCCCACCGCTGAAGGATAGACTTTTTTAATTTTTGTAATTGATGTATGTGAATAAAAATGCGAGCTTAATAGAGCGAGATCCCAGAGCCTAAAAGCGTCACTTATTTTATAATGGATGAAACCAATACTGATCGATAGTCCTCCCCGAATCTAGAAAGAATGTGAAAATTTCAAAGCTGTACCTATGACAAGGGCCTAGGAATCGGGGGTCAAAGTCGCCAAGAAATGACCGTAACTTCACTTATTTTATAATGGATGATTTTCACATATTTGACGTAGATTATTACCCCGCGTCAGTATCAAGTGTTATTAAACCCGTACCAGTGACAAGGTTCCAGCTTTGCGCCTTGGCAGCCACGTCACTGTTGATAGTTACAAATTTGAAACTGTGAGGGACTTCGTCTATTTGGGAACCAGCATTAACACCGAAAATAATATCAGTCTAGAAATCCAACGGAGAATCACTCTTGCGAACAAGTGCTACTTTGGACTGAGTAGGCAATTGAGAAGTAAAGTCCTCTCTCGAAGAACAAAGATCGCGCTCTATAAGTCTCTCATCATACCTGTCCTGATGTATGGCTCAGATTCATGGACAATGTCAAGAGAAGATGAGATGGCCCTTGGAGTATTTGAGAGAAAAGTTCTCCGGAAGATTTATGGTCCTTCCCGTGATGCCGATGTCGAGTATCGAAGGAGATTTAACGATGAGCTGTACGAGCTTTACGCAGATCTGACCATAGTCCAGCGAATTAAAGCCCAAAGGCTCTGCTGGCTGGGTCACGTCATGCGAATGGACAAAGAAGCTCCAGCCCAGAAGGTTTTCCAATCGTCACCCGAATTCGGCAGCAGAGGAAGGGGGAGGCCTCGACTGAGATGGAAACAACAGGTGGAGGATGACTTGAACTCCCTTGGGGTTTCCAATTGGCGTCAGTTATCGCTAAAAAGGAATGACTGGCGTGCTTTGATAGGCGACGGCCAAAATCGCTTAGGCGGTTAAGCGCCAATAAATGATGATGATGATGACTTTGAATGAGTAGAAGTAAGGTTTAACGTTCCAATTGGGCATAAAAGTTGATTTTCCATAAAATTCAATATATTTGCAATGGAAGCGCATGACAGAAAGTTCTTTTTGAAGAATCAGCATTTTGGATTTTTGTGTATGGGGCTGGGCCACTGTGCAACGGGGACGCAAGATTTTGGATTGGGTAAGGTCACACAGCAACCACACCCCATTACACTCCAACGTATCTCAGCGTTAACGTTAGTAAATTCGTATCTCAGAAAGAAAGAGTTTTAACTGGAAAAAGGAGTTTGCAAGAGAGATATGTCGACATTTCTGAAAATTATTAAATTGTACCGCTTTAAGTTCTTAACGAAATTTGAAAAGGAATTAAGTGTTCGTATCTCTCATGTAGCTAACCTTTTTCTTTCAGTTAGCACTTTTAAGTGGAATTTCTGAGATACGAATTTATTAACAAAAGCGCTGAGATACGTCTTTGAAAACAAAAAATCCGAAATACATCATTTCTAAAGTTACTGCCCAGTACCCAACAAACTTTTTAGGGATAGGTTGATATTCACTGCATTATCGACCATTTGCAAATTACCAAAGTTTTTGGTAGAATATTATCTAGTTTATATTAGTTAAAACAACCAGGAAACTTGGCCAAACTGCAAAAGAGGTTTAGTTGAGTGCATTTCAAAAAAAATGTATGTGATTTGACAGCTTGCTAATAGCATTTGCTTTCGCATCGCAATACAGAGTGATCCCCCTGGTTAGGGATTTCAATTACGAAAACGCTTTAGCAGTTGCCAAACAGCTTCAAGGTCTGGCACAAAGGGATGCTACCAATAAAAGGGGGCGATCCAACAGTACGACACCACCAAATTTCCAAAAGAGGTCAAGGCAGATGCCTTCTCTTGATGGTGAGGCCGCTAGTGAAATGTGTAAACTAATTAAACCCCGCTTTACGGGCTGCATTATTCGCCAAGGATAGCTTTCTGTTGTCTGCGAGGATTATATTACCGCAGAGTGGATAAAAGACATCGTCCAAAAACTAGCTCCATGGGAAGGGGCGAAACTGAAGGTAGTCTCGGATGCGGAAGGAACGTCGCATAATCTTTGTCGGGTATGTTAAAGAGGACGATAGCCCCTCAAACGAGCATATCCTCAGAATTATTTCTCTTCGAAACCCGGCCCTAGACACCAGATATTGGAGAACCCTTAATCGGATAAGTAGGGCTGTAGATCCGGTGTCAGCGGAAACAGTCCACCACCACAATAATAATACCTATATTGGGCATGCCAAAGTGAAACTGAGGCTAAGAACCAAACCGTCTCTGCCCCGGGTACCTGATAAAGCCAACGGAAGTGATGAAAAGGCTGAAGGACAAACAGCCTGTGACTCAAAGTCATTATAGGTGGAACAGGTATCCGCCCCGTAACAAACTGCAATTCAGAAAGAATTGGATGTATCAACCAATCTTGAGCTGAAATCAACAGCAAAGGCCATGGTGGACACATGGTTGCCCTGCAGGAAAAGTATCTAGCGTAAAAGTAACTTTAAGTTGCTTACCAATCAACTAGTGCTGTATATTTACTGTAAATTTTCATATACTCGGACTAACTATTTTTGTTCGACGATGGCCGGAATCCGGTCAGTTATGGTTACCTCTGCATGAGATGTCAACCAACTTCTAACTAACTAATTTTCAACCAAACAATAGCCAAAAGATAAATTCATATTTTTTTATCATTTTTATTTATTTACTTTAAATTTTATTTTATCTTTTCCATTCCTTTTTTAATTCCCCCATTTTACTCTATGTGTATCAAATTTATTCTTTAGAAACCAGCTACTATTTGTATTTACCCAATACCGAAAAAGCACCTGGAAATTACAAGCTAAAAGACGGAAGCAAACGAAAAATTAAACATATTTTCGGACTCCTCTGCATGACCTCTGCATGACTTGTGGCGTAGTTAGACGTTAGTTATTCCTCAGTGTGCTTAAAATGCACTATTTCCTACAATTGCCACAAAATAGTTATTTATAAGCTAGATGTTTTTTTGCAATTGACATTTTTTGATAGCAGGGTAGAAACTGCATCAAAAGCTATCCACACGCCGTCTCGAAACCGGCAAACGAAAAGTGGTGAGAACCTCAGATCTGAAATTTGAAAAGATAAGGGCCAACGTCAAGCATCTGGAGACGATACTTTGCTTAACAGTAGTCGACTAAAACGATGGCGGATTTGGGCTACGAAAACTCTTTATAATGTCTTAAATGTCTCCAGGTGAATCTTCACCATGCCAAGGCAGCTACGGATGTTCTTAGCCGAAGATTTAATAGAGAAGGCTTGGGCGGCGATGCTTATAAACAAAAAACTGGCGTTTATCCCGCTCCTGCAGTTCATGACGGCTGATTTGGCCAAGAGGTGAAAAGATGACATTTTGGCCTCTGCTTACTTTCCGGGTGAGGAGGAAACAGCCCCAATTGCTAATTGCAAATTTCTCATTGCGTATGTGCTGTGACGCAAACTCCAACCACACAGCGTGGGGTAGTACGAACATAAATAACAGGGGTAAGCAAATCCTGGAGTTTATAAGTAGTCACAACATCAATATCATAAATCGTGGCAATGAACCCAATTTTATTAATGCTATTAGAGTGGAGGTTTTAGATCTCAGTCTATGTAGCCAAAACATGGCCTTCGCTGTCACATGGCAAGTCATATTGTATTTAACATGGGTTACTTTATCCGTTTTCAGGAATCCAAGGAAAACGAAATGGGATCTATTTCACTTTACGATGAAAGAAAGCGGAAATTGCTTACACCAACCAATAATTACGATGCGGGAGCTCGAGAGAGAGGCTAATCAGCTTCACTCATATATTACAACAGCTTTCTATGAGAGTTGTCCCCAATCCAAAAAAAAGGAATACAACGTGATGTGCGGGAGACTGGGTCTCCCATAGAAATGCTCTAACCTCTTATAATAAAGAACTTAGGAAATCTGAGCGGGCAACCTGGAGAGAACACTGCAAAAGGCCCTTGTGAGAGGCCATAGCAACGCCATTGGTGCTCTGAAGAATTCAGATGGGAGCTACACCAAGCAGCCGGAAAACACATGTACACTTTGGCTTGCTACTCACTTTCCGGACTGTATACCAGGCTATCAACACTCACATTAAAAAGTAGATGATTATACAACAATTAGTGGACGAGAAAAAGAGCTTGGCAACAAAGCTAACCAACGTTAAGAAGGTCCAATGTGCTGTATCGAGGATGAAAATGGTATATTTGATAGCAAAGCAACATTTTGGCATTTATTGTGGTGAGTACACCTATAGATTTTTCGACGGTCAATCATAATCTACGCCGACTTATTAGTGGTTATTTATTTATTTATTTATTATATGAAAATACATATGTATATGCCACGTACGGACGTCTCAGGATCTTTCTTGAAAACTTTAGTATCCGTAGGTAAATTTTGTTTTAGCGTTTATTTGTCACGAAGTTCCCCATCGACAATGAAAATAGTTATTTTGTAAAGCCATAAATCCCGAGCTAGAGCAACCTTTTCTCCATCCATAATATCCAAAAATACTAGTTTGGGAAAATGGAGTTATCTTGTATAACAAAAATTTCCACAGAGCGAAAATGTTATTTGGGGGCAAAAGTCGAAAATAATTAAAAAAAACTCCTCTTCCTTGGATTTTTCTCGTTTTTTGTCCCCGAGTAACTTTTTTATGCCAAATGGGATCGATGGGGATTCTTGTTTTCTTCCTGGGGGTGAAACTCGACTCCTACCAAAAAATTGGCTCTGTGGTAGTTTTTTTATACAAGTCAAACTAAATTTACCAGACTAGTATTTTTTTATATTATTCATGGAGACAAGGTGGATCTAGATCGAAAACTAGGGGCTGTACAAAATAGCTATTTTAATTGTCGATGAGTAACTTCGTGACATTTCCAATTTCCAGTCAAAATGGTTATTATGAAAAAAAAAAATTGGACCACCCCCGAAAATATCTTCTGGATGCGAGCCTGTACAGGGCTGTGCAGATGACTAAGTAGTCTGTGTATCAGGAATGCATGAGGAAACAATATCCGATCGCATGCAACAAACCCTGCACATCATTGAATAATGGTGCAATTGCATTAGTGGTAACAAAGCGTTATCTATTAACCCAAAATGACGAAATGTTTATTTAATACAATTGTGGAGCCAATAATCAAAGAACAGCAGCATCTAAATTAAGTAAGCTGCATCGGCTAGTCTGTGTCGGTATAACGGGTGCAATGAGAACGTGTCCTGCTGATACTTTAAGTGCCCTTGTGGGAATACCTCCTTTCCCTATTATGATAGGGAAGGAGGCCACACTTGCTGCATTAAGACTTCAAAACATTTCCGATCTAAAAATCGGAAATGTGACAGGACATAGTCAAGAATTTCATAAATAGTCCTACATTGCAAGTAAGTGATGCAATAACTCCTACGCTCAAGATCATGCGAAACTTTGCTGTTTCAATCGCAGATCGAGTGCTCTGGGGCACAGGGAACCCATATGCTGAATCCGATTCGAAGATTTGGTATATATAATAATAAGATAAAATTATAGGTTTTCAAAAAAAACCGCCATTTAAAAACAGCCAAAGTTGGACAAACCCACTTAAACAAGTGAAATCGCAGTAAGAATAAAGAAAAGTCCCCAGCTGTGAGATGTCTAGCTAAAGTCTTGGCCATGGACGAAGTACAAAAATGCCTTATACTACTTAAGGGCAGTGTTCTACGGTACATGTGTAAAGATCCGCCATTTAAAAACAGCCAAAGTTGAACTAAGCCGCTTAAACAAGTAAAATTGGCGTAAGAATTAAGAAAAGTTCCCAACTTTGACGTGCCTGGCTGAAGTTTTTGTCATGGGACGAAGTCTAAAAATGCCTGATACTACTTAGGGGCAGTGTTCTAAAACACATTTGTAAAAATCCGCCAAACCAACATTTTATTTGCTCATTTGGTACAAAATCAGGGTATAAAACAATCGAGATAAATATAGATTTCCATATATGAAAGTTCTTAGGCTTAAAAGAGGCGTTCATTAAGGCATGTCCGTCCGTCTGTGTAAAAGATTAGGTTAGGTTAGGTTCAAGTGGCTGCCGCAGAGGCACACCTAGGCCAGTATTAAAAGGCCCGTTGTGATACCACCAACACTAGGAAAGTCAGTTCCGGGACCCTGCCATATGGAAAATCCCGGTATTAACGGAATTCTCCACATAGCAGAATCCTGGGACTGACGTTCCTATACCGACACCGTTACTCCTCCTCGAACCATTTAGATGACTTGATGAAGGCCATCAGGTCCTTTATGTCCAGCTCCGTGACCTGGCGTAGGCTAACCAGGAAGGGAACTCCCAAAAAGCGCATTCTCGCGCCACTTAAAGCCGGGCAGTTGCAGATGAGGTGCTCCACCGTTTCCTCCTCCTCATCATCCTTACAACTCCTACAGCATCGTCGGTAGGGCACACCTAGTCTTTCTGCGTGCCTGCCAATGAGGCAGTGCCCAGTTAATACGCCTATTAATATGGAGATTTCTCTTCTCCTTAGGGCATAAATTTGTCTTGATCTTTTATGATCCCATTTCGGCCAGGTTTCTTTGGATATCCGGCATCCTGGAGATTGCAGCCATCTTTCGTTGGCTTGGCGGAGTGTGTACTCCTTCAGCATAAGCTTGCATGTGGCAAACGGCATACCTAAGCGCTCTTTATCCCGAAGAACCTGCTTGGTCGTGCCCTGCCTCGCAAGTTCGTCTGCCCTACAATTTCCCTCAATGTCCCTATGCCCCGGGACCCATGTGAGGTTCACGCGATTCTGTTGGGCCATCTCTTGTAGAGATCGACGACAGCTGAGCGTCAGTTCAGAGTTGAACGAATAAGAGCCAAGGGATTTGATGACCGCCTGGCTGTCGCTGAATATAAAAATGTCCTGTCCGATAGTGTGTTGGCCTATCCAAGCCGCGGCGTCCATGATTGCTGAAACTTCAGCCTGGAAGACACTGCAGTGATCAGGTAGTCTGAAGGAGAGCTCAAGGTTCAGATCCTTTGAATAAACCCCTCCTCCAACTCTGCCGTCTAGCTTCGAGCCATCAGTATAAATGGAAGTGCCGCCATGAGTGGCGGGACTCCGATCCGTGCTCTCCCATTCTTCCCTGCTGGGAATGTTGACTTTAAAACCGCTATCTCCGACTGTTGTGGTCGCACAACGATCTGTGCTCAGCGGAAGAAAGCTATAGGATCCCAAAATATGGCTCTTTTGCACGGGTAGAGTGCAATACACGCTTTCTTCTGGCGGTGAAGAACATTCTCCTTCCAGGTTAGTTTCCTATCCAGAACTGTGCCCAAGAACTTGGCTTTGTCAGCCAAGTTCAGGTGCACGTCATTCAGTTTTGGTAGTATTAGCGGTGGTATCTTATAGCGGTTGGTAAAGAGAACCAGTTCTACTTTTCCCGGGTTGATGCTCAGTCCGCAACGCAAGCAACATGAGGAAACCTCTCGCAGTGCTACTTGCATCAAGTCGCACAGGGTTTGTGGGAATTTGCCCCTATATACTATAGCTAAGTCGTCTGCATATGCTACTACCTTCCCGCCCCCCAGCTTGTGTCTCGCAGCATCGAGTTGACAGTTAGGTTCCATAGAAGCGGGGAGAGAACACCACCCTGAGGCGTTCCCCTTGTGACATAGCGTGATAAGTCAACCGAGCCCAGTGATGAAACTATTCGTCTACCCTTTAGTAGTTGATCAATAAGTCCAATAAGAGACCTGCTTATGCCCAGACTTGTTAAAGCGGTGTTTATAGCATCAGGGCTTATGTTGTTGAAGGCACCTTCAGTATCTAAAAAGGCCGCAAGACAGTACTCCTTTTCATACAGCGATTTTTCAATAACAGAAACCAGGCTGTGAAGCGTAGTTTCTGTAGATTTCCCTTTGGTGTATGCATGCTGATAGCTACAGATCAGGTTGCTGTCAATAGTAGAGGAGAGGTAGTCATTTATTATCCTCTCGAAGGTTTTGAGCACAAAGGATGAGAGACTGATCGGCCTATATTCCTTGGGCTCGTAATGAGACGCCTTCCCCGCCTTAGGAATAAACACTACCGTGGCACTTCTCCAGGAGCACGGAATGTAGCTAAGAGAAAGGTATAGAGAAATACCAGCGTGTTTATGAGTTGTGTGGGAATAATCCCGTCTGGCCCGGCAGCCTTGAACGGTTCGAAGCTTTTAACCGCCCACCTAACCTTTTCCTCCGAGATGAGTATGTATACAGCCAGGTTTGTTGTAGGTGCTACGGGTTCCTCATGCAAGTTCCCTGGGAAGTGCGTATTCAAGAGCAGCTCTAGGGTTTCCCTCTCCGTGCTGGTCCAGGATCTGTCAGGTTTGCGCAAATAGCTAGTGGCTGTGTGAGTTTTTGAGAGCACTCGTCTAAGTCTCGCTGTATCGTCGACATTTTCGACCCCAGTGCAGAAATTTCTCCACGATACTCTCTTCGCCCGCCTCAGAGCTTTTTTGTAGGCCCTGAGTTTAACTTTATATTCGAGCCATTGAGTCTCCGTGCCAAGGCTCTTGGCCTTATTAAATTGTGTCCTACATGATTTTCGGAGCGAGTCCAGGTCGTAGGACCACCAATGCGGCCTATGTTTACCGCGTGGTTTTGGCACTGGGCAAGCCTGCTCTAAGGCATTCGAGAGCGCCGTTGTAAAGGTCTTTACCAGATCCTCCAACTCCCCTACTGATGAGGGGACTTGTGGGTGCAGTGCTGGTAAGTCCCTAGATAGTATTTCATTGTGTAGCTGCTAGTTAGTGTTACGTGGGTTGCGTTTCATAACCGGCTGCTCAACAGAAAAGTCTAGAACTATTTCTACGTACCGGTGGTCGGAGAATGAGTGCTCATCGAGAACGCGCCATTTTCTTACCCACTCATAAGCGCCTTCGCTGCAAATAGTGAGATCTATGACCTCCCTACGGGTTTTAGTAATAAACGTAGGTTCGTTACCCACGTTGCAAACTACCAGGTTACTTGTTAACAGATAGTCAAACAACGACTCTCCTCTAGCATTGATATCGGAGCTTCCCCACTGGACGTGATGAGCATTGGCGTTAGTTCCGATAATAAGATGACCCATGGAAAAATTTGCCACCAGGTCTTTTACCTCCCTCTGTGGCGGAGGTTCTTCGGCGTCGTAGGGCATATAGACCGACGCCATCGTCAGACTGGTACTGTCGACTGTTAAACTGGCAGCTGTAACGTCACCATTGGTATAGTTGGGCAAGAGAAAGGCATTCAGCTCGGACTTAACAAAAATACAGGGTCTAACCCTGCCCCCGTGTACAAGATTACTTTAGTAAAAATTGAGATATTTGTATGAAATTTTATATACAGGTTACTTTTTGGCCAAGGTAGGTTGCTATTGAAAATGGGCGAAATCGGATGATAACCACACCGCCTTTTTCGATATCGAAAATTTCGAAAATCACAAAAATTTACATATCTCGCTAGC
The DNA here is from genome assembly GCA_964058755.1 of Campiglossa producta. Classification (NCBI taxonomy): domain Eukaryota; kingdom Metazoa; phylum Arthropoda; class Insecta; order Diptera; family Tephritidae; genus Campiglossa; species Campiglossa producta. The sequence continues at coordinate 110,473,898 of CAXKVI010000001.1, read as the reverse complement.
TGAAGTGGCTAAAATGATATAATTTTAAAGGTGAATCCCCCTGGTCATTCTCTTATGATTTTGCCATAAATTTTTTATAGTGGGCGTGGCACCGCCTATTTTTAAGGGAGTCATTTTTGAAAATTTGACTGGTCGTAACTTTTAAACTGATTACGATAGAACGATGGAATTTGGCACAAAGCATACTATTATCGTTGGGAGTACACCTGATAAAATTGGATAAAATCGCCCTCCAACCACTCTCACTTTCGATATCGAAAATTTCTACAATCACCTAAATTGATATAACTCGGTAACGGAAATGGGTAAAATGATATAATTTTATAGATGTATCCCCCTGGTCATTATATAATGATTTTTTGATAAATTTTCTAAAGTGGGCGTGGCTCCGCCCACTTTTAAGGGAGGTATTTTTGAAAATTCGACTGGTCGTAACTTTTAAACTGATTGGGTAGAACGATGAAATTTGGCACAAAGCATACTAGTATCGTTGGGAGTATACCTGCTGAAATTGGAAAAAATCGCTCTCCAACCACGCCCACTTTCGATATCGAAAGCTTCGAAATTCACCTAAATTGGTATGATTCGGGAACGGAAATGGTTAAAATGATATAGTTTGGTAGGATGAACCCCCTAGTCATTCTATTATGATTTGTTGATCATTTTTTAAAAGTAGGCGTGGCATCGCCCACGATGAAATTGGTACAAGGTAAACTAGCATAATAGGGAGCATACCTGTTGTTGTTGTTGTTGTTGTTGTTAACAATGCATTGCCCTGTCTAGAGTGTATGATCATTCCGAAGATCTTCATCAAGCTCTTCTAAGGGGAGTCCAAGGAAACGTGCAGTTTCAACAGGGTTTGTCCAGAGGGACAGAGGGGTTAGAAGAGTAGGTTCAAATGAACAATTGAAGAGATGTAGAGTATCATGGGGGGTCCTACCACATGCAGGGCATGTGTTTGAGATTGTGTCATTAAGTCTGGACAAGTAGGAGTTTAACCTTACACTATATCCAGACCTAAGCTGTGCCAGGGTAACTCTTGTCTCCCTTGGTAAGGTGCGTTCTTTTTATTTTTATTTATTTATTTATTTATTTATTTATTTAAAGTCGACACAACACAAAGCGGTCGACTGTTAATATCTCAAGTATTGTTACAAAACAAAAACATATATATGTACAATAAGAGTATATAGAATATAATAAAAATATAATTAATAGAAATTAAGCAAAGCGTAAATTCATTTATTTATAGTATTATGTGCAGCAAGCAGGAAAGTTGTAGAGGCCGTGCTTTAAAGTTGTGGGTAGAAATCGTTAGGATCCAAACTTGATAGTCGTATATATTGTCGGAATGGACGCGATTCCGAGCAACATACTTCCGCAGTCCTGGGAGCGATGTGAGATTTGCTGGCGGAATGGACGCGATTCCGCGCAGCATCTGATAGTATATTCCAGTTGACTGTTTATTAGGTAATTGAAATATTCCAAATTGGTTTCGGAGATATTTTAGGATATTAATTATGGAGCCGGTGGAATGGACGTGATTCCACGCAGCGTAAGTTTAAAGTTAGAGGTGTCTGCCGGCTTTTTGTAGTTGTGTACATCAATCTAACTGGTTGGGTGCAAGACTGTCGTGTAACTAGTCAGCAGTTAGCAAATGTGAAAGTATTGCATTTTGTAGTGCGGCAGACGAGCATTCAAAGCTGATGCAGCTATATAAGACGTTGTAGTATGAACACCAAATATTCAGAGGATTGTTTTTTGCAAAGTTTAGACGACAAATGGGTAATTGAAAAGGCACATAGTGCCTGGATGTCCTAGCAGGAACAGCAAAACACAGTCGACTAACAAGGTCAGTTGAGTCGACCTCACCAATAATTAGCTTATGGAGAAACATTACACCTAGTAAAATCCTACGATTTTCCAGAGAAGGCAAATTTAAGAGAAGAAGCCTATTTCTATAAGGGGGCAGATGGATATTTGGATTCCAATTAAGACCACGCAGAGCAAAAATCAAGAATTGCTTTTGTACTGACTCAATCCGCTGTATATGAACTTGATATAAGGGGCACCAGACACACGAGCAATACTCAAGTATTGGGCGAACTAGCGATGTGTAAAGGATTTTCGTGAGGTACGGATCATCAAATTCTTTAGCCCATCTTTTAACAAAACCAAGCACACCCATGGCTTTGTTCGCTATAGATGAAATATGCATATTAAAACTTAGTTTAGGGTCAAAAAGAACACCTAGATCAGTTACATCAGGTATACGTTCCAATAGAGTGTCATTTAGTAAATAGGATATCAAAACTGGCTTTACTCGATGAAAAGTCATTAGCTTGCATTTCGAGCTATTCAATATTAATAAATTAACTGTACACCAGCAGTGAAATGACTCCAAATCAGCCTGGAAGAGATCTGCACGGGAAGGAACAGTAGGCAAATATGTGAAACAAAGTTTCACATCATCCGCATACATAAGGGTTCGGGAATGAGAAATTACTTGTGGTAGGTCATTTATAAAGAGGGTAAAGAGCAAGGGACCTAAATGACTACCTTGAGGGACACCGGAAGTTACGTCAATGGACGTAGACAAAGTATTTTTAAACAAAACCTGCTGAGTTCTGCCTTTAAGATAGTTAGTAAGCCATATTAACAACTGATTCGGAAAACCCAATAAGTCAAGTTTATAAATTAAAAGCTCATGGTTCACAGAGTCGAATGCTTTGCTAAAATCAGTGTAGACTACATCTGTTTGGTTACCTTTCAGGAAACCATCCATAACAAACGAGGTGAACTCAAGCAAGTTAGTTGAGGTTGATCGTCGGGGCACAAAACCATGCTGACACGGTGATAATAAAGAACTACACCGATATTGCAGTTGGCGTGTTATTATATGTTCAAAAGTTTTAGGAATAGCTGAGAGCTTAGCTATGCCCCTATAGTTCTCAATATTTGACCTACTACCTTTTTTATGTAAGGGAATTCCGCAGATTCAAGAGATAGTTTGAACAGTTTAAAAATCGGGTCAGATAAATGTATGGCACAGAAGTTCAGCACACAGCTGGGAACACCATCAGGGCCAGGGGAAAATGTAGGTTTCAATGCCAGAAGACTTTGTAGAACAGTATTTTTATCCAAAGCAGGTATGTGAATGCTATTAGAGCAATCTAATTTATAAGGATAGGGACTTCACAGAAACCTATTAGATGTATAGGTCGACTTAAAGAATTCTGCAAATAGTTCAGAAATATCATGATCTGAGTTAGCACTCTTATCTCCAAGGGAAAAGGAAGAAGGAAAGCCGGTAGTTTTCCTTTTTGAATTAACAAAATTGTAGAACCTTTTCGGGTTATTAAAAAATTGAGTTTTACACCGCGCTAGATAACCTTTATAGCACTGTTGATTCAGCAACTGGAGGTTGGAGCGCGCTACTAAATATTTAGAATATTCAGCAGATACACCTGTTCTCTTAAAACGCTTGTATAGCCTGGATTTAATATTGCCAAGTCTCACAAGCTGTTTAGACCACCACGGCGGCTTAGCCGTACCAGCACTAATATAGCGAAACGGGACACAACTGTCGAAAAAAGCGTTAAGGGAAGTATAAAATAATGAGGTTGCAGACTCGATGTCATTACAAGCATAGAGATCTGACCAGTCGTGGGTGGCAAACAACTCATTGAGCTTGACAAAGTTAGTTTTATAGAACCATCGTGTGCGGGACCGTTTTCTTCCATTCGTAGCACCACGCCCCCCAAGGTGCACAATGTCCAAAGCTATCTCAAGCGTAGGGTGTAGTGAGTCTTCAGGAATAGATAGCGGAGTAATTCGATTAAGAGCAACCCCTACAGAATCGTCAACGAATACCAAATCCAGTAATTTATTTTTACAGTTTTGTACGTTGTTAATTTGTACAAGAGATGTGGCAGAAAGGTCAAGGAGGAAATCATGCTGTGTAGTAGGGGTTAAAATGTTTGAGTCATTTGTGCCGACCCAACTAACCAAGGGTAAGTTAAAATCACCAAGAACTAAAAGGCGATCTTTATCTCTCAACTGAGAATATAAAGTCCTAATAACGGAGTTATGCTGATTATATACAAGCAGATTCGAATGAGGTGGTATGTACGAGCAGGAAATAAATAGGTTGAATCCAGTCATTGAGAGCTTCACTGCTATGACTTCAATATCGGACACATTGCCCAAGTCGACCAACCCGGATGGAAGACGTGAGTCAACAGCTATAAGGACACCACCTGCCCTGGTTTCTCGATCACGCCGATAAACGACGTAATTACTGCAGAAAATCTCAGAATTGAAATTATCAGGTTTTAACCAAGTCTCTGTGAAAGCGATTGCATGTGCAGTAAAAGTCAGGCTATTTAGATAAAGGTGATTCAATTTGGAACGAAGGCCACGGACATTTTGGTAATGAATAAGAATAGTTGAAAAGAAAGTTAACTTATTCAGTTTTTTGAAGCAGTATCGGTTTTCTGTTTATCTGTGTACAAATGTACTACAGAGTGTTGCGGCCAAAATGAAGGGTCAAGTACCCTATCGAAAAATGAGTCCGGCACTGAGACCCTGAAAGATGAAATGTCTCTTTCATATTTAAAATTAAATTTATACACACTAATGTTGCTAGTAGGGGCAACGCCAAGTTTGGAACAAACATACGTCCTAATATCTGCGTGAGTCAACGACGCAAGCAGTCTTGAAACGAAAATGGCCCTACGCCGTGGAACTCCAGTGACCATCCTGATAACATCAGTTTGCGGGGCCGGGTTTGGCGAACGACCAGACGTAGACTCAAGATTTGCGGCCGAATTCAATTCACCGGGATTTTTGGAGTCGTTTCTATCACGACTGCGCCCGTTTCTTAACGGTACAGTTTGCCACTCACCATTTGCAGTAATAGCGGAATGAGTGGTCGGCACAATGTTGTTGACTTCAGCTGTATTATCGGATTGAGGTTGCGGCAAAATGTTGTTATCAACAGCAGAAATAGCAGAGTTATCCGCCGTAGATGAACGAGTGCAATCGGCTGGAGAAAGCACAAGCGAAGGTATAATGGGTGTAACAGCACCATCAGTAGACTTACGGGGAGGAGGGACAGAAAAGAGGGAACCCGAACCACTAGGTAGCGGCGAAAAAGAAAAGAGATCGGTTTCGGTAGAGGAACTTTTGTTGGTAGTGGGTGAAGGACCGGAGCTAACAACAGCAGTTTTTAGGGCATTAATTTCCGCTGCCAAGTTATTAATTATTTTCTTATTCTCTTTGGCACTGTCTTTGTTCTTTACCTTGACTTTTTCTTTTGCTTTCTCTTTTACACCAACTTTGCTAGTGTTTGTGGATTCACTTCCATCAGATTTTACAATGATGTTCCTGAGATCGCTGATTTGAGAGGCTAAATCTTTGAATCTAATCTCAAAAGCAGTCATGATTGCCTCGAGACCAAGCTTTTGAGAGTCGACGACCGAGTCTAGCACCCTCGAAACTTTATCCAGACCATTAACACAGTCAGGGCAGAAATAACGAACATTGGTATTTAATTTCAAAAATTTAATATCCATTTCCGCCATTGGGCCTTCACAACAGGATCGATGGTACCGTTTTTTGCAAAGACCACTACATGGCACCATTAGAGATATTTAGTGGAAAAGTGTTATTCTGGAACTCTGCACACCGAAGCCAACGATTGCACGGTCGACAAACAGTGAACACTGGCAGAAACGGCGCGGAAAGCAGTTAACACAAGCAGAGTAATTTATAAAAAGGAAAGCACTTTATTATTAAGAATTGCACTACTTGTCACTTATTTCTTATGAAGAATTTATAAGTATTGTACAACAAGCAGGCAATCAAAAAAATAAAAAGAGTTATGCTGGAACTCAGCACTGCTAAGACAACTAATTGCGCGGTCAGCAAGCTGTGAACACAGACAGAATGAGCACGCAAAGCAGTAAAAAAAAGCAAAGTGAATTAGCAAATAGTAACACACAAACAAATATGTATAAGGTCGGAAAATGTCAATATGTGATAATTAATGCACTTTATTATCAAAAATTGCACAACTTTGTAACTATTTATTATGTAGGACCTATACGTTTTGCACGGCAGACACTATTAATTGTAATATTTAGGATATTGAGGCCAACAAAAAGGCAAAAGAACGAATTTTAAAGAGCGATCAAAAAACACGTCCGCACTCAACGAGAGTGGATAACATTCAGCAATATCCGGTGGAGGACTGTTCAGAACGGGGTTCACAGGTAGAGATCCGATAAAAGTATCTACCGACTCGGTGTGGATGTCGGTTAGAGCCCGCTTATGATTCTGCAGATTAAACGGCAAGGTAATATGATGCCGGATCTCATCATAATGTTTACGGAGATGTTTCCTTATGTCTCTCGGGGGCGGATCTATGTCCAAAAGATGACGGTTTGGATGTGCTGGCTTGTGGCAGTTCAGAAGGAATTGCTTGCTCAGCATTTCCGCATGCTCTTTTACATTGAGCAGTTTTGCCTCCTGATGGAGGTGAGACTCGGAAGACATGAGGAGACATCCCGTAGCAGTTCTGATGGCAGTATTTTGGCAGACTTGTAACTTCGTCCAGTTGGTGTTATGTACATAAGGCGACCATATGGGTGCAGCATAGTCAAAGACTGGTCGGCCAATGGCCTTATATGTAGTCAGCAATGTTTCTTTGTCTTTTCCCCAAGTACTGCCGGCAAGTGACTTGAGGATCTTGTTGCGACCACGTACCTTTGAGACCATTGCAGACACATGACCAGCAAATGAGACCCTAACCCTGTTTAGGGAGCATACCTGATGTAATCGGACGAAATCGCTTCCCGACCACGCCCACTTTCGATATGGAAAATTTTGAAAATCACATAAATTGACATAATTCGGTAACGGAAATGGCTAAAATTATATAGTTTGGTAGGATGAACCCCCCACCTTTAAGGGAGGCATTTTGGAATATTCGACTGGTCAAAACTTTTAAACTGATTACTTCAGACCCATGAAATTTGGCACAACATATACTAGCAATATAGGTGATGAAATTGGACGAGATCGCTTCCCGAACACGCCCACTTACGGTATGGAAAATTTCGAAAATCAAATAAATTGACATACATAATTCGGTAAGGTAAATAGCTAAGATAGTAAAAACTTTAGGTAAATCCTCCTCGTACTTATATCATTGTTATCCCGTTCTGAAAATTACCGCTGGGTATTTAATGTTCGGTTCACCCGAACTTAGACTTCCTTACTTATTTATTTGTCTGTTTATTACAAAAAGCGAAAAACAAGTACATTAATAATTTATATTTTTAACCTTACATCAGAATTTAACAAATTTGACTTACAATTTTTTGTACATGAACAACAAATTATTTGTTAAATAACATTTTACATATGCACATAAGCATTCAGCAGAATCAGTACGTCAGTACGTTGAAACAACTGACAGCAAAGTAGACTGCGGGTGTTTGTATGCGTAACGCCAGATACGACGGATACATCAAAGTAGAATTTGCTCTAAAATTGACGTACGTCATGCAACTGACGTATTGGCGGAGTGATTCTGTTCCCCGCTATACACCTCCATACATGCATCACTGACACACTGAACACCCTTTGCTTTCACCAGTCAAACATCTACTGTGATTGCGCTAGCATAAGCGCAGTTTATGCAGTCAACATCGTATCTATAGTTTACTGCTCTCGATATGTTTTGTTGTATGCGCAATCCTTATATCGTAATTCTTCTTCTAACTCTGTTCTCCACATGCAGTATCAACAAAACATATCAAGAGCACACAGAGCCAAAAATGCCTAATAAAATTAATAAGATTGTCTTTATGAACGGTTTTCAGGCTCAGGGGTAGTCAAGACGGCGGAAACGAAAAAAAAACCATACGCAAATCTATTTGGTTTAATGAGGAAATTCTTATTGATATTATCAAGTGCAATTTCTTCTTTTTTCTTTGTGATTTCTTTTTATATGTGTTATTAATAAGAAAATCTTCTTGAAATTTCTGTCAAAATATTGAAAAAAAGCTGAAAGAGAAAAACTTCTTATTTTAATAAGATGATCTTAGGGTTCCTAACAATAAGATTTGACTTATTAATGTTTTCAAAGGAAAATCTTGCAGAAAACGTACTGATTTCTTAGGGTTCCTAACAAGAAGATTCGACTTATTAATGTTTTCAAAGGGAAAACATATTTCCGCGTAATTGTATGTGTTAATAAGACGATCTTAGGGTTCCTAACAAGAAGATTTGACTTATTAACAGATTTCCGCATAATTGTATGTGTTAATAAGACGATCTTAGGGTTCCTAACAAGAAGATTTGACTTATTAATATTTTCAAAGGGAAATCTTGCATCATCATCAGCAGACATCATGTAGAACAATTATACGCTGAGAAGCAGAAGTACCCGATGGCTCGATGGTAAGCACCTGTGTTCAGCATTCAATATGTGGTTAGTTCGATTCGCGGTAGAGGCAATATGGCAAGTGTGGATGGCAATGTAAGGAAGAGTGCGGTGAGATGGCTTGAAGGAAATATAAAAAGGCAACATAAGAAGGTAAAGGCAATACAAGAGAAATCTAAAACTGAATAGTAACTGATAATCTGAAGTTCTCGAAGACAATATAAGAACTCTGAAATATAATTTTTATTTTCTTCTCAATAATATGTGATTTCATTTTGAAAACATTAATAAGTCGAATCTTCTTGTTAGGAACCCTGAGAAATCAGTTCATTTTCTGCAAGATTTCCCTTTGAAAACATTAATAAGTCAAATCTTATTAACACATACAATTATGCGGAAATCTGTTAATAAGTCAAATCTTCTTGTTAGGAACCCTAAGATCGTCTTATTAACACATACAATTACGCGGAAATATGTTTTCCCTTTGAAAACATTAATAAGTCAAATCTTCTTGTTAGGAACCCTAAGATCGTCTTATTAACACATACAATTACGCGGAAATATGTTTTCCCTTTGAAAACATTAATAAGTCAAATCTTCTTGTTAGGAACCCTAAGATCGTCTTATTAACACATACAATTACGCGGAAATATGTTTTCCCTTTGAAAACATTAATAAGTCGAATCTTCTTGTTAGGAACCCTAAGAAATCAGTACGTTTTTTGCAAGATTTCTCTTTGTAAAGATTAATAAGATTTTCTCTTCAAAAATAAAAAGAACTTCTTCTTGAAGAAAATCTATAGAGATATCATATCACTTTTGTTCTATTTTATTAGGCAGTGTTGGCTCTGTGCAGTAAACTATAGAGACGATGTTGACTGCATAAACTGAGCTTATACTAGCGCAATCACAGTAGATGCCCTGCAGTCAAATTCCTAACTACTCAGCAAACGTACTAGTTCATTGACTAACCATTTTGTGGCATATGCATACCAGTTCATTGTTGATTGGTTTTAAAACCAGTCAATGCCAAACTACTCGGCGAAAATTCTAGTTCATTGACTATACATTTTGTGGTGTATTCATACTAGTTCACTTCTGATCACCTCTAAACCAGTCAATGTCGAACTACTCAGCAAGCAATATAGTTCACTGACTATTCATTTTGTGGTGTATTCATACTAGTTCATTTCTGATCACCTTTAAACCAGTCAATGTCAAACTACTTACTCAGCAAACAATATAGTTCATTGACTATACATTTTGTGGTGTATTTATACTAGTTCGTTACTGATTAGCTTCAAACCAGTCAAGGCCAAACTACTCAGCAAACAATATAGTTCATTGACTATACATTTTGTGGTGTATTCATACTAATTCATTTCTGATCACCTTTAAACCAGTCAATGTCGAACTACTCAGCAAACAATATAGTTCATTGTCTATACATTTTGTGGTGTATTCATACTAGTTCATTTCTGATCACCTTTAAACCAGTCAATGTCGAACTACTCAGCAAACAATATACTTCATTGACTATACATTTTGTGGTGTATTCATACTAGTTCATTTCTGATTTCCTTTAAGCCAGACATTGCCAAACTACTCGGCAAACAATGTGGTTCATTGACTGTACATTTTGTGGTGTATTCATACTAGTTCATTTCTGATTAGCTTTAAACCAGTCAATGCCAAACTACTCAGCAACATTGTAGTTCTACGCCTAAAAATTGTGTGGTGTATTCATACTAGTTAATTTCTGACTACCTTCAAACTAATCAATTCCAAACTACTCAGCAGACACCTAGCTCGTTTACTATACATTTTATGGATGTTTTTATACTAGTTCTTTGCTGATTACCCTTAAACCAATCAATGCCAATCTAATCAGAAAACATACTAGTATACAACTATAATTTGCTGGGCGAAATAATACTAGTCAGAAAAATCCTGGTTCGTACTAGTATACAAGTATGTATGAAACTCGGATTGAAATCATACTACACCTTTTTCAGTTTATATTCAGAAAGTTTTCTGAATATCAATTGTAATTTTCTGAATGTCAATTGTATTTTTCTGAAAATCAAATGGAAATTCTGTAACTGCATTCAGATCTTTTATGATCCCTCTAGATCTTTTATGATCCCATTTTGGCCAGGTTTGTTTGGATGTCCGGCACCCTGGGGATTGTTGCTACTTTTCGTTGGCTTGACGGAGTGTGTACTCCAAGCCAACGAAAGGTGGCAACAATCCCCAACTTGCCGGACATCCAAACAAACCTGGCCGAAATGGGATCATAAAAGATCTAGAGGCATTCACGCCCTAAGAAGGAGAGAAATCTCAATATTAATAGGTGTTCTAACTGGGCACTGCCTTATTGGTAGGCACGCAGAAGGGGTGCCCTATCGACGATGCTGTAGGAGCTGCAAAGATGATGAGGAAGAGGAAACGGTGAAGCACCTCATCTGCAACTGCCCGGCCTTAAGCGGCGCGGGAACGTGCTTTTTGGGAGTTCCCTTCCTGGATAGTCTAAACCAGACCGCTGGGATTTTCCAAATGGCCGGGTCCCGGGACTGACTTTCCTAGTGCTGGTGGTATCACAACGGGCTTTTCAAAACTGGCCTAAGTGTGCCTCTGCATTCAACTGTTTGAACAGTCACAGATTTTTAAATTAAAAAAAAAAACTAGGTCCCGCCAACTCATAGGGAAAAAATCAAAGCAGCACACTATAAGTTGGAAGAGAAGTTCGGCAAAAGTCTCGTTAGAGGTTATGACAACCTGTTGGTATATAACCGCCATTTTTTTACGTTGCGGCATAAACTTGAGTATATTGACAACAACAATATAAATTAACTCTACCAATGCTCCTTTGACTCGAGTGTATGGCCCAGCTTGAAAACAGTCTTACTTTGACTCTTTTTGATGTAAAAATAAGACTTAATTTTATCTATATATCATATGTGGGTCCGGAACTCCGCAGTGGACGACTAACTTAACCTTTATTTACCTTACCTAAAAATACAACCCCAAAGCCCCAATTACATAAAACTTTGACAAATGCGCGCCTCGTTTTTGAGCATTTGCAAAAATTTCGCTTCGCTTTACGTTTAAAAAACTTTGTATGAAAGTGGATCCTACAAAGTTGAATGCAATTGGGCCTTCACCTATATAATCAAACTTGACGAACGCGGAATTTGAAAGGAGCCATTGCAAGTTGAATTAAATAATTAAATTAAAAATACAATAAACAATATAATTTAAAAAATATAGAATAATAAATAATTTGGCTGTGTATATATCAACTGGTATAATGCTGATGCAGAGGCTGACTAGTATACCAATTGGTATGGTGCTGATGCAGAAGAGGACAATTGCTTTTCGTTTTCTATTGTAACTGCTTATTTTTTACCTTGTAATTCACAGATGCTTTTTCGTGTTTGGGTAAATACAAATATTCGTTGCTTTCTAAAGAATAAACTGGTAGAGGCTGACTATGATACTGATGTAGAGGCTGACTATGATACTGGTGCATAGACCGACTAGTATACCAACTGGAATGAATGTCAAATTCGTGGACTAGTATGACAAGTGGTACGATCTGAATGGGCATAATAATTAGTATGTCCTGCCGCATAGACTGAGCAGTATGTCAACTGGTATGATTCTGATATATATATGAACTTGTATGTCATCTGGTTAGATTCTGATGCATATATGAACTAGTATGTCAAATGGTATATTTCTGATGCAAATTTGAACTAGTATGTCAACTGATATGATTATGATGCTTAAATGAACTGGTATGTCAACTGGTATGATTCTGATGCATAAATGAACTACTATATCAACTGGTATGATTCTGACGCATATATGAACTAGTATGACAACTGGTATGATTCCGATGCTTTTTTTAACTAGTCTGTCAATTGGTATGATTCTGATGCATATATGAACTAGTCTGTCAGCTGGTATGATTCTGATTCATATAAGAGGTAGTCTGTCAACAGGTGTGATTCTGATGCATATATGAACTAGTCTGCCAACTGGTATGATTCTGATGCATATATGAACTAGTCTGTCAACTGGTATGATTATGATTCATATATGAACTAGTCTTTCAACTGGTATGATTCTGATGTATATATGAACTAGTCTGCCAACTGGTATGATTCTGATGTATATATGAACTATTCTTTCAACTGGTACGATCCTGACTTATATACGAACTAGTATCTTAAATGGTATGATGCTGATGTGTATAAGAACAAGTATATCAACTGGTATATTCCTGATGCAGAGGCTGACTGGTCAGCCAATTGGTATGGTGCTGATGCAGAGAAGGACAATTGCCATCTCGTAGGACATCGCCGTGTTAAAAATACCAGTTGCTAATATGGAAAAATTACAGAACTCGAACTAGTTGAGGCCGCCTGGCTGACTGGTATTTGATTAGTATAAAACTAGTTAAGTTGACTGCAGGGTGTTTGACTGGTGAAAGTAAAGGGTGTTCAGTGTGTCAGTGATGCATGTATGGAGGTGTATGTCCATTAGAGTGGTTCACAAATATGGACTTTTTGGAAATTCTAAAACGCTACCCCTAATTATTGTTCCTTATGACAAAAAAAGAGGCTGCTATTTTTTTTTTTTTTTTTAAGGTGCTTTCGAGGTCGCGCTACTCGTTTTTATAAAAAAAATGAGATGCTTGCAGATTTAATTTAATTTTAACATGTTTAAGTGCAGTACAAATTTCCGTTTTTGTGTGTTGTTATTCTGTATTCATTGACGAATATTCCTGCAATTCAATAGCCTTCTTGGATGAGTAGAAAGGGTTTAACTCCTGAAAGTATGTTTCGAAATTGAAAACGGTGCAACTAAAACGCCTACACTGACCCCATTGCGCATTGCTTTTTGGAAATATTTCGCATCTAGAAGGTTTATGACATCGCTGATTATGAATCCGATGTCAGTTTTTTTTAATTAAAAATGGCGGGTCCAATAGGGCGGTGATTTTTTTGAAAAATAATTGGATTTTATTGAAACTTGGTACTCGGGGGTTTATGCGTTGTCTGATTACGAATCCGATATCGGTTTTTTTAAATTCAAAATGGTGGATCCAATATGGCGGTGCATTTTTGAAAACTAATTCGACTGTGTGAAACTCGTCAATGATGGATTTATGACATTGATTTATATGAACTAGTATCGCTTGTGATCAAAAATTCGACCAATAAAAACTTTAGAGGGTCGTGGGGTCGCTAGCCCCGTACCCCGTCCTTAAATTTCGGAGACGCCCCTGAAGATATACCGCCTATACCTCAGTTTTTTCAATTTTCTTTCCATCGTTGCATATTTCATTCCAATCGGTCAAACGGTTCGCTCACAGGAGGTTCCTAAAGGTTTTCATGTGGCGTATTTATTGACATCGGATTCCTATGCAAGTTTGGCAAAACTGGCATCTTATATATTATATATTAATATATATAATGAAATATGCACCGATGGAAAGGAAATTGAAAATTGAAAAAACTGACGGTATATTTTCAGGGGCGTCCCCGAAATTTAAGGATGGGGGTACGGGGCTAGCGACCCCTCGACCCTCTAAAGTTTTTATTGGTCGAATTTTCGATCACAAGCGATACTAGTTCATATATAAATCGATGTCATAAATCCATAAGTGACAAGTTTCACACAGTCGAATTTGTTTTCAAAAATGCACCGCCATATTGGATCCACCATTTTGAATTTAAAAAACCGATATCGGATTCGTAATCAGACAACGCATAAACCCCCGAGTACCAAGTTTCAATAAAATCCAATTATTTTTCAAAAAAATCACCGCCCTATTGGACCCGCCATTTTTAATTAAAAAAAACTGACATCGGATTCATAATCAGCGATGTCATAAACCTTCTAGATGCGAAATATTTCCAAAAAGCAATGCGCAATGGGGTCAGTGTAGGCGTTTTAGTTGCACCGTTTTCAATTTCGAAACATACTTTCAGGAGTTAAACCCTTTCTACTCATCCAAGAAGGCTATTGAATTGCAGGAATATTCGTCAATGAATACAGAATAACAACACACAAAAACGGAAATTTGTACTGCACTTAAACATGTTAAAATTAAATTAAATCTGCAAGCATCTCATTTTTTTTATAAAAACGAGTAGCGCGACCTCTAAAGCACCTTAAAAAAAAACAAAAAAATAGCAGCCTCTTTTTTTGTCACAAGGAACCATATTTCGGGGTAGCGTTTTAGATTTTCCAAAAAAAAAAATTTTTGAACCACTCTAATGTCCATATGTTAAATGTTATTTAACAAATAATTTGTTGTTAATGTACAAAAAATTGTAAGTCAAATTTGCTAATTCTAATTTAATGTTAAAAACAAGGTCTGAAACCGATTAAAATAACCTTCAGGTTTCGGTTTCGGTTTTTGCAACGTGTTTCGGTTTCGGTTCCGGTTTCGTTCTTCAAAATTTATTTCGGTTTCGGTTACGGTTTCGTTCCGGTTTCGGTTCCAAATAAAAACAGGAAAACAAAAATTTTACTACTAAAATACTCATGTACCTATGTAGCTACGAAATAGGTCTGAATTTTCATAACTTTTTTCCTGCGGCCATGATGGGATTTCTCCAATATAATAATACATTTATTAACGCTATGCATGGATGAAATTTCTGCAAAACAAATTCCTAAAGTTAATTCTACTTTTTTATTAAAATGGAAGCCAAATGAAATGTATAAATCGTTAAAAACATTAAAATTAGTGGCGCTTCCCGAGACAAGCCTGAACATTTCTTTTTCGGATCTCGTAAATTTGTTTCGATCGCTTCATTCAACTATAGTCAAACTTCCTCTTTCAGAATTTTGATACTGATGTCAAAACGGGCTCGACAATCTTCCATGAAAACTTTCAGGGTACCTGCTTGTAAAAGGAAGTACCTATGTGCCCATCACAGAAGTAAGGTATTGAAAAAATTCAAAACCGTTTGGAACCGGTTCCGGCATTTGAAACGGTTTCGGTTTCGGTCTTTTCCAGATCAAAATAACGGTTACGGTTTCGGTTTTGAAAAATGAATCGGTTTTAATCGGTTACGGTTACGGTTTCGGTTTCAGTCCTTGGTTAAAAATATTAATTATTAATGTACTTATTTTTCGTTTTTGTAATAAACAGACAAATAAAAAGTCCCTGATGAAGACGCAAAAAATGCGTCGAAACGCGTAGGATGATTAAATAAAACGTTGTTTTATTAAGAAAGGAAAAAAACCCCGGCCGAAAAGCTCTAATTAAAATATTATTAAAAGTTGTTACTTGGCCCAATATAAATAATTGTTTAACTTAATTTAAGACCATATTTACTTATCTTCGCTGTCGCCGCCAAAAACGTTCTGCCCGCGTAATTTTCAAGGAAATGTATTACATATTAAGTATAAAACACTCCTAAAAATTCAAAATGAGTCAATATTTCCTTATGCGGGGAGGCAACGTGAGTAAGAGTGGTGTAATTCCATAAGCAGAACAAAGGTGTAATTAGACGCTGTCAAGCGTAAGTATACGATAGTTTCACGGTAGACATCTGAGTTTACCATTCGAAAAGTTGTGAGTTCTATTCTCCTTGAAGGCAATATAAAAACTGTGTAAAATTTTTTTTTTTTTAAGTTTAAGATTACTTAACTTACATTTAAGTACAAGTCCTACTTAAAAGTAAATTTAAGTACAACACCTTCTTTCTTTTAAGGCAGTGCGGCCTTGATGCAATATTGTTCCCTTCATTTACTTCAGGGATAGGCATATTTTCGGCTCCTAAATGAGTTTAAGTGCAGCGAGTGTTAGGTGACACGTTTGTAATTTTTGCGGTCTTAGGGGAGTAAAAAAATGCAATGCAAATATCGTACTCTTTGCCTCATACGATATTCATCGCAAGAAGGTTGCGGAAAAACTAAGCAACTGAAAAACAAGTAAGGAAGTCTAAGTTCGGGTAAACCGAACATTAAATACCCAGCGGTAGTTTCCATATAATTCTCGAAATTTTCCATTTCGGAAGTGGGTGTGGTTATGACCCGTGAAATTTTCAAATATGCCTCCCTGAAAAGTGGGCGGTGCCACGCGTACTTTTAAAAAGTTATCAAAAAATTATAATAGAACAAGTAAGGAAAGCTGTCTTCGGCTATGCCGAAAGCTAAATACCTTTCATGAATAAGCGTCACGATTTTCACTGTTTGATCCCAGTACAGCCTGTGTGAATTTAACTTAAGCTCATACCGAAATTATCGGAACTATCGATTATATAGGACGATGTGTTATATTGGTCCAATCTAATTGAATTTTAACATCGACATTCCACATTCTAAAATAGCAATAGTTACGAAATTTCACGTTCCTACCTATATAATTACAGGAGTTATCTACCAAAATCCGTTTATCGGAACAATCGATTGTATGGGGGCTACTATTTGAAATATTTATCCCATCTCGATGATTTTCAACATCGATATTTCACATATAAAAATAGCGATACCTCCAAAACTTCACGTTCCTACCTCTTTAATTACAGGAGTTATAGCCCAAAATCCGTTTATTGGAATAATCGATTGTATGGGAGCTATGTGAAATATTTCACATATAAAAATAGCTATACTTACAAAATTTCACGTTCCTACCTCTTTAATTACAAGAGTTATAGCCCAAAATCCGTTTATCGGAACAATCGATTGTATGGGGGCTATGTGAAATATTTATCCCATCTCGATGATTTTCAGCATCAATATTTCACATATAAAAATGGCAATACCGCCAAAATTTCACGTTGCTACCTATATAATTACAGGAGTTATTTACCAAAATCCGTTTATCGGAATAATCGATTGTATGGGAGCTATGTGAAATATTTATCCCATCTCAATGATTTTCAACATCAATATTTCACATATAAGAATAGCAATACTTACAAAATTTCACGTTCCTACCTCTTTAATTACAGGAGTTATAGCCCAAAATCTGTTTATCGGAACAATCGATTGTATGGGAGCTATATGCAATATCGGTCCGATCTTGCTGGTTCCGACAAATGATTCCTATATTGGAAAATGGTGGCCGCATACAAAATTTCAGCCAAATATCTCAAAAACTGAGGGACTAGTTTGCGTTCAAACAGACAGACAGACAGACGGACAGACGGACATGGCTAAATCAACTCATCACGTCATCCTGATCATTTCGGTATACTTATTGATGGGTCTCTCTTCTTCTTCTCATACTTACAAACATCGGACCAAAGTTATAATACCATTTCATGTTCATGAAAGGTATAATAACTAGGGGATTCATTCTACCAAACTATATCATGTTAGCCGTTTCCGTTATGATATCGAAAGTGGGCATGGTTGTAGGGCGATTTTATACAATTTCATCAGGTATACTCCCAACGATACTAGTATGTTTTGCGCCAAATTTCATCGTTCTATAGTAATCACTTTAAAAGTTACCAGTCGAATTTTCAATTTCCTGAAAAGTGGGCGGTGCAACGAAGTTGTCGATATCGACAAAAGAGGCGTGGTTATCATCCGCTTTCGCCCATTTTCAATAGCAACCTACCTTGGCCAAAAAGTAACCTGTATATAAAATTTCATGCAAATATCTAAATTTTTACTCAAGTTATCGGGTACACAGACGGACGGACGGACATGCCTTAATGAACTCCTCTTTTCAACCCAAGAACTTTCATATATGGAACTCTATATCTATATCGATTATTTTGCGCCGTTACGTACTACCGTTATGTGAACAAAATTATAATTTCCTTGTACCTACTAGTACTAGTACGCTGGGTATAAAAAACATTCTCTCTCAACCTCGAGAACCAGTTCTCAAACGGTGTTGCATTAGTATGAACACAAAAACATGCATTTGTTTGGCAATAACTACGAAAAGCGGAAAAACCATTGACTGAAGACGACTTTATGTTAAGCAGCGCATTGTTAACATTCATTTGGCCATCATATACATTTAATTATTTACAAGTCGATTCATTTTGCAATATATACATACAAATATTTAAAAAAAAAAAAGTATTTTTAAAGTAGTAGCATTAGAGGAAGTAATAGTAGAAAAACGATATAATGCACATTTCTCATACAATCGTAAGAAAACGTAACCCTTTTCAGACTTGTTGGCACCACGGTTGCCGTTTGATCAAAATTTTGCGTAACAAAATTCGTGGCAAACCGGAAAAAAACGTACCAAAATAATTTGCTAGCCAAACAATTATTAATTAAAACATTTTTAAGCAGTTCATCTGCACAGAGCCAAAAATGTCTAGTAAAATTAATATGATTGTTTTTGGGCTCAGGGGCAGTCGAAACTACGGAAACGAAAAAAAACTATACGCAAATATATTTTGTTTAATGAGGAAATTCTTATTGATATTATTAAGTGCAATTCCTTCTTATTTCTTTGCAATTTATTTTTATATGTGTTATTAATAAGAAAATCTTCTCAAGATTTCCTTACAAATATCAAAAAAGGAGAAAGAGAGAAAACTTCTTATTAAGATGATCTTAGGGTTCCTAACAAGAACATTTGACTTGTTAATGTTTTCAAAGGGAAATCTTGCAGAAAACGAACTGATTTCTTAGGGTTCCTAGCAAGAAGATTTGACTTATTAATGTTTTCAAAGAGAAATCATGCAAAAAACGAACTGATTTCTGTTTGCTAGTATGTACTAATAAGATGGTCAAACACAAAGATATGACTTATTAACTTGAGTTCTGCATAATGGTATGTATTAATAAGTGGGAGTGTAATGGAGTGTGGTTGCTAAGTGACCTTGCTCAATCCCGACTCTTGCGTCCTCGTTCGTGCACTCTGGGCAACGGGAGCTACCTAGGCTCGCGGCAGAAAGAGAGGGAGCCCCGGTGGGGCCACTCTGACATACTTGGTTTAAGGGCTCACCGAGGTCTTTGCGTAGCGTCTGTTCACCATGAGGTGCGGCTGCAAGCGGGCGTCTGTCTTGAAGCAAGCGGCTCGCTATATAAATGTGTAAATATTTTCCAAAACCCCGAAACGGGTTGTGCGCTGGGTTTGGGACCCGCCACGTAAAAAACTTAATTCCAATGAAAACAATTGCAAAGCCTCGGATGAGAACCCCCTTCAATGTTGACGACCCGGCAAAACGAATAAGGCATAATGATTTGGATATTAGGGCATGTACCGGGAATGTCCGGACCCTTTCACGGGACGGTACCGCTGCCCGACTGGTTGATGTCCTCGTAGGCGCAAAGGCCGACATCACCGCCCTGCAGGAAATGCGATGGACGGGGCAAGGAAAGACGACCATCGGTCCTTGTGACGTATACTACAGTGGCCAGACACGCGGCAAAGCGCGTGGTGTAGGATTCGTGGTGGGAAAGAGACTTTGCCGCCAAGTATTAGCGTTCACTCCTGTGAACGAGCGTCTCGCTGCGATCCGCATCAAGGCGAGGTTTTTCAACATAACATTTATCTGCGCCTATGCGCCGACTGAGGAGACGGACGACGCAGAGAAGGACTCCTTCTACGATAAACTTGAACAGACTTATGATCGCTGCCCCCAGCATGATATCAAAATCGTGCTCGGCGACTTTAATGCCAAGGTGGGCAAGGAAGGAGTCTTTGGTCCCACAGTTGGAAAATTCAGTCTCCACGATATAACATCCCCCAACGGCACTAGGTTGATTGACTTCGCCGCTGCTCGCAATATGGTCATCAGTAGTACCAGGTTCCAGCATAAGCGAATACACCAAGCCACATGGCTGTCCCCTGATCAAAGAACTAGAAACCAGATTGATCATGTCTTGATTGACGGCAGACATAGCTCCACCGTTCTGGACGTGCGTACACTGCGTGGTCCCAATATTGACTCTGACCATTATCTTGTCGCAGCCAAGATACGCACACGCCTCTGTGCAAGGAAGAAAGTGCGCACAGTAACGGAAGGAAAGTTTGACGTCGAGAAGCTGCGCATGACACAGACAGCTGATAATTTCACAACTCGACTCTCACACCTGCTCGCAGAGGGCAATCCTCGACCTAACGATGTAACCGAGCAATGGAAGCATATCTCTCACTCATTGCGTTCCGCCGCTAAGGCCACTATAGGGTTCCAGCGAGCCCGCAAGAACAACGATGAGGAATGCAAAACTGCCTCGAAAAAAAAGGACGCTGCCTACAAGGAGACGTTGCGAACGGGCGCAACCCGCAGTGTATGGCAACAATATCGTGAGGCAAAGAAGGAAGAGAGACGCCTTTTCAGAAAAAATAGAAAAGTGAGGCCGAATGGCGTGAGTGTGAGGAGCTTGAGATGCTGGCTGACAGGAATGATGCCCGAAAATTCTATGAAAAGATCCGGCGGATGACGGAAGGTTTTAAGACCGGGGCAAGCTCCTGTAAGGACAATAATGGCGACCTCGTAACCGACGTACAAAGTGTACTTAAATTATGGAGGGAGCACTTCTCCTCACTGCTAAATTGCGAGGGAGGCGTCGAACCCGATACCCCAATCCCTGACGATGGAAAAGTCGTCCCACCACCTGACTATTATGATGAAGTGAGGATAGCTATATCCCGGCTCAAAAACAACAAAGCGCCTGGAAAAGACGGACTACCCGCCGAGCTGTTCAAACACGGAGGCGAAGAGCTGGTAAAAAGCATGCATCAGCTCTCATGCAGAATATGGTCAGACGAATGCATGCCTCCGGATTGGAATTTAAGTGTGCTTTGCCCACCAACTACCGCGGAATTAGTCTTCTTAATATCGCATATAAGGTTCTTTCTAGCGTGTTGTGTGAAAGCCTGAAGCCCATCGTAGACAAACTGATTGGACCTTATGCTTTAGACCTGGTAAGTCTACCATCGACCAGATTTTCACGATACGCCAAATCCTGGAGAAGACCCATGATAAGAGAATCGATACTCACCATCTCTTTGTCGATTTTAAAGCCGCTTTTGACAGCGTAAAAAGGAGTTGCCTGTATGCCGCCATGTCTGAATTTGACTTCCCTGCAAAGCTTATACGGCTTTGCCAAATGACGATGAGCAATACCAACAGCTCTGTCAGAATCGGGAAGGACCTCTCTGGGCCATTTGAAACCAAACGAGGCTTCAGACAGGGCGACTCCCTTTCGTGCGATTTCTTCAATCTGATGCTGGAGAAGATAATTCGAGCAGCAGAGCTAAATTGCTGGCGTATGCCGATGATATTGATATCATTGGCCTTAACAACCGCGCCGTAAGCGCTGCCTTCTCTGGACTGGATAAGGAAGCGAAAAAAGTGGGTCTTGCCGTGAACGAGGACAAGACGAAGTATTTGCTGTCATCAAAGAAAGAATCGGCGCACCTGCGCCTTGGCAGCCATGTCACTGTTGATAGTTACAAATTTGAAACTGTGAGGGACTTCGTCTATTTGGGAACCAGTATCAACACCGAAAATAATATCAGTCTAGAAATCCAGCGGAGAATCACTCTTGCCAACCAGTGCTACTTTGGACTGAGTAGGCAATTGAGAAGTAAAGTCCTCTCTCGAAGAACAAAGATCACGCTCTATAAGTCTCTCATCATACCTGTCCTGATGTATGGCTCAGATTCATGGACAATGTCAAGAGAAGATGAGATGGCCCTTGGAGTATTTGAGAGAAAAGTTCTCCGGAAGATTTATGGTCCTTCCCGTGATGCCAACGGCGAGTATCGAAGGAAATTTAACGATGAGCTGTACGAGCTCTACGCAGATCTGACCATAGTCCAGCGAATTAAAGCCCAAAGACTCCGCTGGCTGGGCCATGTTATGCGAATGGACAAAGAAGCTCCAGCACAGAAGGTTTTCCTATCGTCGCCTGAATTCGGCAGCAGAGGAAGGGGAGGCCTCGACTGAGATGGAAACAACAGGTGGAGGATGACTTGAACTCCCTTGGGGTTTCCAACTGGCGTCGGTTATCGCTAAAAAGGAATGACTGGCGTGCTTTGATACGAAACGGCCAAAATCGCTTAGGCGGTTAAGCGCCAATAAATGATGATGATGTATTAATAAGATGATCTTAGGGTTCCTAACAAAAAGATTTGACTTATAAATGTTTTCAAAGGGAAATCTTGCAGAAAACAAACTGATTTCTTAGGGTTCCAAACAAGAAGATATGACTTACTAATGTTTTCAAAGGGAAATCTTGCAGAAAACGAACTGATTTCTTAGGGTTCCAAACAAGAAGATATGAGTTATTAATGTTTTCAAAGCGAAATCTTGCAGAAAACGAACTGATTTCTTAGGGTTCCTAACAAGAAGATTTGACTTATTAATGGTTTCAAAGGGAAATCTTGCAGAAAACGAACTGATTACTTAGGGTTCCTAACAAGAAGATATGACTTCCCTGCAGCGAAAGCAACTAGTTAAAAACTACTTTACAACTAGTTGGTGCACCGGGCCCAACTAGTCAGTGTTCTGTCTTTTTTCCATATAAGCAACTGGTATTTTTTACGTGTTGATGTCCTACGAGATGTCAATTGTCAGATTTCGACCACAATATACCAGTTATCTACTAGTCAGGAAATACCAGTTTCATACTAGTTGTAAAATACCAGTTCCATACTAGTTCAACCCAGACTAGTATAATTTCCATAAAATGAACTAGTCCACATACTATTCCAAAAGGACTAGTATGCAAAATACTAGTCCCATAGCTGTCCAATAGGCATTGAACCTGGACTAGTATGATTTCAACCAGAATTTTCGTGGCTTACCCTTTATTTTATCCCTCGACTTTATTTTCATGTTTATTCTTAAGAAAGCAGCGGCTATTTGTATTTACCCTATCACGAAAAAGCATCTATGAATTATAAGAGAAAACGTATGATGAGATACGGCATCATATTACCTTGCCGTTTGATCTGCAGAATCATAAGCGGGCTCTAACCGGCATCCACACCGAGTCGGTAGACACTTTTGTCAGATCTCTACCTGTGAATCCCGTTCTGAACAGTCCTCCACCGGATATTGCTGAAGAAGAACGCACCTTACCAAGGGAGACAAGAGTCACCTTGGCACAGCTTAGGTCAGGATACAGTGTGAGGTTAAACTCCTACTTATCCAGACTGAATGATACAATCTCAAACACATGCCCTGCATGTGGTACGACGCCCCATGATACTCTACATCTCTTCAATTATTTATCTGAACCTACTCTTCTAACCCCTCTGTCCCTCTGGAAAAACCCTGTTGAAACTGCACGTTTCCTTGGACTCCCCTTAGAAGAGCTTGATGGAGATCTTTGGAATGATCATACACTCTATTATTAACAACAACAACAACAACAACAACAACAACAACAACAACAACATAAGAAAAAACGAAACGAATGAATTTTGTATGTTTTAACTGGAATAATACCATCCGGAAAAATCTAGTGTATACTACTATGGAATGGATATTACCTGTCTAGTATGAGTTCTGCCAGAAAGTTATAGTTGTATACTAGTATGAAATGGATATTTCCTGACTAGTATGGATTCAGCCAGAAAATTCTAGTTGTATACTGGTATGAAATGGATATTTCCTGACTAGTATGAATTCTGCCAGAAAATTATAGTTGTATACTAGTATTTTTCTGACTAGTTTGAGGTTTCGCTGCAGGGTTATTAATGTTTTCAAAGCGAAATCTTGCAGAAAACGAACTGATTTCTTAGGGTTCCTAACAAGAAGATTTGACTTATTAATGGTTTCAAAGGGAAATCTTGCAGGAAACGAACTGATTTCTTAGGGTTCCTAACAAGAAGATTTGACTTATTAATGTTTTCAAAGGGAAATCTTGCATCATCAGCACACATCATGTAGAACAAAGCTGCAATTAGACGCTGGGAAGCAGAAGTACACGATGGTTCGATGGTAAACACTTGTGTTCAGCATTGAAGATGTGGTTAGTTCGATTCGCGGTGGAAGCAATACATATGTCTAGTGGGGTAGGCAATGTGAGGAAGACTGCGGTGAGATAGATGGCTTCAGGCAATATAAGAAGGCAACATAAGAATGTAAGAAGGTAAAGGCTATACAAGAGAAATCTAAAATTGAATCGTAAATGATAATCTGAGGGTCTCGGAGGCAATATAAGAACTCTGAAATATAATTTTTATTTTTTTTTATTTGAAATATTAAAAAGAACATCTTCTCAATAATATGTGATTTCTTTATGAAAACATTAATAAGTTAAATCTTTTTGTTAGAAACCCTAAGAAATCAGTTCGTTTTCTGCAAGATTTCCCTTTGAAAACATTAATAGTTGCACTTGGCAACATGGCATTAGCAAGAACTCCGCCTATGCTACACACTTATGTATTATACCCCTGCATGAATGGATTCAAACTTTGAGTACAATAGAGTACAGTAGATTTGAATTTTCGTTTGAAAAACAAAAAACTCAGCCTTCCATATTTTATATATTGAATATTCACTTTGCTTCAAATTTTCAAAATTAAAAAAAGGAATATCAATGAATGAATGAAAATAATTTTATTCATTCTGATTCAAAACAAATACATTGGCTACACAGCTTACAATTTCACATATTATTTTTTTATAAAGGTGTAGAGTATTACTAATTTTGGCTTTATAGGACATAAAAACCTAGTAAAAGTATTTATTATAATCTTTGTATACAAATATGGAAATAACAACCCAACGGGCATCTAAGAGATCGCGAAAACGACGTTTGTGATAAACACTTTTAAAGCTCTTGCAATTAAGACTTGTTCATTTATTCTCAAGAAAACTACTTTTGCGTTGAAAATTAATTAAAAGAATCGATCTTGATCGAAGTTGTCTTAAAATTCTATAATTTGTAGCTGCAAAACCGCCAAACTGAAATATAGCATACACCGTTTTTAAAATGCCCGTTACGTCGTTTTGCAGAATCACCGACGATATGTTTTTTTAACAGAAAATTTAACAACTTTTGTTCGATCTGGACTCAATTCCATTTGCAGATGTATGTATGAAATGCCCTTGTAGCGGCTAGTTTAGTTTCTTGTATTGCCGGATCTACGAGAACGGTACCAGTACTTGTGCTGTACCCATCGTGCCGAAACGACCCGGGCCGTTTTCTTATATCGACCCGGCCAAGAGCAATACACTCGAGGTGACCCTGTCTGACATTTAGGCAGGGCTGAACCTCGTTACAACAACAACAACAACGAGGTAGTGAAATACTAAAATAAAAACTGTAAATGAACCGCGTTATTGAGTTAAAAAAAAGGTTAAATAAGAAAAGAAAAGCCTAAGACAAATTTTGTCACACGCAACGTGTTTAAGCTATTTAATTTTACTTCAACTCAAATAAAAAGTGTAAATTTGTGAAATGGTCAATAACGATGCCGGGGGTTCAAAAAATACCCAGACCACATTATTTCAGACAACAAATGTGCCGGAGCTCCAGCCAAATGATGAAACGTGGAAGATGTGGAAGGACAAATTAGAAAACCATCTTGCCGAAATAAATTGTGTCGATGAAAACGCAAAAAAGCCCATTTTATTGAAATCCATAAAATTTTTGGTAAAGAAATACTAGGGATGCGCGGTATCATATCGATATTCGATATCATCGCGCCGATATTATCAATATTTATATCGATATTGTGAGCTCCGATATATTGCGATACGATATTTATTTCCCGATATATCGGACTTTTCCATATTCTTTCTAACATCACTAATTTCGTTAATTATTCTTCTGCCTGCCAAACACTGCGTAATTCACCTAAACAAATTTTATAAAGAGGAAATATAAGAATAAGGTAAGTAAAAAGAACTTTTCTTTCCCAAGTAGAGCAAAAAGATGCAAATGTAGGCCTATAAATACTGTTTCAAATAGTAATTACTTCAATATTTAAATGATATGCAAGCATTTTCTCCTTTTAGATACATACGTTCGGAAATATGCCACCTAAAAGTAAAGCGTGGAAAGACTTCGAAAAGATCGATGGCTCAAAAGCAAAGTGCAATCTATGCGGTAAAATTGTGGCATGCAGTGGTGGGACCACAAATTTGTTTGTGCATCTAAAAAACTACCACAAGGATTCTACAGGTGGAAACGAAGTAAGTTACCACAAGGACGATGATGTTATCTTACTAGATCCACCGACACAGAAAGAAGATAATAGTGATTGTGGAGCTATTTCAAGTGCCACCGTATATGATTCGCAGCCTACTCTGGACACAATGTTTGCAAGAAATAAATTATATAAAGGTAAAAATTAATAATTGTAGTAGTTACCCAACAAACATCGATCAACTATTTCTCAAACCTTCGAAAAACTTTATAGCAGGTGTATATGTAGGTCCTACGGCAACTCGAAAAACACGTCGGAAAATATTCCCTCTTTGTTGAGAACGCTGTGATTCTGAAGTTTATTCGATGTTGAGAAAAAACCCTTTAGGTTTGAGAAGCCCGTTAGTTCTCAACTTGGGATCTAACATAACTCAAGCCTAAATGTTGTCAAGATTTGGTTGGTACTGTGAAAGTACATAATGTAATTTCCTTCCAGAAGGTGGGCGTCGAGATGCAGAACTTCGAGAGGCTCTCCTTTTTATGATTTGCAAGGATAATATGTGTTTATCTACTCCGGATAAGGAGGGCTTTCAATATTTCTGCAGTGTTGCTGTGCCGCTGTGGAAACCACCACACCGTTCTACAGTAACTCATGGTATGGAGAACAAATTTAAAGTATTGTCGAATTACTATCAAGAGAAGTTTTCAAAAGTGGAATCGATGTGTTTGACAATGGACGGGTGGAAAGAACCCCACCAAAGCAATAGTTTTCTAGGAGTCACGATCCATTTCGCTGAGCGATATGATATGAAATCCTTTGTGCTCGGGGTGGAACATTTATTGGAATCCCATACTGCAGACTACTTACAAAGGAAAGCTGAGGATTTCCTAGATTCATGGGGCATCAAGCCAACACAAGTAACTCTCGCTATCACAGATAATGCTCCTAATATCAAATTAGCTGCAAAAAAATTGTTTGGAGCTGCTAAACAAGTGGGATGTTTTGTGCACTCTCTAAACCTTGTAGCGGGCAACTCCCTTGGTTACAAAACGATCAATCATCAAAAGATTTCATGTGTTCCGGGAATTCCAGAAGTTATTGAAAAACTTAGAGCAGTTGTAACCAAATCCCATCAAAACCAAAACTTTTCTGACGAAATCAAGAAAATTCAAAGAGACATGGGAATCCCGGAAGGTAAAATGAAACGGCAAGATGTCAGTACCCGGTGGAACTCTACTTATAAAATGTGCGTGTCCTACTTGGACCTTTTAGAAGTACTGACTTTGGCGTCACTGAAAGTGAAAGATGTCAACTTATTGGTAAATTCAGAACTTGAGACAGACAAAACCATTAAAGACCTCTTGTTCACTTTTTACCAAGCAACGACAGAGATGTCGGCAGAGAAAACCACTTCAGCTAGCAAAGTTATTCCAATGGTTAAATTGATAACAGAGATTAGCTGTCTATTATATTTATTTTAATTAGCAGTAATTGCTTGTAGTTTGTGCTGAAGTGTCGCACTTTCTTTTGAATTTCTAGAAAATTTTCGAGAATGTAGTTTTATAGTCCATGACTGAATTAGTAAATAGTTCACATTTAATAAATTTTCTTGGCTGATAGACTTGTGTTTTTGCTTCCGTTTACAAATTTTTATACCTTTCATGAACATGAAATGGTATTATAACTTTGGTCCGATGTTTGTAAGTATGAGAAGAAGAAGAGATAGACCCATCAATAAGTATACCGAAATGATCAGGATGACGAGATGAGTTGATTTAGCCATGTCCGTCTGTCTGTCTGTCTGTCTGTCTGTCTGTCTGTCTGTCTGTTTGAACGCAAACTAGTCCCTCAGTTTTTGAGATATTTGGCTGAAATTTTGTATGCGGCCACCATTTTCCAATATAGAAATCATTTGTCGGAACCAGCAAGATTGGACCGATATTACATATAGCTCCCGTACAACCGATTTTTCCGATAAACGGATTTTGGGCTATAACTCCTGTAATTAAACACCTAGGAACGTGAAATTCCGTAAGTATTGCTAATTTTATATGTGAAATATCGATGTTGAAAATCATCGGGATGGGATAAATATTTCACATAGCTCCCATACAATCGATTGTTCCGATAAACGGATTTTCAGCTATAACTCATGTAATTAAACACCTAGGAACGTGAAATTTTGTAAGTATTGCTATTTTTATATGTGAAATATCGACGTTGAAAATCATCGGGATGGGATAAATATTTCACATAGCTCCCATACAATCGATTGTTCCGATAAACGGATTTTGGGCTATAACTCCGGTAATTAAATACCTAGGAACGTGAAATTTTGTAAGTATTGCTCTTTTTATATGTGAAGTATCGATGTTGAAAATTATTGAGATGGGATAAATATTTCACATAGCTCCCATACAATCGATTATTCCGATAGACGGATTTTGGGCTCTAACTCCTGTAATTAAACACCTAGGAACCTGAAATTTTGGACGTATTGCTATTTTTATATGTGAAATATCGATGTTGAAAATCATCGAGATGGGATAAATATTTCATACAATCCATTGTTCCAATAAACGGATTTTGGTAGATAACTCCTGTAG
This sequence comes from Campiglossa producta, assembly GCA_964058755.1. Taxonomy (NCBI): domain Eukaryota; kingdom Metazoa; phylum Arthropoda; class Insecta; order Diptera; family Tephritidae; genus Campiglossa; species Campiglossa producta. The sequence continues at coordinate 110,444,780 of CAXKVI010000001.1, read as the reverse complement.
TTTTATAGGAACGTGAAATTTCGTAACTATTGCTATTTTAGAATGTGGAATGTGGGTGTTAAAAATCAATGAGATTGGACCAATATAACACATCGCCCCCATATAATCGATAGTTCCGATAATTTCGGTATGAGCTTAAGTTAAATTCACACAGGCTGTACTGGGATCAAACAGTGAAAATCGAGACGCTTATTCATGAAAGGTATTTAGCCTTCGGCACAGCCGAAGACAGCTTTCCTTACTTGTTTCAAATTAAGTCATCTTACGTGGACTATAAGACTGCATACTGGAAAAGTTAACAAAAAAATTATCTAATATATTAATAGGCTAACAAATTTTACATATACATATTTGCCAAGCTTAAACCCTTACTAAATATCAAGGACTGAAACCGAAACCGAAACCGTAACCGTAACCGATTAAAACCGATTCATTTTTCAAAACCGAAACCGTAACCGTTATTTTGATCTGGAAAAGACCGAAACCGAAACCGTTTCAAATGCCGGAACCGGTTCCAAACGGTTTTGAATTTTTTCAATACCTTACTTCTGTGAGTGGGCACATAGGTACTTCCTTTTACAAGCAGGTACCCTGAAAGTTTTCATGGAAGATTGTCGAGCCACGTTTTGACATCAGTATCAAAATTCTGAAAGAGGAAGTTTGACTATAGTTGAATGAAGCGATCGAAACAAATTTACGAGATCCGAAAAAGAAATGTTCAGGCTTGTCTCGGGAAGCGCCACTAATTTTAATGTTTTTAACGATTTATACATTTCATTTGGCTTCCATTTTAATAAAAAAGTAGAGTTAACTTTAGGTATTTGTTTTGCAGAAATTTCATCCATGCATAGCGTTAATAAATGTATTATTATATTGGAGAAATCCCATCATGGCCGCAGGAAAAAAGTTATGAAAATTCAGACCTATTTCGTAGCTACATAGGTACATGAGTATTTTAGTAGTAAAATTTTTGTTTTCCTGTTTTTATTTGGAACCGAAACCGGAACGAAACCGTAACCGAAACCGAAATAAATTTTCAAGAACGAAACCGGAACCGAAACCGAAACACGTTGCAAAAACCGAAACCGAAACCTGAACGTTATTTTAATCGGTTTCAGACCTTGCTAAATATGCATAAATATTTTTGAAATACATATGGATTTGTTGGCATACCTCTAAGGCAGTGCACAATTATCTAATATATAACCAATCCTGCTTCATTTATCTGTAATAAGCGAATGAAACTTTCTCATGCCACTTGAATTGGTTATCTGACAATCAATTTGTACATAAAGCGATAGCCCAGTGGGAAGCGTCGGGGGTAGTGGTCGAGCGGTTAATGGTTCAAGTACAGCTATCGGCCACATTTTTATTTTTTGTCATTAATAATTGTTTTTACTTTTTCAATATATAAATATTTCTTTTTTAAAATTTTTATGTTTGTGATCTCTATTTTCGAGAAAAAAAAATTGCTGAATATTTTTAGTTGACGGAAAGCATATGCATACATACCACCCATTATAGAAATGCGATAACCGCTTATTCAATTTGGGTTTTTTTGTCTAATTTTTGATGATATAAGATCGAAGTTGCGAAATTTTTTCAAACACAGTAGTCTATTTATCGGACTTCGGTAGATTACTTCTATAAATTTTAGTGATTTCTACCGTTTGAGACAAAGTTGCTGATAGACTCCCTATTTAAAATATAAAAATCGACAACATATTTAATATGTACTTAAATTTTACTGAAGGCAACAACTGATTTCTATTCATATGTACATATGTATTAACTTTTAAAAGGGCAGATTTGCAACCCGAGCCCCAAAAAGACTAGACCAAATTGAATAGAAAAATTAATATATATTTTTTCTTTAAATCAAATAAAAAATCCATATAAATTGTCTTAAATATTGCTAAGTTATGGTTAAAGAAAAAAGCTAGAAAATCCTCAAACTTTTTTGACCTAACCAGAATTTGTAATTCACCCCCTCTAAAAAGATTTAAAAACACGCCTGTATAATAAGTTTCTATAAAAAGAACTCATTTTCTGCAAAATGAACCTTTCGATCTTTCACTCAATAAGCTCCTTCTTTTATTAGAGAAACTATTTTCATTCTCTCGCTCATTGCCCATACAGCTTGAATTGGTGATTTGACAGTAAATTCGTAGATAAAGCAGTAGAGCAGTGGTTAGCGCATCGGATAGCGAGCGAACTGTTGTAGGTTCGAGAACAGCTCCGGGCTACAATTTTTTTTTTTTTTTCATTGAAATAGTTTTTTCTTTTTTAAAACATCTTTAGGTATATGAGTATTTCTAATCTTGATTTTTTATAAGCTCATTAAAATTTCATAAGATATATTTTTATATTTGTGATACTTTTTTCGGAAAAAACTTACTGCGAATAATTTCATAAATATACATACATACCACCCATTATAGAAATGAGATAACCACTTATACAATTTGGGTTTTTTGGTAAGTTTTTCCGAAAATTAAAATTTTTTTAAACATATCCTCATATTCATAAAAAATAAAATTGGTTTATAAAGCTTTTTAAAATGACATTTTCATACAAATTTTGAATAATAAGAGCTTAATAAACCTTTTATATTTTTTATGAATAAAGGGGATATTGTTCTGTTTATCGGACTTCGGTAGATTATTTCTATAAACTTTGAAATATAAAAATCCATAATTTTTCACAGGTCCTTAAATTTTGTACTCAATAAGCTCCTCCTATTATTAGAGAAATTATTTTCACTCCTTCGCTCATTGAGTACTTCGGTCCATTATCTATTATATTAATAGGCTAGCAAATTTTACATATAAATATTTGCCAAGCTTAAACCCATACTAAATATGCATAAATATTCATGAAATGCATATGGATTTGTTGGCATACCTCTAAGGCAGTGCACAATTATCTAATGGCGTTTTCTTTTCTCGACAAAATGTTGCCCTAATGTTGCCCTCTTAAACTGTAACTTTTGTCCTCAGCAATTTGGCGCCTATCAAAATGGCTTAATTTGTAGATAGTGATATCCCTCTGCCTACTTATAAGGTATTTTTTTGTGAAATGAACTTATAAGTCTTAGAGAGTGCTGAGAAAAATCTACAGGGCACACTTTTTCTAGAAAAGAAAACGCCATAATATATAACCAATCCTGCTTCATTTATCTGTAATAAGCGAATGAAACTTTCTCATGCCACTTGAATTGGTTATCTGACAATCAATTTGTACATAAAGCGATAGCCCAGTGGGAAGCGTCGGGGGTAGTGGTAGAGCGGTTAATGGTTCAAGTACAGCTATCGGCCAAATTTTTTTTTTTTTTTTGCCATTGAAAATTGTTTTTATTTTTTCAATATATAAATATTTCTTATCTTGACTTTTTTAAAATTTTTATGTTTCTATTTTGGAGAAAAAAAATTGCTGAATATTTTTAGTAGACGGAAAGCATATGCATACATACCACATTATAGAAATGCGATAACCGCTTATTCAATTTGGGTTTTTTTGTCTAATTTTTGATGATATAAGATCGAAGTTGCGAAATTTTTTCAAACACAGTAGTCTATTTATCGGACTTCGGTAGATTACTTCTATAAATTTTAGTGATTTCTACCGTTTGAGACAAAGTTGCTGATAGACTCCCTATTTAAAATATAAAAATCGACAACATATTTAACATGTACTTAAATTTTGAACTAAATCAAGTGGTTAGCGGTCGTCTTAAATTTTACTGAAGGCAACAACTGATTTCTATTCATATGTACATATGTATTAACTTTTAAAAGGGCAGATTTGCAACCCGAGCGCCAAAAAGACTAGACCAAATTGAATAGAAAAATTAATATATAGTTTTTCTTTAAATCAAATAAAAAATCCATATAAATTGTCTTAAATATTGCTAAGTTATGGTTAAGGAAAAAAACTAGAAAATCCTAAAAATTTTTTTGACCTAACCAGAATTTGTAATTTACCTCCTCTAAAAAGATTTAAAAACACGCCTGTATAATAAGTTTCTATAAAAAGAACTCATATTCTGCAAAATGAACTTTTCAATCTTTCACTCAACAAGCTCCTCCTTTTATTAGAGAAACTAAGTGGTTAGAGGTCAACTAAAATATTACTAAAGACATTTTGCCCCGTTTCAATATACCTAAATTTTTTTTTTTTTTTTTTTCAAAAATCAATATAAAATGTCTTTTTAAATATTTTCAAGTTAGGGTTGAGGAAAAAAGCTTAAAAACCCTCAAACTGTTTTTGCATAAGGCTAGGTTTTGCCCGGTTTAACCAATTTTGAATAACTTTTTTTTTAAATCAACATACCCATATTTTTTTCAAAAATCAAATCAAAAATCGATATGAAATGTATTTTTAAATACTTTTAAGTTATGGTTAAGGAAAATAGATAGAAAACCCTTTAACAGTTTTTGCAAAAGGCTAGATTTTGGCTGATTTTACCACTTTGAATAATTTTTTTTTTTTTTTAAATCAATATACCTAAATTTTTTTATAAATCAAATCAAAAATCAAATTAAAATGTCTTCTAAATATTGCTAAGTTATGGATAAAGAAAAAAGCTAGAAGAGCCAAAAAGTTCACCTATAATCAAAGAGATCGACGTCTAAAAAAGCTTTTTGGCCGGGGAGAGCGAGTGGGGACAAATTTGAAGAAATTTGTGCTAGGAAATCTTCTAAATTTTAGCTTGAATTTCTTCTCAAATTTATTGAAAAGGAAATCGGCTAAAAACAAGGAGTTAGCTTCTTATTTATGAATTTTGTATGTACTTTTGTCAAAAGTTAGAAGAAATCTGCTTGTTTTTATGAGAAAACCTGTTTAAAGTAAATTAATGAGAACATCCTCTTATTTTCTCTAGATTCATATTGAATTTATTGAAAAGGAAAACTTTATATTTTTAGAAGATCCCTTATTAATTCAAATTCAGGTATGCATAAATTAGTGGCTATTTGTTTTTATGAGAAAACCTGTTTAAAGTAAATTAATGAGAACATCCTCTTATTTTCTCTAGATTCATATTGAATTTATTGAAAAGGAAAACTATATATTTTTAGAAGATCCCTTATTAATTCAAATTCAGGTATGCATAAATTAGTGTCTATTTGTTAAGCACAATCTCATCATCCGATTATTCAAGTGCAACATAAAATCTCGGAAACCGAATATTTGCATGGCATTTGCCATAAATAATTTTGGAAAGGGCTGCTGTAGTTTAATATTTTTATTATATAATAACAGCCGCTATTTTTTTAATTCTTTGATGGCCTCATTTTGCCTATAGATGAGTTTTTAATGTATACATTTAAGTTGGTCGAGGTTCGGCCACGGGTCCTAAAGGCAGCTATTGACAAAAAGTTAATCAGATGTTTGAATAGGTTCAACTATTTAAAATTGGTCGAATTTCGACCACGGGATATACTAGTGTTTATTAATAGATTGTGTTCAATTTATTTTTTAGAGTTTAAAACGAGTTCAACCGGCTGACAACGACAAATTGGCGAAAATATTACAGGAATTTCTAATAAACGAGATGGCATTACGCTTCAGGGACGTTGAAAAGGTAATGCCACTTGCACTGGCCACGCTATTGGATCCTCGATTCATGGGTATACATTTTCAAACCCCTTTGTCACTAGCTGAAGCTAAGAATTTCATGGAAAAGGAAATAAGGAAACTGATTATAAAAGAAACTAGTACTGAATTTGAAGCAAGCTTAAGTCGGAACCAAAGCTCTGTTCATCTGGACGAGCACACTGTTAACTTGTGGAGTATTCACGACTCACACATTTTTTCGGCTCCCAAAACCCGAGTTAATTGTGTGGATGATGTGAGCAGCGTAGCCCGCAGCGAAATGAGGGCATACTTTTCTAGATCTTTATTGCCAAGAGATACCAATCCGCTAAGAGCATGGAGCGATATCGGTCCGCAGTTTCCTCATTTACATCAACTATCCAAACTATTTGTGCCTCTCCTAGGAACTTCCGTGCCCTCAGAGCGTGTATTTTCCCGTGCGGGCAGAATTATGACGGACGATAGAAGCTGGACTTCAGCTGAGCATTTGTCGCAATTGATTTTTCTTTCAACGATTGAAAAAGACGTTTGGGTTGCATATAAAAATTAATTAAAAATATGATTCATATTCTCACAAAAAAGTTCTGTTCGAGTATTCACTCGATTTTAAAAAAACAGTGTCATACAAAACATTTGGACAAAAAAAACTTGATATCTGACTAATGAATTTTTTTATACTAAGTTTTTTTATGTTTATTTTGTAACTAAAGTTCCAAGGTTTGCCAAAATCGCGCCAAATTTAAATTTTTTTAGACTTACTTTCCAATTTTATCTCAACCACAAAACCAATTTTCTTCTGTCCAAAAAGTTTTGTTCAACACTGTAGGTATAGGCTGGATGTAAAAGTAAAACGTATTTTTAATCCAAATAAAAGCCAAACATATAAAATATTTGATAAAAATGCATTAAGAAAATTGTACAGCAAAAGTAACACAAGTCGTTTTCCCAATAAAAGCCACATATATATTTTATTTACCAACGATGTTTGCCAGTTTTAATGGAAAAAAAACCGATTTGTCTGACTTTTACTGTACAATTTTCTTAATGCATTTTTATCAAATATTTTATACGTTTTGCTTGTGCTTACATTAAAAATACGTTTTACTTCTACTCCCAGCCTTTCATATGCAAGTAAATGTATAATTACTATACATGCATTGTCAATTATTTTACTAAATTTAAAATTATTTTTATTTTTTGACACATACATCCACAAGTACAAATAAACGCAAAGATATAATCCATTGAATAATCAACGTATTTAGTTCTCAGAAAAGTTATTTCTGTTATTAGGCTGTGTGTCAATTGAGAACAATTTTAGCCGGAGTAAAATGAGGTCAACAAATTTTCTATGGTGTACAAATATTTTACATTTTGCTTTGCCAAACGAAAAGGTAAATTTTGACAGTAGTAAATTTTGTCATTTGCAAAAAGCACGTGCGCATGGAGATGTTTTGTCAATAAAATTTAAATTTACGTGTTTTTTATTGCGTATTTTTTGCATCATATTATATTTTAGTGTTTAATAACGTGTGTGAACATAAATTTATGTGAAATAATATGAATATCAACAGAACATGCATCTCTGTGCTCACTTAGCTGTTCGTTATATCAACTTTTTTTGCAAATCTTGGGTTCGCCGGGCAGAATATGATAGATTTTGCTCTAGAAATAAGCTGTGCAAAATTTCACTCGAATTGTATAACTTTTAGAACGTGCACGTTGCATTTGAAAATTTTAAAAACCATATGCATTCAGGGTGCTGGAGATTATATAAAAAAATTGATAGCCGTAAACTTGGTACACATTTATTACGTGAAAAAACTTGCATATTTACCACATTAACTGTCAGAATTTACAATCCCTCTGTCAAAATTTACGATTTTCGACCATTCGGCACACAGCCTTATAGTCAATATTAATAAGAAAAAACGATCTATATTGACCGTGTGACACCTGCCATAGTGTAATGTTTAAAATTTGATATTCGATATTGTCGATATACGATATATCGATATTTTTTTAGCCGATATATCGAATATCGATATTGTAACATCACGATATTCAATATCGATATATTGGTTTTTTTTCACCGATACGCATCCCTAAGAAATACACACCAAAAGCAAGCGCAAGTAGTACAGCAGCAAACAAAAAAAAAAGCTATGGTGCCAGTAAACACAAAGACGAAAAGAAACCGAAGTGTTCCCGTTGCGGATGGAAAAACCATGAGACGAAGGACTGCAAATTTAAAGACAACACGTGTTACATATGTTCAAAAGTAGGCCACTTAGGGGCTGTAAATTATGTGTCTGATTCAGATCAAATAGATCAAAGCAAAACTGCTGATACCTTTAACTTTTCTATTTTCAACGTCGACCCGAGTGATGTGTACCCATTCCCTATCAGTGGAAGTTAATGGAAGGAAACTATACCCATGTTCAATTGTATACGTGGACTACAACGGTAAGCAAATAAAGTTATGTGGTGAATTTAAAACACCAATTACATATCGCGGCATTACGAAGAATGTTTCTATAGTCGTGTCAGACACGAAAAGCCCGCCATTGCTAGGTAGATCATTTTTGCGAGCTTTCAAATTTTATTTTAACACAAACAAATTTTGTTTCGACTGAAGAAAAATATAGCCTTATTCTAGAACGGCTTAAAACCGAATTTAGCGGGGTTTTCAAGGAAGAGTTGGGAAATTCAAAATTCGATAATAATAATAATAATAAACCGCGGCCTAGGTTTTTATGTGACTACAAGTATCCACTTCAGCGCATTGATGAAATATTTGCTTCACTTGGTGGTGAACTTTTCACCAAATTAGACCCATCAAATGCATATATAACCAGTTGGTTTTGGACGCGGATTCGCAACTTTTATGTGCACTAAGCACACACATAGGTACGCTAAAAGTAAAACGCATGCCATTTGGTATAAATTCAGCAGCAGCCATTTTCCAAAAAAAAATTGAGAATTTATTACGCGGAATTCCAAACGTAGTTATATGGTAGTTATATACCAAGATGATATAACAGTTACGGGAGAAACTCTTCATGAGCACGTACAAAATTTAAGAGCAGTCTTAGAAAAGTTCAAGTCAACTAATTGAAAATTTAATATAAAAAAGTGCGCCTTTTTCCAGACGAAAATTTCTTATCTAGGTTTTAATATAGTTAAGCATGGTTTAAGTAAAACCAACGAAAGGAAATCGAGCATATTAAACGCTCCGATCTCAGGAAATGTTTCAGAGGTCAAAGCATTTTTAGGACCAGTCAATCATTATTCAAGGTTTGTCGAAAATTTTGCAAATAAAGTTAACCCTTTATATAAATTGTTACAAAAAAATATGCAATTTAAATGGACACACGATTGTCAAAAGGCCTATGATTTGATAAAGAAGGAAATAACATCAGATCAGGTACTGGTTCATTTTAACCCCGACCTCCCTCTAATATTATCAACTGATGCGAGTAATAGTGCTATTGCTGGCGTACTTTCACACAGATTTTCAGACAATTCTGTAAAACCAATCGCCTTTGTATCGAGATTGCTTTCTAAAAGTGAACGAAATTACAGCACGCTTGAGAAGGGGGCTCTCGCTATCATATATTGCGTTACAAAATTGCGTCAATATTTATTGGGAAACCACTTCACTTTAAAAACCGACCATAAACCATTAATCACAATCCTTGGCGAACATAAAGGTTTACCAGCAATGGCAGCTGTCCGAATGCAGAGATGGGCATTTATTCTCTCCGGATTCAATTATTCCATCTCTTACGTCAAAGGAATTTCCAATGATGCTGATAGCTTGTCCCGCATGCCTCAAGCAACAGTCCCAAAAGATCATATCGAAAACTCTTTTATAAATTTGATTGAAAATTCGAATTATTTGAATATAAATTTCAAAAGCATTGGTAGGGAGACTAGAAAAGATCCCACTCTTTCGAAAGTATCTCATGCGATTCTTCATGGGGAAATCAACAGTCTGACTGAAGCAAAATTTGTCCCTTTTAAGAATAAAGGTAACGAGCTGACTGTTGAAAAATTTCGCATTCGTATTATTAACGAGCTCCATGCCTCGCATATGGGAATTGTAAAAACTAAGGCTCTTGCCAGATCATACCTCTGGTGACCAAATATGAATTCTGATATCGAGCGGGTTATCAAAAGTTGTCTCGCATGCCAAAAGTTACAAGCCAGCGCAGAAAAAAGTTCCTAATTTCGTGGAAACCCACAAGCAGCCCGTGGAGTTGAATCCACGCTGATTTTGCAGGACCAATAAAAGACATTTTTATTTTTTGATCGTCATTGACTCCTTTACCAAATGGGTGGAAGTTTTCCAAACAAAAGATGTGACTTCTAGCTTTGTCATTAGAAAAATGAGAGAGACGTTTGCCCGTTATGCTATGGATACACACATGGAGATTATCTCCAATAAATCTTCTTTAATCAGATCCAAATTTTTTTATTGCACTATATTCTTACCTACCTCAGCGACATCTAGTTGTCGAAAGTCGGATCTTAGAAACCAGCGCGACGCCTATCTGTCAGCTACCCTTAATTTCCTAGTGTTTCTTGGTGTTGTCTATTTATGTACAGAGTGTTGCCAGTGCAAATTTTTTAAAACTTCTCAAATCTTCTTAACTTTTGGGAGTTTATAATGAAGATTATGCTCAAGTTAACTCCCAAAAGCGCAGTTAATTCGGAATTTGCGCTAATGTATCAGCCGCATTACGGTATTGTTGACACCATCGTTATAGACAATGGTCGTCAGTTTACTTCTGAGGAATTTAAATCATTTTTAAAAACAAATAATATTAACCACATTCTCAGGGCTCCGGGTCACCCAGCAACCAACGGCCAAGCCGAAATATTTGTAAAGAATTAAAAAAAAATCACTTTATGCAAGTTTAGATAAAAGTAAACACTCGGATATTGAAGTTATTTTAAATAAATTCTTATTTGATTATCGAAACACAATTCACACAACTACGGGAGAGTCAATTCACACAACCACGAGAGAGCAAAATTATTTTTGTCTCGACCTATAAAGTCTCGCTTCGACCTTTTAAAACCCCCGCTAGTTCGAAAACGAATTATAGAAAAACAAATCGAAAGCGAACAAAACTACAAAAGCAAACGGGAAGAACAATTTGAAGAAGGGCAAAATGTTTTGATACGCGACTATAGAAATCCAAATAAAAAGAGCTGGATGCCAGCAAAAATTAACAAAAAATGGGTGCGAGATCATACAGTTGCATCATTGTACACAACAATAGAGAAATTAAAGGACGTCTCAACCAAATAAGAGACAATGAAGTTTTACAAAAACAAAGCGACGATGATAACGTTGTAACCGAAACTCCCGAAAGCGAAGGTCATTGTGTATAAGTACAAGTGTGGAATCTTCTGCATAGACGTCAAATTTTCAAAGTGAGTTTAACACCTGATGATCAGAGTTGCTTTTTTGGAAAATAGTATCATTTAGCGCCGAGTTGCATTCGATTGCGTTAAAAAATTAGTACTAAATAAAGAGGTAATAGTTCTCTAAATTTATAATATAAGGTGAAAAATAATGGTTGAAAACTTCTGAAGGCTGGTTTTCATTAGGTCAAATTTTGATAATTTCTATCGACTTTATCGAAATAAGCGGTAATTGTCTACTTTAGCTGTCAACTGCTAATACATTAGCTAAATTAAGGGCTCGAAAGACGGGGTTTGCCCTCAGGATCACGACTCCGATAGCGATTTTTAAATTATTGGTTTCAGTGAAAAGTTATTGTAAAAAAATCGAAAATTGACCCGGCTTCGATACCAAAATTGGGGCAGAATCCATGGTATTTATGTGCAGAACATAATGAGCTGGCGGCCTTCCGCCGCGCTTAAAAAAAATAACCCATCCCAAGTCCGGGGTGTTGCCTGAAACGTGCCGCGGTACGCACTTTTTTGGACGTTTTTAGGCGCAGTCTAATGTAAATACCAAAACCACATGAAAACTTGAAACTTGGATTGCAAATATCTCCTCAGAGAAGCAAAATATTAAAAAAAGCGCTTCCGGATTCGTGATCCTGAGGCCAAACTCCGTCTTTTAAACCCCTCTCATAATTTTAGCTAATTTATTAGCAGTTGACAGCTAAAGTAGACAGTTACCAAATAAGCAACCGAATCTCGATAAAGTCAATGAAATTTGACACCTTTTGACCTAATGAAAACCAGCCCTTAGAGTTGTAATTTATAAAGAAATTGTTTGCTACTTCTTAGAATTTGTAAAGATTTAAAAACGTACTGCGAAAGGCAACAAAAAAATGAAAACTGCTAACAACATTTCACGACAAACCAATTGCAGTAAGCTGGCGAAATTCCACGGCTTTGATGTTGGTACCTTGCTTAATAAATTAAAAACAATCTATCTAAAAAAATTGTGTTCTCTTTTTCTGGGTTCTTATTTCGAACATTAAAATTTTTCCTGTAAAGTAAATAATATTTAATCGTTTTAAGTTTTGTATTTGTTTGCAAAATATAATAAAAGTGTAAGCTGAAAGATTCGCTTAAAAATTTACTTACAAATTGGAACGAAAAGTTGTGCAACACAGCAACACTTTTTTGCAAACAAGAACCCTGTCTCATTCTTTTACGTTCCTGCACAAAACCCTGGTTTGCAGAAACCACAATAGCAACCCAGATTTTTGACATGGATGTGTGTTTTGATTGACGTTGAAGTGTGTTTTGACATTTCTGTCATAGCTACATTTCACACTTTATGTTATACACAATGGCGAAGGTGATCCGCATACTTCATTCGACCCTCCCGTTGCCTCTGCTGACGGCAGTTCACATACGCGAGACGAGAGTGTTACGCGAACACCAATTGAACTAAGGCCACGAATAGGAGGCAAGGTAGCAAAATCTGAAAAATGATAAATTTGTAGTTTATTTAATCACTAGCAACCCGCTCCGGCTTCGCACGGAAAAATGTAAATTACATGGAATTCAGTACGGCAAAAAGGCCATGAATTGAAAATACATTCATACATACATACGTCCGAAATTTAATTATGCGAGAGATTCGTACATATGTACCACAGTATAACCAGCATTTGCACTGTGGTGAAAGTTCTCCATGGAGGTGAATTTTTCAGAGTTGAAATCCATGGTAGTATGGAATTTCGCGGACGCATGGTTGCATTTCAGTAACAAAAAAACTTATAATTTAGTTATTATTAAGCAGGGTTTGGTGTAATGGTTACACACTGCGGTTTTAGAAATTCCTAATCTCCTTGGTTCGATGACCAGTAAAAAGGTGATGCTAAATTTCTAAAGCAACAATACAAAGCGGTTTGACAAGATCCTTCAACAAGATCGAAATTGCAATCATCGTAGTTGGTATTGTATGTAGCATTTTTCAACTTGTTTTCGCCAAAAAAACTCAGAAGAATAATTTGATAAAAAGAATGTACCATCAATAAGCTAAGGCTTGGCTGATGCGTGCAATAAAAATCCTAAGCCAAACTTAATAGCAACAGAATGTCGCTTTGGGTATGTGCTTTAGGTAAGAAATAACATTGTTAAATAAAATAACAACAAAAAAATGTGCGAGAATATAGTTGCAATTTGCCTGCAGGCACTCTAAGCAGGGTTTGGTGTAATGGTTACACACTGCGGTTTTAGAAATTCCTAATCTCCTTGGTTCGATGACCAGTAAAAAGGTGATGCTAAATTTCTAAAGCAACAATACAAAGCGGTTTGACAAGATCCTTCAACAAGATCGAAATTGCAATCATCGTAGTTGGTATTGTATGTAGCATTTTTCAACTTGTTTTCGCCAAAAAACTCAGAAGAATAATTTGATAAAAATTATTCGACAGGTCAAAAGTCCACAAAAATTTTCAAAGTTCAAAAAAAACTTTAGAAATATTTCAAGAAAAAACAAGTAAGGAAAGCTGTCTTCGGCTGTGCCGAAGGCTAAATACCTTTCATGAATAAGCGTCTCGATTTTCACTGTTTGATCCCAGTACAGCCTGTGTGAATTTAACTTAAGCTCATACCGAAATTATCGGAACTATCGATTATATGGGGGCGATGTGTTATATTGGTCCAATCTCATTGATTTTTAACACCGACATTCCACATTCTAAAATAGCAATAGTTACGAAATTTCACGTTCCTATAAAACTACAGGAGTTATCTACCAAAATCCGTTTATTGGAACAATGGATTGTATGGGGGCTATGTGAAATATTTATCCCATCTCGATGATTTTCAACATCGATATTTCACATATAAAAATAGCAATACGTCCAAAATTTCAGGTTCCTAGGTGTTTAATTACAGGAGTTAGAGCCCAAAATCCGTCTATCGGAATAATCGATTGTATGGGAGCTATGTGAAATATTTATCCCATCTCAATGATTTTCAACATCGATACTTCACATATAAAAAGAGCAATACGTCCAAAATTTCACGTTCCTAGGTATTTAATTACCGGAGTTATAGCCCAAAATCCGTTTATCGGAACAATCGATTGTATGGGAGCTATGTGAAATATTTATCCCATCCCGATGATTTTCAACGTCGATATTTCACATATAAAAATAGCAATACTTACAAAATTTCACGTTCCTAGGTATTTAATTACATGAGTTATAGCTGAAAATCCGTTTATCGGAACAATCGATTGTATGGGAGCTATGTGAAATATTTATCCCATCCCGATGATTTTCAACATCGATATTTCACATATAAAAATAGCAATACTTACGGAATTTCACGTTCCTAGGTGTTTAATTACAGGAGTTATAGCCCAAAATCCGTTTATCGGAATAATCGGTTGTACGGGAGCTATATGTAATATCGGTCCGATCTTGCTGGTTCCGACAAATGATTTCTATATTGGAAAATGGTGGCCGCATACAAAATTTCAGCCAAATATCTCAAAAACTGAGGGACTAGTTTGCGTTCAAACAGACAGACAGACAGACAGACAGACGGACATGGCTAAATCAACTCATCTCGTCATCCTGATCATTTCGGTATACTTATTGATGGGTCTATCTCTTCTTCTTCTCATACTTACAAACATCGGACCAAAGTTATAATACCATTTCATGTTCATGAAAGGTATAAAAATGAATTTAATGTATATATTCCATGAATTAATATAATATCATGAATTTACTGCACTACAAGAAGTATAAAAAATGTATATTAAAGGCCATATTGTAAAATTTCGTACAAATGCATATTGATGATCGGCTCTTTATGAACGATGCTATTAAATAGTAGTTTTGCGCAAAAAACACCCCTGTTAGTTGAGGACATTGAGGTGAATTTGAAATTCTTAGAAATTTTCCAAAACAAAATAAAGAAAATATTTTGCTTGCAGTTTTATATTTACTTATACTATTTATTTAATAGTAATATACGATTATCTTGGTAGCTTTAATGTCAAGGTACGGTGTTAATGAACTATGAGTCATCTTATATATAAAAACTAATGTGTTTTTGTTTTAGGAGTGTCCAGTCTAAATATTAGCTGGAAAACCAATCCTCATTGAACCAGGGGCTTAGGACTTTTCGAAGTTGAAATACTTATTACTAACCGGATAGTTATTTCCAGTACCTGGCAAATGAGGACTATTGTTATTGTGAACAAAAACCATGAACTACAAGTTGCGATGGAGCATTGCAAGCTGCACGTAATCGTGGCTGCCGCCGGAGGCCTTTTTATTCCATCTATACAATGTCCCAGGGGGTACCATAACAGTCGCCCCATACGGCAGTTGCTACCCAAGGCCTTTTTTGTTGCATCTTGAATGAATGAATTAATCTTATGCACTCTGCGTTTATGCTCCTTTTTGGGGCAGCTAAAATCAAATCTGTTATAAATGAAACAAATTAATATAAATTTTCATCATTTGCACAACTTTTTTTATTTCCATTTGATTTTCACCACGCGTGATAGGGTTGTGTTTAATCACTCATGGCTGCATTTTGTTGAAGTATTAGTTAGATAGTGATTTTTTCTCTAATACTTCACGTTGACCTGCAAACTGGGTTTCCTTTCAGTTTAAAACGGTTAAAACAATTTAGGCATGTTCATAATCGATATAAACTAGGTACTTAAGTTAGCGTCAACCCTTTGATACCCTTTCCAAGGGTCTATCTGACGCTAAATTTAGTACCTACTTTATTTCGTTCAGATTGTTGGACAGAGACAGATAAATATACAAGACTAAATGGGCTCAAGAACATCCTACAAATTATGACGGATAACACATAATAATCAAAAAACTAAATTTATAATAGAACTATTTTTTCTACACCTTTTTCACTCGTACTTCAAAAACCGTAAGAATACTTTAGATAAGGTTAAATGCATTTAAGAATAGTGAATGGTAGTCCAAGACCCATACAATTATTTTCAGAATAGTCAATTGTATCTTAAAAACTGTAAAATATGCTTTAGAATAATCAACTGTACTCCAAAAACTATAAATTGTACTTCATAAACTGTAATTTGTACTCGAGACCGTAAATTAGACTTCAGAAGCTTAAAAATGTACTCCAAAATAATCAGTTCTACTTCAGAAACAACAAATTCCAACCCAAAAGATGTTTCTGAAGTACATTTGATTTTTCTGGAATACATTTTACAGTTTCTCGAATACAATGGGCTTCTCCGTAGCAAATTTTGCGAATATTAACAACCATTTACGTTTTTTAAAATACATTTTACACTCTAACCCACAATAAAATATACAGGCAGATTCTAAATAATTTCTTACTTTGCGGATTTTCTCCCTCTCATATAATTTGTGAGCGAAAATGTGTGAAAAAGGTTCACTAGTGAAATTTATTTAGATTGGCACGATAAGCTTTTTGTCGAAAAATTCTCAAATTTCGAAATTTGTTTTGCGTAAAATTTTGCAAAAATCATTAGATCATGTGTTTCAATTTTGTGATATTGGAGTACTTCAATTGTAATACGTTCTAATACCTCAGCGGACCACCTTCAGCTTATTGAAAGCCGATCATTGCTCATGCTTTATTGACCAAAATCACGACACGATCGCTCTGACAATAGATACTCCAAGGAGTAACAACATTGGAATACATTGCAAAGTACTCTGAAAACAGAAACAACTGTATCGTCTCGTTGTGACATTTAATTTTGACAGCTGACATAAATGCACGTAGACAAAGGCAACCTGTCTTATAACTGCGTTTTAACACGCGTTAACGCAGACTTGATCTAGTTTTATCTTTTTGGGTACGATGACATAATCAGCTGATTTTTCCTTGTATATTTTTTGGTTTTGTGCGTATTTGTCAAAGTTATAAATGTCACGCAAAGCAATAAAGCTGTATTTGTTTTCGCCTGAATACTCCTATCATCATCATCATCATCATTTATTGGCGCTTAACCGCCTAAGCGATTTTGGCCGTCGCCTATCAAAGCACGCCAGTCATTCCTTTTTAGCGATAACTGACGCCAATTGGAAACCCCAAGGGAGTTCAAGTCATCCTCCACCTGTTGTTTCCATCTCAGTCGAGGCCTCCCCCTTCCTCTGCTGCCGAATTCGGGTGACGATTGGAAAACCTTCTGGGCTGGAGCTTCTTTGTCCATTCGCATGACGTGACCCAGCCAGCGGAGCCTTTGGGCTTTAATTCGCTGGACTATGGTCAGATCTGCGTAAAGCTCGTACAGCTCATCGTTAAATCTCCTTCGATACTCGCCGTCGGCATCACGGGAAGGACCATAAATCTTCCGGAGAACTTTTCTCTCAAATACTCCAAGGGCCATCTCATCTTCTCTTGACATTGTCCATGAATCTGAGCCATACATGAGGACAGGTATGATGAGAGACTTATAGAGCGCGATCTTTGTTCTTCGAGAGAGGACTTTACTTCTCAATTGCCTACTCAGTCCAAAGTAGCACTTGTTCGCAAGAGTGATTCTCCGTTGGATTTCTAGACTGATATTATTTTCGGTGTTAATGCTGGTTCCCAAATAGACGAAGTCCCTCACAGTTTCAAATTTGTAACTATCAACAGTGACGTGGCTGCCAAGGCGCAGGTGCGCCGATTCTTTCTTTGATGACAGCAAATACTTCGTCTTGTCCTCGTTGACCGCAAGACCCACTTTTTTCGCTTCTTTATCCAGTCCAGAGAAGGCAGCGCTTACGGCGCGGTTGTTAAGGCCAATGATATCAATATCATCGGCATACGCCAGCAATTGCACGCTCTTGTAAAAGATTGTACCATTGCGGTTTAGCTCTGCTGCTCGAATTATCTTCTCCAGCATCAGGTTGAAGAAATCGCACGAAAGGGAGTCGCCCTGTCTGAAGCCTCGTTTGGTTTCAAATGGCTCAGAGAGGTCCTTCCCGACTCTGACGGAGCTGTTAGTATTGCTCAACGTCATTTGGCAAAGCCGTATAAGCTTTGCAGGGAAGTCAAATTCAGACATGGCGGCATACAGGCAACTCCTTTTTGCGCTGTCAAAAGCGGCTTTGAAATCGACAAAGAGATGGTGTGTGTCGATTCTTTTATCATGGGTCTTCTCCAGGATTTGGCGTATCGTGAAAATCTGGTCGATGGTAGACTTACCAGGTCTAAAGCCACACTGATAAGGTCCAATCAGCTTGTCTACGATGGGCTTCAGTCTTTCACACAATACGCTAGAAAGAACCTTATATGCGATATTAAGAAGGCTGATTCCGCGGTAGTTGGTGCGGTTAGCGGGATCGCCTTTCTTGTGGATTGGGCAGAGCACACTTAAATTCCAATCTGGAGGCATGCACTCGTCTGACCATATTCTGCATAAGAGCTGATGCATGCTTTTTACCAGCTCTTCGCCTCCGTGTTTGAACAGCTCGGCGGGTAGTCCGTCTTTTCCAGGCGCTTTGTTGTTTTTGAGCCGGGATATAGCTATCCTCACTTCATCATAGTCAGGTGGTGGGACGACTTTTCCATCGTCAGGGATTGGGGTATCGGGTTCGACGTCTCCCTCGCAATTTAGCAGTGAGGAGAAGTGCTCCCTCCATAATTTAAGTACGCTCTGTACGTCGGTTACCAGGTCGCCATTATTGTCCTTACAGGAACTTGCCCCGGTCTTACAACCTTCCGTCATCCGCCGGATCTTTTCATAGAATTTTCGGGCATCATTCCTGTCAGCCAGCATCTCAAGCTCCTGAATACTCCTATGCGTGAGAAAAAACGCTGTTAATTGGTTCTTGGTTGAGTTGTAAAATAGCAATTTCTTTTTTTTAGAAATATAACCTAATATATGCATATATAGTTTTACTTAAAACGCAAAATCCTAAATTTGAATATTTCTCCTCTTTTAAAGTTATTTATTACTTCATAAAATTTGCAACACAACACCCTGAAATGGCTGAAAATAGTTGACTGCAACCCGAAGTTCTCCATGGAGGTGAATATAAGTACGTTTGTGTTAGTAAGTGCAACTACTGTCTATACTGTGATATGTACTTACATACATACGTATCGAGTTCTTTCACCATACGATCTAATTCAACATGAATGAGGTGGGGTGAGATTCACGCATAATCGGTTGCATGGCTCAATAACTACTGGTTGTATTGACAGCTGTGGCTAACGGTTCTTTCATGCTTTGTTGATTTTTTATCACTCAAACTATCACCCTTTTTGTTTTCTTGTTTACATTCTTTGCAAAGTTCGTGGAAAAGCTACGGAATTCGTTTGCGTGTTTTAATGAGTTTTAGTTAATTTTTTTAGAAAAAAAAAATAGTTGTGAAAAGAAATTTAGTGAGTGCTTTGTGATAATCTCTTTAGAAAATGTGGAAAAACAAGTAAAAAGCCAGGAAAAATAAGTATATCGTTTGCTCACGTGTTTTTATGCGTTTGTTGTTTTGCCACTGCTTTTGACACAAAAGTTCGGGCCAAAACGGTAATTTCGTATTCTGTTTTGGGCTGCGATTACCATTCAATTATTTTGCCATGATCGGTTGACAGCGAACAAACAGCGTTCTTTCACCATACGATCTCCCCCCACCTCATTCATAACGCTGTTTGTGTGTTTATTCGCTGTCAAGCTCTAATGGCTCATTCGTTTAACAGCGAACAAACAACCAAACAGCTTTTTTGGAAAAAGTGCTGTTTTTGTTTAAACAATTTTGGTTAAATAAGATATGAAACAACTTCTTTTTTTTTTTGTTGCAGAACGAAAGTAAATATTTCAAAGTTTAACTTCAAGTAAGTGTCATTTTAATCGGTGGATTCGTTTAGGATTTATGGCTGTGTAAACAAAAATTGTATGGGTTTTTACCACATTTTGTCCGATTGCCACGCTCCCTTTATATATTTCTTCACGTTATAATGACATAAACCTTCCTCTTCAACCAATCTATTTATTAAAAAAAACCGCATAAAAATCCGTTGCTTAGTTTACAAGATTTAAGCATTCAAGGGAAAAAACAGACAGAAAAAGTGACTTTGTTTTATAATATGAAGAAATACTTTGTACTAAAAAAAATATCACATATCAGAAAGAAAAATGTCATATCTTTAACAAATTTGTAATTAAATCTATATTTTACTTTTGAAGCATATGAAACATATCTAGTTCCTAAATACAGTATGAATCAATCGAAATAGATCTATGAATTATATTAAATTTAAAGCTATCAAGCAAACCTAAGGGGGGGGGGGGGGGCGTATTGAGTATTGTATTAGTTGCACTTGGCAACCAGGCATTAGCAACACCTCCGCCTATGCTACACACTTATGTATACACATAGGGGAGACTGCGGTACCTCCGGCTTTGTGGTACATTCGGCAATTGCGTTTTCCGTATGAAGGAATTATCTGACATGACCATTAGGTAGCGAAAACATACCCGCCACTAGTAAGAATTATCGATTTGATGTCTCACATCTCTCTTTTAGCATTCTACAAAGTTACACGTGTTTTTGTGTTTTCGGGAATGTTGATTGTGTTTTCGTTTGGTAAGTGAAAAAGTCTTGAGGTTTTTGTTGTGGGTTTTTTCTTTACAAAATTCAATAAAACGGAATGGTAAGAATGTTAGTTTTAAGAAAAAGTGTTATTTAGAAAAAAAATAGGGAAAAGTGAAAAGTTATGCTTCGGGGTAGAATCAACAATTTTGGTTGGGCACATTCGGCGAACATATAGTCATGCCGAATGTGCCCCGGACAGAAATACAGGATCGCCGAATGTACCCCGCATGGTCTTAAGTAAACTTTTTTCTTGTTTATATATTTATCTAGGTATTTAGAAATGGTTTATATGAAATAAAACCTGATACCATTTAAAAACGACTTTTTACATGATAACTATACCCCACAACATGGACGACGAAGGTGCCCCGGCAATTGCCGGAGCTAGCCTGGCATGGTAAATATTTTCCAAATCCCCGAAACGGGTTGTGCGCTCGGTTTGGGACCCGCCACGTAAAAAACTTAACTCCAACAAATTCAAAGTCTCGGATGAGAACCCCCTTTAATGTTGACGACCCGGCAAAACGAATAAGGCATAATGTTTGGATATTAGGGCATGTACCGGGAATGTCCGGACCCTTTCAAGGGACGTTACCTCTGCCCGACTGGTTGATGTCCTCGTAGGCGCAAAGGCCGACATCACCGCCCTGCAGGAAATGCGATGGACGGGGCAAGGAAAGACGACCATCGGCCCTTGTGACGTATACTATAGTGGCCAGACACGCGGCAAAGCGCGAGTTACATACTCTCTTACACCTACGAGTATGTCCAGTAAACAATAATTATACCCACATAGCTCTTACCCTTAATTTATTGTAATTTCCCTTTTTCTATTTTATATTCAAATGTAAATATCCGGTGGCCTTACAAGAGTTTCCGGAATGTTAACAAAACGACATACACATTCCTAATAAGTTCATAAATGTACAACTCTTATTCTCTTTATGTTACCATATCATCATGCTAATCGTTAGTTAATAAGCTCACACTTATGTATATACATATGTACATATATTAAGAGAACTTCCGTTTATGTTAAAAACATCTGCCGATGTTACTCTTGCTCTAACTATGTTAAGTTAGGCTTACTCATTTATCTTACTCCGTTACTCATACATTCATATATTAAGAGAACTTCCGTTTCTATCAACTTTGATTTTTGAATATTAGCTTTTACAACTATTTATTAGCTCTTAAGTTTTAGTTTAGTAAGACACACCTGTTAAAACAGTTCGAGACACAAATAAACGCAATTAAAACAAATTCTTGTGTAATCATTTCTGGTCTTATTAAATTGGGCGATTATTAACTAATCTAACTATTAAAAGTATTCTTTGTGCTAAAGCATTGTGCGGAATATGTAAATCATATTTCCGTTTCTGGCGCAGTCAAAAAAGCAGACATTTTCAGATATTGAAAATAATACCGTTCGCTCCGTTATAAGCACCAACAATTATTGTATTATATGCATACTGCTGCAAGCAAAATATATATGGGTGTATGAACAAAAAGCGACAAAGTGTGTTTGGCCAAAATAGAGGATTGATAAAGATGGAGAAAATAGTGGAAGAATTAAATCAAAAGCTAGCCGCAATGGAATTAACTATGAACCAACAAAAAACTGTAATTTCGCAACAACAACAACAAATAGATATGCACAGCCAACAAGGAGTGCAAAATCAATTTCTTCAATTAAGCACTAAAGACGTTTTACAACAATTTCGTCACATTAGACCGTTAGATGGCACACAACCAGTGTGTTATTTTTTCAAGTCCGTTGAAAATGTACTACAGCTTTGTGGAAATCATAGGGATTTGACACGGTTTGGAATCCAAATTATAAGAAACGAAAAAATTATGGATGATGCTGGCAGGAGTATACAAGAGTTAGAAGATGACGCTGATTGGAGCCTTATCAAAGCGCACTTGAAGCAGCATTTCAGACCACGACGAACATATGGAGAAATTTTCAACAGTTGCAGAATTGTAAAAGTAAGCACATTACGAGAGTTATTTTGTTTTTTTGAAAGGGCTAAATTTGACCTGAATGAACTATACGAGTTTGATGGTAAGAAGTCAACACTTTATTCTCCTCAAAGTATTAATAGAGATCTAGTTGATATTTTACTCGAAAAAATTGATGCCCCTATTAGAGCACATATTATAGAGAACAATAATTTGAATGACGTTATTGTACGGTATACAATTTTAAAACTTCTGGACGATACCAGATGTATAGATTTCAGGCATAGAAAGCCACAAACAAAAATTAAAAACAATTCAAATTTAAATCAGCAGTATGAAGAAAATGTTAACCAATCGTTTAAAAATAATAATATGTATACATTTCCTGTAAATAAAAGTGAATTACAAAAACGTGATGCTCAAGTAAGAAGCTATCAATATAAACAACAAGATAGTTCAGCACAACAACACCATAAAAATACCAGTAAATTATATGATAATAGCAATTCTTCGCGGTTTAGGAATAGGGACTATTCAACCCTTAATAGCAATACTCGTAGTAATGGGGTTGAACCCATGGATATTACTAATATAGACGAGGCTGTAAATTTTCACTATGGCCCCGATACTCAAACTTACCCATAATAACAATAACAATATAAAGTGAAAAAATTAATTGTTTAATTGACACTGGTTCCACGACTAGTCTTATAGGGCCAAACACCTTAAGTCAGTTTTCTATTGAGAATCTTGAGGAAGCATTATATTTTAGAACTATCAACGGTGTCAATCAAATAAAAAATAAAATAACGACTCCTTTTCCTAAAGAATTTAACCTGTATGGCACTATTTCTTGGAAAGTTGCTAACTTAAATAATAATAATTATAACGCCATTATTGGGCAAAACGTTCTAAGGCCGTTAAGAGCCAAAATTGATTTCGCAAACGATTTTATAGAAATAAATAGCAATAAATTGTTTTTTCATAAATATCCTTTCGATATCCACAGTATTTGTACGCTGAAACCAGTACAAACCGACATACTTACCAAATTAAATTTGGATCACCTTAGCAGTGAAGAGCACGAAAAGCTCGAACAATTATTATTGATGTATGAAGACTTATTTTACAAAGAAGGAGAGAGCCTGACGGCTACTCATTGTATCCAGCACGAAATAGTTACGCAAACCAACAATCCCATCTACTCGAAAATTTATCGGTATCCCAAAGTTCACGAAGAAGAGATAAGTCGCCAAATAAATGATATGCTTAAGCAAAATATCATAGCACCATCTTCGTCCCCGTATAATAGTCCTTTGTGGATTGTGCCAAAAAAAGAGAATAAAACAGGTTCGAAAGAATGGCGAATTGTTATCGATTATCGGAAGCTGAACGAAAATACAGTTGCCGATAAGTTTCCAATTCCTAATATAGACGGTATATTAGAAAAATTGGGAAGAGCAATATACTACACTGGACCTTGCGAAAGGCTTCCATCAAATTGTAGTCAAGCCTGAAGACAGGAAAAAGACTGCGTTTTCAACCCCTCATGGACACTTTGAGTTCATCAGAATGCCATTTGGGCTTAAAAACGCCCCATCAACCTTCCAAAGGTTAATGAATGTAGTTCTCCAAAAGTACATAAATAAAATAGGTGTGGTCTACTTAGACGATATTTTGATTTTTAGTACCTCTTTGGAGGAACATTTGACAAACTTGAAACTAATATTTGAATCATTAAGGAAAGCCGGTCTTAAGACACAGGTAAATAAATCTAATTTTTTATCTAAAGAGACAGAGTATTTAGGCCATGTCCTAACTCCTGAAGGAGTGAAACCTAATGGCAACAAAATTGATGTAATTCGAAATCTAAAATTACCGACTACTGAAAAACAGATTAGGTCATTTTTAGGTTTTACTGGCTATTATCGTAAATTTGTAAAAGATTACGCGAAAGTAGCGTATGCAATGATTTATTACCTGAAGAAGGGCAGAAAAATTAACCCTAATGATCCAAATTATGTCTCAGCGTTTGAGTAATTGAAAGTTTTAATAACAGACCATCCTATTTTACGCTACCCGAATTTTAACAGAAGGTTTAAAGTAACTACCGATGCAAGTAACTTTGCTCTTGGGGCGGTTTTATCTCAAGATGGCCACCCTGTGTGCTTTGCGTCGAGGACACTCAATGACCATGAAAAAAATTATTCGACGGTCGAGAAAGAGTTACTTAGTATAGTTTGGGCGGTTCAGTATTTTAGGCCGTATGTTTTCGGCAAAGAATTTGACTTGCAGACAGATCATCAACCGCTGAAGTGGTTACAAGTGAAGTATAGGGGTAAGGATATCAATCCACGTCTTCAAAGGTGGCTAGTCCAATTAGGAGAATACGACGCGAAAATCGAATACATTCAGGGCAAAGATAATAAAATTGCCGATTTTCTTAGTCGAATAAATTCCACCACCAACGAAATTAATATGCTTAATGAAGAAAATGACAATTTTTCAACCATGGCAACCATACATTCCCAAGAGCAAGATCATAATGACCACTTCCCGATATTAGAAACGGTTGTGAATCGTTTTAAAACTCAAATTATTTTATTAAAACGAAAATCAATCGAAAGGGAGTACATACTCGGAAATAAACGAATATATATTGAGGAAACTGATATCCCTGACTTTATATCCGACATAGTTAGGCGAAGCATGATTTCAGGTAAAGTTGGAATATATTGTGAACTGAGTGATTCAGTTTACAATACCGTCCAGTTAAAGCTAATCGAATTATTTGAAAGCAGTAAAACTGCAAAATTTGTTAAATGCTCATACATGGCCAAAGATGTAAAAACTGAAGAAGAAGCCATAAAGCATATATCAATTTTTCATACTAAAGAATCTGGCCATTCGGGCATAATCCCTAATTACGAAAGTTTAAAGCGAAAAATCTATTACCCAAATTTAATGAATATTATCAGTAAAGTAATAAATAATTGCGATGTTTGTTCAGCATCAAAATATGACCGAAATCCCATAAAGAAAAAATTTCATATCACTGAAACGCCTTCTGATAAAAGAGAAATAGTTCACATAGACACCTACGTTAATTCCAAACATTCGTTCATTATTTTCCTTGATAAATTTTCAAAGCATGCTGTGGCTTTTTTCCTTGAAGACAGAAATAGCCTTACTCTTGTAGAAAAAATAAGATTGTACATCTCGGCCTTTGGTAAAATGAAAAAAATCGTTTGCGACAACGAATTTAACTCTATTAACGTAAAAGAATTTTGTAAAGAAGAAAATATAAAATAACATTTATCAAAGCCAAACAGTCATACAGGTAATTCTGATGTGGAAAGGCTCAACAACACGTTAACTGAAAGAATCAGAGCTTTAAATTTGGAAAAAAAAGATGCCAATAAAAGACCAAGTAAGTAAGGCGATAGAGCTTTACAACAACACCTTTCATTCAACAATTGAAAATACACCCAACAATGTCCACAACAACAAAGCGGACACGAATAAAGTAAAGAAGAAAACTGAACTAAAAAAATTAAAGAAAATATCCAAAGCAAACGAAAAACGAGAGGAGTATGAAGAGAATAGAAGTGAGGGGTTTGTCAAAAATTATTTAAATGTTCGACACAAAGAACAACCCAAATTTAGAAAAATGAAATTAACGAATGTTCACGAATAAAACATCAAACGACCCTTTAAACAAAGTGAGAGTCGATAAATGCAAAGTCTTTCAATAAATTTTAATTTACATACATATGTACATATTATATAAAAAAAAAAAAAAAAAATTTTTTATTTTTCTACTCATCAAGAAATTTTTAAATTTTTTATTCTTTCCGCGGCAAACATACATATTGCTGGTATAAATATTGAATTGCTAATTTGCGCACAAATCGTTATAAACTAAGTACATACATATTCATACATGCCTATTTGCCTTAAACATATGGTATATTAAACCTGCATAGAGTTGAAATCATTCACATAACTACATATAAGTATACATACATAAATACAAAAAGTAAAACAGAGAAGAGTAAAAAGATTTAGCGTAATACAACGCCAATGTAACAGTAAAATCCCGGAGTATTTTTAGGTCAAAGGGGGGAGGAGTTACATACTCTCTTACACCTACGAGTATGTCCAGTAAACAATAATTATACCCAC
Organism: Campiglossa producta; assembly: GCA_964058755.1. Lineage (NCBI taxonomy): Eukaryota > Metazoa > Arthropoda > Insecta > Diptera > Tephritidae > Campiglossa > Campiglossa producta. Next base: position 110,418,027 of record CAXKVI010000001.1, on the reverse strand, counting down.
ATAGCTCTTACCCTTAATTTATTGTAATTTCCCTTTTTCTATTTTATATTCAAATGTAAATATCCGGTGGCCTTACAAGAGTTTCCGGAATGTTAACAAAACGACATACACATTCCTAATAAGTTCATAAATGTACAACTCTTATTCTCTTTATGTTACCATATCATCATGCTAATCGTTAGTTAATAAGCTCACACTTATGTATATACATATGTACATATATTAAGAGAACTTCCGTTTATGTTAAAAACATCTTCCGATGTTACTCTTGCTCTAACTATGCTAAGTTAGGCTTACTCATTTATCTTACTCCGTTACTCATACATACATATATTAAGAGAACTTCCGTTTCTATCAACTTTGATTTTTGAATATTAGCTTTTACAACTATTTATTAGCTCTTAAGTTTTAGTTTAGTAAGACACACCTGTTAAAACAGTTCGAGACACAAATAAACGCAATTAAAACAAATTCTTGTGTAATCTTTTCTGGTCTTATTAAATTGGGCGATTATTAACTAATCGAACATCACCAAATACTTTTAAAAGTATTCTTTGTGCTAAAGCATTGTGCGGAATATGTAAATCATATTTCCGTTTCTCGCGTGGTGTAGGATTCTTGCTGCGATCCGCATCAAGACGAGGTTTTTCAACATAACATTTATCTGCGCCTATGCGCCGACTGAGGAGACGGACGACGCAGAGAAGGACTCCTTCTACGATAAACTTGAACAGACTTATGATCGCTGCCCCCAGCATGATATCAAAATCGTGCTCGGCGACTTTAATGCCAAGGTGGGAAAGGAAGGAGTCTTTGGTCCTACAGTTGGAAAATTCAGTCTCCACGACATAACATCCCCCAACGGCACTAGGTTGATTGACTTCGCCGCTGCTCGCAATATGGTCATCAGTAGTACCAGGTTCCAGCATAAGCGAATACACCAAGCCACATGGCTGTCCCCTGATCAAAGAACTAGAAACCAGATTGATCATGTCATGATCGACGGCAGACACAGCTCCACCGTTCTGGACGTGCGTACCCTACGTGGTCCCAATATCGACTCTGACCATTATCTTGTTGCAGCCAAGATAAGCACACGCCTCTGTGCAGCGAAGAAAGTGTGCACAGTTACAGAAGGAAAGTTTGACGTCGAGAAGCTGCGCACGACACAGACAGCTGATAATTTCTCCACTCTACTCCCACACCTGCTATCGGAGAGCAATCCTCGACCTAAAGATGTTACCGAGCAATGGAAGCATATCTCTATCTCATTACGTACTTCCGCTGAGGCCACTATAGGGTTTCAGCGAGCCCGCAAGAACAACTGGTACGATGAGGAATGTAGCACTGCCTCGGACAAAAAGGACGCTGTATACAGGGAGACGTTGCGAATGGGCGCAACCCGCAGTGTATGGCAACGCTATAGTGAGGCGAGGAAGGAAGAGAGACGCCTTTTCAGAAAACGTGAAGCCGAAAGGCGTGAGTGTGAGGAGCTTGAGATGCTGGCTGACAGGAGGGATGCCCGAAAATTCTATGAAAAGATCCGGCGGATGACGGAAGGTTTAAAGACCGGGCCAAGTTCCTGTAAGGACAATAATTGCGACCTGGTAACTGACGTACAGAATGTAATTAAATTATGGAGGGAGCACTTCTCCTCACTGCTAAATTGCGAGGGAGATGTCGAACCCGATACCCCAATCCCTGACGATGGAAAAGTCGTCCCACCACCTGACTATGATGAAGTGAAGATAGCTATATCCCGGCTCAAAAACAACAAATCGCCTGGGAAAAACGGACTATCCGCCGAGCTGTTCAAACACGGAGGCGAAGAGCTGGTAAAAAGCATGCATCAACTCTTATGCAGAATATGGTCAGATGAGTGCATGCCTACAGATTGGAATTTAAGTGTGCTCTGCCCAATCCACAAGAAAGGCGATCCCGCTAACCCCACCAACTACCGCGGAATCAGTCTTCTTAATATCGCATATAAGGTTCTTTCTAGCGTATTGTGTGAAAGACTGAAGCCCGTCGTAGGCAAACTGATTGGACCTTATCAGTGTGCCTTTAGACCTGGTAAGTCTACCATCTACCAGATTTTCACGATACGCCAAATCCTGGAGAAGACCCATGATAAAAGAATCAACACTCACCATCTCTTAGTCGATTTTAAAGCCGCTTTTGATAGCGCAAAAAGGAGTTGCCTGTATGCTGCCATGTCTGAATTTGACTTCCCTGCAAAGCTTATACGGCTTTGCCAAATGACGTTGAGCAAAACCAACAGCGCCGTCAGAATCGGGAAGGACCTCTCTAAGCCATTTGAAACCAAACGAGGTTTCAGACAGGGCGACTCCCTTTCGTGCGATTTCTTTAACCTGATGCTGGAGAAGATAATTCGAGCAGCAGAGCTAAACCGCAATGGCACAATCTTTTACAAGAGCGTTCAATTGCTGGCGTATGCCGATGATATTGATATCATTGGCCTTAACAGCCGCGCCGTAAGCGCTGCTTTCTCTGGGTTGGATAAGGATGTGAAGTCACTTAATGACTTCATTTTTTGCGTGAAGTCACTAACTATTTACAAGAAAAAATTATATAACCTACTTATAATGATCCATAATAACCACTTTATTTTAAATATAAAAAAATTATTAACCAAATATAAACAAAGGGGCTTATAGTGAATTATTAACTTTTAAAAGCAACAGCTTTTCGAATGTGTCATCTGATAGACGTCCTCGAAGTGGTGCATTAAGTATTGAGGCAAACGAAAATTGTCTCTCTACGGGGCTGAAGTTGGCAGAGGTGCGTTGTATTTAATGTACGCCGTTTTAATAGTAGGGTACCGGTGTAAGATGGTTGTATTCGGAGACTTATCAACCATATAAGCTATAAACTCGCCTTCAATAGACGATTGCGATATTTCAAGTTGTTGTGATATATGACTCAAGTTAACTTTTCATAAAGAGTACTAAGAAGATCCATAACTAATTATTTGTATAATATATTTTAGAGTTTAATACATATTGTTTTAGTAAAAATAGTTTGCGATCATGTATTGTATGCCACAGGTAAATTGACTTCAAATGACTCCATATGACTCCAGAAAGAATTTTGATTCAATGAATGCAATACATGAATAACCAAAAAATGAATGACAAAAAGAATTTGAAGTCGCAAAATGAAGTCTGAATAATGACTTCATTCTTGAAGTCGAAGACAAAGAATTCAAAAAATGCCTGCAATCATTTTACGATAAATCACAAAAGAATGCATTCCTTTACAACTCTGGCCCTTGGAGTATTTCAGAGAAAAGTCCTCCGGAAGATTTATGATCCATCCCGTGATGCCAACGGCGAGTATCGAAGGAAATTTAACGATGAGCTTTACGTAGACCTGACCATAGTTCAGCGGATTAAAGCCCAAAGGCTCCGCTGGCTGGGTTATGTTATGCGAATGGACAAAGAAGCACCAGCACAGAAAGTTTTCCTATCGACACTCGAATTCGGAAGCAGAGGAAGGGGTTGACCTCGACTGAGATGGAAACAACAGGTGGAGGATGACTTGAACTCCCTTGGGGTTTCCAATTGGCGTCAGTTATCGCCAAAAGGAATGACTGGTGTGCTCTGATACGAAACGGCCAAAATCGCCTAGGCGGTTAAGCGTCATTATGCCGCAAGCCAAGATTAGATTAGAATAATAACTTTGCAAATGAACTTGTCCTATTATCCTAAATCATTCGAAGTCTAGCTGTTAAACCGTGCGTTTCACTCATTTAAAACAGAACATTAATAATAATAAACAGTTATCTGCAAGATTTCTCTTTGAAAACATTAATAAGTCAAATCTTCTTGTTAGGTACCCTAAAATCATCTTTTTAATACATACTATCAAACAGAAATCAGTTCGTTTTTTGCATGATTTTTCTTTGAAAACATTAATAAGTCATACCTTCTTGTTTGGAACCCTAAGAAATCAGTTCGTTTTTTGCATGATTTCTCTTTGAAAACATTAATAAGTCATATCTTCTTGTTTGTAACCCTAAGAAATCAGTTCGTTTTTTGCAAGATTTCCCTTTGTAAACAATAATAAGATTTTCTCTTTAAATTTAAAAAGAACTTCTTCTTGAAGAAAACCTATGGAGATATCATATGACTTTTGTTCTATTTCATTAGGCATTTTTGGCTCTGTGTGCTGCCATAACTTAACACAGAAACGGGTTTTAATATATGTACATATGGTGATTCAAATATAAGAAAATTTGCCAACGCTTAGGGGTCGCTATTTTCTTCGCCCTTTTCCAAGTGGTACCACTTCACTTCTACTGCAGTGAAGAAGAGGAGTGAAAAATACACAACATCATGACTAAATTTTGTAGTCAAATGTGGTTTTTTATATTTGTAGCAGTGTCAGTGGAGTTGCGTTGAAGTTAAAATGGTAAAAACGTACCAAATTTGGAAGTTGCGTACCAACGTCCCCGGAGAAAAAATTCATACCAAAAATGGTACATTTATGCCAAAACGTCAACCGTGGTTGGCAGTCTGTGCAATCACAGCCATATAAGGCCAAGTACTCTCTTTATCAATCGTATGTGTGTTTGTACATATATTATTTTCTTCCTGCGTTCTTCGCCCCACATACCTGCACTTGAACGTCCCTCACCCTGCACCTAAATGTGCAAAGCTCGCCCGCATCTGCAAAATACTCATACGAGCCGTTTTGCCCATCGCTGATTTACTTGTTTAATTTGTATGGAGGTTTCCTAACTTTTAAGAAATCATTTTTATCAGTGTAGTAGTCACTGCAACCTACCTACCTATCTACCTAGCCTTTACGAAGTTGTTCCAATCGCTCATAACATCCCTGCAGGGAACTCAGACACTAGTGAACAAATTTCAGGTTCAGAACTAGATATAAAGTGGCCAATAAGAACTAATACGTTAGTGACTACATTTTCACTAGTTCCCTGCAGGGAACTCAGGCACTAGTGAACAAATTTCAGGTTCAGAACTAGATATAAAGTGGCCAATAAAAACTACTACGTTAGTGATTACATTTTCACTAGTTCGAAAACAGTGTTTGAGGAGTCATTAAAAGGCATTTGGATTCGTATTTGAATTTAAGTTTTTGAATTTAATTTATATTCGTTTCTATGCTTAGAAATGGTTCAGAACTATAGAAATAGTACCAATAAACGAACTAGAGCCAAACTGTAGAATTGTGTACTAGTTCCAGCCTAGGACATCGCCATGTTAAATTCGCCAGTTGATTTCATGTAAAGGAGATAGTTCGCGAGCTAGTACTGGTTCGGAACGCACTAGAAGCGAACTAGCTCTGAACTAGAGATTTTCCCTACAGGGATGGTATGCGCATACATATATTGAAACTTGCTTCATTAATTTACAATTGCGTCAATGTTCCACTGCTTTAAAAAAATTGCAGACAACATTCACATATTGTTGCCGCATTTTTAGATAAATTTTTTCTCAAATGAATACCGATATATGTAGAAGTTCACACTTGACAAGTTTTCAAATTAACTCTAATTTTACATACCGCATGTATAAACCACTTTCAGATACATTCGTGAATTTGGTTGACAAGGGGATCCAAAGGTATTTGCATCCGCAGCTAAATTGCAGCGACGACGCCCATGGCAAATCTGCATTACTGTTTCCGTGGTATATGATGCTTGACAAGCTAAAATGTTAAAACATAGACATGTATTAGTAAACGTGTATTATTATTATCAGGCGCGTATCCAGTAAATATTTTCGGGGGTTCAAATTTTTGAAGTTAACTTCTTAGGCGGCGATATGAAGTATTGGCTGAAAGTAAAATTTGAGAAAATGGCTGCAGATGCAACGAAAATTATGCAACGGAAATAGAAATTGTAGCAAACTTTCAGGCGTAGGCAATTTTCACTACGATGTTTAGCTGTGCAAATCAAATAGGAGGTGAAATTCTAGGATCTAGCTAACATTGCACAAATTGTGTTAGGCCGAGCAGAATTCATGGGTGTTGCCACTTATGGCGGTTTACAGGGTTGACACCTTTCCCAATTTTTGGGTGTTGCCGCTTATGGTGGTTTAAAGGGTTGCCACCTATCCCCATTTTGTTTTAAATATTTATATTTATATTTATTCATTAATCAACAAACAATAAGTTTACAGACTGTGCATCTCTACAAAATCACAAAACTATAATAGGCATAATAACCTAATCTATATACAATAATTAGAAGTAAAGTTATGTTAAGTGGCAACTTGATTCATTCTAAGATGATATACATGGGTTTTGCCACTTAGGGCGGATTACATGGTTGCCACCTATACCATTTTTTTAATATAGAGCTAGATATGCCAATATGGGTATCAAATGAAAGGTATTTTCGACCGTATTTTAAATATGATGATTTGAAGCAGGTTTCAACTAATGGTTGCCACCTAACCGCAATTTATTAATTCTTTCGTATATCTCGGGAACTGCTGGACCGATTTGGATAAAATTTGCCATATAGACAATTTGATTCATTCTAAGATTATATACGTGGGTGTTTCCACTTGGGGCGGTTTACAGGGTTGCCACCTATCCCCTTTTTTTTAAGTATAGCTAGATATGCCAATATGGGTATCAAATGAAAGGTATTTTCGGGCGAATTCCAAATATCGCAATTACACGCAGGGTTGCCACCTAGCCGCAATTTACAACTCTCCTTCCTATCTTTCTTCGCCTTCACACTATCTCCCTCCCTTTTTCTCTTCATTCCCCTCTTTCGTTCTACCCCTCTATATCCCATTCGTATTGGTCCCTGTTAATTTAGGCATAATTCTACCCACGTACAGAATTTGAAAGAAACCGCACCATGTATAAGATATTTTCAAATTGATCGGTTCCCTGGTCCACTTTCCGGAAGTAAGAAATTGTGAATCTAAACCATTCTCTAATACACCTTATTCATATTTCGTTAAATCTGAATTTAAGAAGTTAACTTCTTTCACGTGTACTGGCTACACGCGGTTGTTTTTTTTTCATAATAACCATTTTGACTGGAAAATGGAAATGACTTAGCTAAAGCTTAATTTTGTTACTAGTGCAGAGGGGGCAGGGTTAGAGCCTGTATTTTGGTTAAGTCTGAGCTGAACGCCTTTCTCTTGCCCAACTATACCAATGGTGACGTTACAGCTGCCAGTTAACAGCCGACAGTACCAGCCTGACGATGGCGTCGGTCTATATGCCCTACGACGCCGAAGAACCTCCTCCACAGAGGGTGGTAAAATACCTGGTGGCAAATTTTTCCATGGGTTATTATCGGAACTGACGCTAATGCTCATCACGTCCAGTGGGAAAGCTCCGATATCAATGCTAGAGGAGAGTCGTTGTTTGACTATTTGTTAACAACTAACCTGTTAGTACCCTCGTGAAGGGTGGACACCTTGCCGCGGTACGAGGGCTTAAGTCGATAGCCACAGGGCTACGCTGCCCTTGTGACCATGGCTCCGCCCGGTACTAGCCTCTCTGGCGCGACGACAAAGATCTTCCCCTTCGTGGTTGTAATCGAACGGAGACTCTCTGGTACCGGGCCGCCTCGGAGAGTAACTATGGCCTTACCGCGGTATGGGGCTCTGCTGCGGCGGGCGACACATTTTCCCCTCACTCTCTCCTTGACCCTAAGCTGGCCTTGTCCGGCGATGGGTCGTACGAACAAGATGAAAAACACGAAACAAAATTTTAAACAACCAACAACTACGATCACTCCTCTGCAGAGGAGAGCTATGCTGGATCAAACGAAAGCACAGCTTCGAAGGACAACCTCCACTTCAAAACCAACCGGGGGACTGACAGCGATGGCAACTACGGGTCGGTCAACCTATAAATCTTCAAGAAAGATGGGCATGATGGGAGCCAGCACCAGTGCGGCTGCCTACGCAGCTAAGCGGACAACGCCGCATGCTGAAATTCCATCAACCGCTGGTACGAAAACCAGTCTCTCAACGCCTGTGGCAAATGTCTAAAGACCTGGCCGCAGAGATCCAAAGGAAGGAGAAGCAGTGAATGGGCTGTCAGCAAATGGAGAGACCGCGATGGAAACTACGGGTCCGGACTCCCAAAAGACACCTCCCCGCCACTCTGCGTACCTGGAAAAACGATTGGCTGCTAGGATCCTGAAGATATATGAGGGAGTTCCGCAAGAAATGCTGTCGCCGAGCTCCAGGAAGTGTGTGGAGTTAGCACAATCCCTGATACCGGATTTCCAAAGCAGTTATGTGCCAAAGAGGGTAAACGTTAACCCTTTCAAACGCCAGAGATCGGACGTGGAGTTAAAACCCCATCCCAAGCGGCATCAAAACACCCCCGGAGTGGGCAAACAAGCTTTGCTTAGGTAACTAAGGTCACGATCCTTATAGGCATTCTGGACCGAGGCACGGACCATCCCCAAGGACCAGCGGCGGCACGTCCGGAATGCACTCGGAAACGCTGTCATCGACGTTTATTTGGCGTCTCCAAGTGGTTCGGCGGCGGTCACCGATGCGGGCTGGCACAGATCAAACTTTTCGCGTGCGATGACGCAAGAACTGTTGCACTGTACAAGGCAGCAGCTGCAAGACTGGGTGAAGTCTACGAAGGTGCTAAAATCGAGGTCGTCGACTGGAAGGACCCGGCTCGGCCAAGGACAAGGGCATGGATTCCTGCCATCCCTGCAGAGGCTGAGAGAATTCTCACCATGCTGCGGATTATGAATCCGTCTCTCCCAACACAGGACTGGAGTGTCACTCTGGTCGGGGATGCGGTAGGGCCTGACAGACAAGTGGTCTTCACCATGAATTAGGAGGCACTCGAGTCCCTTAAAAGGTGTAATGGGCCAGATAGTCATCCGCGTATACCGTGGCGATGCACAGCGCGCTGCCATCGCGGCTGCTCCGGGAGACTCGGAAATCGAAGTACCGCAAGAGGAAACCGAGGAGTCCGACGGCGAAAGCATGTTATCCGCCAACTCGGAGATGGAAGACAGCCTGCTGGGCGGAGAAGGTCTCGACGTCAAGGTGGTAGCAGCCCATCCTGAGCGCAGTATCTCTGAAACCTCAGACAGCAGGGCTCCCGCTACGCCAAATCGCGCAGTTGCTCTGAACTCGTCGTTGAGAGACAGCCTTCGGGACAGGGCAGACCTCGACGATATGGGGACGGCAGGGAAGACAGATCGCTCTCATGTTGGTGGTGCTTCAGATAAACCTGCACAAATCTAAAGTAGCCTCGGCTGGTTTAAGTAGTCGTCTTTCAAAAGGCGACGTGGATGTAGTCCTCATCCAAGAACCCTGGGTCAACAGCTCGAGGATCTGCGGATTGGGGACTAAGGGTTTCAAACTCATCCGAGCCAGCGAGGAGGGCAAAGTCAGAACCTGTATTTTGGTTAAGTCCTACTACGCCGAAGAACCTCCACCACAAAGGGAGGTGGGAGATCTGGTGTCAAATTTTTGTACGGGTCATCTTATTATAGGAGCGGACGCTAATGCTCATCACGTCTGATGGGGAAGCTCCGATATCAATGCCAGGGGCGAGTCTCTGTTTGACTACCTATTAACAAACAACCTAGTAGTTTGCAACGTGGGTAGTTAGCCTACTTTCATCACTAAAACAGGTAGGGAGGTCATAGATCTCACTATTTGTAGTGAAGGCGCTTATGAGTGGGTCAGAAAATGGCATGTTCTTGAAGAACACTCTTTCTCCGACCACCGATATATAGAAATAGTGTTGGACTTTCGTGTACAGCAACCTATTATGAAACGCAATCCACCCAATACCAACTGGCAGCTACACAATGAAATTTTAGCCAGAGACCTGCCAGTACTACCCCCCCAGAAGCCCCCTCATCGGTTATGGAGCTAGGAGACCTGGTAACGACATACACCACGCGCTCTCAAATGCCCTAGAACAAGCTTGTCCACTGCCAAACCCACACGGTAAACATAGGCTACATTGGTGGACATACGACCTGGACTCGCTCCGCAAAACCTACAGGAAGCAGTTTAATAAGGCTAAACACCTCGACACGGACCTTCAATGCTCGAATACAAAGTTAAACTAAGGGCCTACAAAAAAGCCCTGAGACAGGCAAAGAGAACTTCGTGGAGGAATTTCTGCACTGGGGTCGAAAAGGTCGACGACACAGCGAGACTTAGACGAAACAGCTATTAGCTGTTTGCAGAAGCCTGACGGATCCTGGACCAGCACGGAAGGGAAACCCTTGAGCTGCTCTTGAACACACATTTTCCGGGTAACTTGCATAATGCACCGTCAGCACCTGCAACAAGCCTGACAGTAAATATACCCATCACGGAGGAAAGGGTAAGGCGGGCACTTAAGAGCTTTGAACCGTTTAAGGCTGCCGGACCGAACGGGACTATCAACGCGCAACTCACTAACACGCTGGAGACATCAGCCAAATGGCTAGTATTTCTCTATACAGCCTGCCTGGCTCTCAACTACATTCCGTGCTCCTGGAGACACGCCACGGTAGTGTTTATTCCTAAGGCTGGGAAGGCCTCCCACTACGAGCCAAAGGACTACAGACCCATCAGCCTCGCGTCCTTTGCACTCAGATAATCAGCGACTACCTCTCCACTACTATTGATAGCAACCTTATCTCCACCTATCAGCATGCTTACAGCAAGGGTAAATCAACAGAAATGCGCTTCACAGCCTAGTCTCTATCATTGAAAAATCGTTGGGTGAAAAGGATTACTGTCTTGTGGCCTTCCTTCACATTGAAGGTGCTTTTAAAAATATAAGTCCGGAGGCTATTAACACCGCTCTTACTAATCTGGGCATAAGCAGATCCTTAACTGGACTAATCGAACAACTACTACGGGGGAGGAAAATATATTCATCACTTGGCACGGTTGATTTATCACGCTATGTCACAAAGGGAACGCCTCAGGGTGGAGTTCTCTCCCCGCTTCTATGGAACCTCACTGTCAACTCGTTGCTACGAGACACATGCTGGGAGGGAATGGTGGCATATTCAGACGATTTAGCCATTGCGTACAGGGGAAATTCCCACAAACTCTGTGTGACTTGATGCAAGTGGCACTGCGTGAAGTCTCGGCATGGCCTCTCGTTGCGGACTTAGTATCAACCCGAGAAAATTGGAACTCGTTTTCTACACCAACCGGTACAAAATACCTCCGCTGGACCTACCAGAACTTAATGGCATGAGCCTGAACTTGGCTGATATAGCCAAATTCTTAGGCATAGTTCTGGACAGGAAGTTTAACGGGAAGGAGAATATTCTTCAGCGCCAGAGGGAGGCGTGTGTTGCACTTTACACATGCAAAACAACCATAGGCAAAAAGTGAGGTCTCAGCCCCAAAATATGCAGATGGATTTACACTGCAATTATCCGACCTATCAAGCTATATTATACTAGTTCGTATATACGTCAGCATCGTACCAGTTGAAAGACTAGTTCATATATACATACGAATCATACCAGTTGGCAGCCTAGTTCATATATACATCAGAATCATACCAGTTGAAAGACTAGTTCATATATGCAACAGAATCATACCAGTTGACAGACTAGTTTATATATGCATCAGAATCATACCAGTTGGCAGACTAGTTCATATATGCATCAGAATCATACCTGTTGACAGACTACTTCTTATATGCATCAGAATCATACCAGTTGACAGACTAGTTCATATATGCATCGGAATCATACCAATTGACAGACTAGTTAAAAAAATCATCGGAATTATACCAGTTGTCATACTAGCTCATATATGCGTCAGAATCATACCAGTTGATATAGTAGTTCATTTATGCATCAGAATCATACCAGTTGACATACCAGTTCAATTATGCATCAGAAATATAGCATTTGACATACTAGTTCATATATGCATCAGAATCTTACCAGTTGACATACTAGTTCATATATACATCAGAATCATACCAGTTGACATACTGCTCAGTCTATGCGGCAGGACATACTAATCGTAATGCCCATTCAGATCGTACCGCTTGTCATACTAGTTCACGAATTTGACATTCATTCCAGTTGGTATACTAGTCGGTCTATGCACCAGTATCATAGTCAACCTCTACATCAGCAATATACCAGTTTATTCTTTAGAAAGCAGCGACTGTTTGTATTTACCCAAACACGAAAAAGCATCTGTGAATTACAAGGTAAAAAAGAAGCCGTTACAAGAGAAAAAGAAAAGCAATTGTCTGCATCAGCACCATACCAATTGGTATACTAGTCAGCCTCTGCATCAGCATTATACCAGTTGATATACTAGTTCATACATGGCCAAAAATGAGCTAAAGGCTCTGAGTTCGATTCTCGGTAAAGTTAACACAAGTTTTTTTTTCTATATTTTTTAAATTATGTTGTTTATGGTATTTTTAATTTAATTATTGAATTCAACTTGCAATGGCTCCTTTCAAATTCCGCGTTCGTCAAGTTTGATTATATAGATGAAGGCCCAATTGCATTCAACTTTGTAGGATCCACTTTCATACAAATTTTTTTGAACGTAAAGCGAAGCGAAATTTTTGCAAATGCTCAAAAACGAGGAGCGCATTTGTCAAAGTTTTATGTAATTGGGGCTTTGGAGTTGTATTTTTAGGTAAGGTAAATTAAGGTTATTTAAGGTTAAGTTAGTCGTCCACTGCGGAGTTCCGGTCCCACATATGTATATATAGATAAACGTAAGTCTTATTTTTATATCAAAAAGAGTCAAAGTAAGTCTGCTTTCATGCTGGGCCATACACTCGAGTTAAAGGAGCATTGTTAGAGTTAATTTATATTGCTGTTGTCAATATACTCAAGTTTATGCCGCAACGTAAAAAAAAATGGCGGTTATATACCAACAGGTTGTCATAACCTCTAACGAGACTTTTGCCGAACTTCTCTTCCAACTTATAGTGTGCTGCTTTGATTTCTTTCCTACAAGTTGGCGGGACCTAGTTTTTTATACCTTTCATGGACATGAAATGGTATTATAACTTTGGTCCGATATTTGTAAGTATGAGAAGAAGAAGAGATAGACCCACTAATAAGTATACCGTTATGATCAGGACGATGAGTTGATTCGATTTAGCCATGTCCGTCTGTCCGTCTGTTTGTACGCAAACTAGTCCCTCAATTTTAGAGTTATCTCGATAAAATTTGGTATGGAGGCATTATTTTATATGAGAATAATTATTCGTCGGAACCAGCAAGATCGGACCAAAACTACTCATAGCTCCCATACAATCGATTGTTCCGATAAACGGATTTCGGGCTATAACTTCTGTAATTAAAGAGCTAGTAACGTCAAATTTTGTAGGTATTGATTTTTTTATATGTGAAATATCGATGTTGAAAATCATTGAGATGAGATAAATATTTCATATAGCTCCCATACAATCGATTGTTCCGATAAACGGATTTTGGGCTATAACTCCTGTAATTATATAGGTAGGGTCGTAAAATTTCGTAACTATTGCTCTGTTAGAATGTGAAATGTCGATGTTAAAAATCAATGAGATTGGGCCAATAAAACACATCGCCCCCATACAATCGATAGTTCCGATAATTTCGGCATGAGCTAAAGTTACACAGGCTGTACTGGGGATCGAACAGTGAAAATCGTGACGCTTATTCATGAAAGGTATATAGCCTTCGGCACAGCCGAAGACAGCTTTCTTTACTTGTTTTTTTTTTTTTTAATTTACAAATCTGTGACTGTTCAAACAGTTGAATGCAGTTAGGTTAGGTTAGGTTCAAGTGGCTGCCGCAGAGGCACACTTAGGCCAGTTTTGAAAGGCCCGTTGTGATACCAGCAACACTAGGAAAGTCAGTCCTGGGACCCGGCAATATGGAAAATCCCTGAGTTGTTGGGATTTTCCACATAGCACAATCCCGGGACTGACACTCCTAAACCGACACCGTTACTCCTCCTCGAACCACTTAGTCCTTTATGTCCAGTTCAGCGATCTGGTTTAGGCTATCCAGGAAGGGAACTCCCAAAAAGCGCGTTCTCGCGCCGCTTAAGGCCGGGCAGTTGCAGATGAGGTGCTTCACCGTTTCCTCTTCCTCATCATCTTTGCAGCTCCTACAGCATCGTCGATAGGGCACATCTAGCCTTTCTTCGTGCCTACCTATAAGGCAGTGCCCAGTTAGAACACCTATTAATATAGAGATTTCTTTCCTTCTTAGGTCGTGAATGCCTCTAGATCTTTTATGATCCCATTTCGGCCAGGTTTGTTTGGATATCCGGCACCTTAGGGATTGTTGCCAACTTTCGTTGGCTTGACGGAGTGTTTACTCCTTCAGCATTAGCTTGCATAAGCCGTTTGTCGAAGGAGTTGCTGAAGGAGTACACACTCCGTCAGGCCAACGAAAGGTGGCAACAATCCCCAGGGTGCCGGACATCCAAACAAACCTGGCCAAAATGGGATCATAAAAGATCTAGAGGGATCATAAGATATCTGAATGCAGTTACATACTTCAACAAAAATTACCGTTCAAACAATCAAAATTTGATCAACTTCAGGATAACAGCACGAGATTGTTGATTTTACCAGTGCCTTTTTACCACGCTTTCTAGGGTTCACTTGTATGTTTGTTTGTTTGCTTGCTTGTATGTAAGTGACTCTCGTTCGGTCTAAGCCCCAGTGGCCCAAAAACCGTAAAATGTCCCTACAATATGGGTATCAAACGAAACGGGGAGGCCCCAGGTCTCATTAACAAACAACCTAGTAGTTTGCAACGTGGGTAGTTAGCCTACTTTCATCACTAAAACAGGTAGGGAGGTCATAGATCTCACTATTTGTAGTGAAGGCGCTTATGAGTGGGTCAGTAAATGGCATGTTCTTGAAGAACACTCTTTCTCCGACCACCGATATATAGAAATAGTGTTGGACTTTCGTGTACAGCAACCTATTATGAAACGCAATCCACCCAATACCAACTGGCAGCTACACAATGAAATTTTAGCCAGAGACCTGCCAGTACTACCCCCCCAGAAGCCCCCTCATCGGTTATGGAGCTAGGAGACCTGGTAACGACATACACCACGCGCTCTCAAATGCCCTAGAACAAGCTTGTCCACTGCCAAACCCACACGGTAAACATAGGCTACATTGGTGGACATACGACCTGGACTCGCTCCGCAAAACCTACAGGAAGCAGTTTAATAAGGCTAAACACCTCGACACGGACCTTCAATGCTCGAATACAAAGTTAAACTAAGGGCCTACAAAAAAGCCCTGAGACAGGCAAAGAGAACTTCGTGGAGGAATTTCTGCACTGGGGTCGAAAAGGTCGACGACACAGCGAGACTTAGACGAAACAGCTATTAGCTGTTTGCAGAAGCCTGACGGATCCTGGACCAGCACGGAAGGGAAACCCTTGAGCTGCTCTTGAACACACATTTTCCGGGTAACTTGCATAATGCACCGTCAGCACCTGCAACAAGCCTGACAGTAAATATACCCATCACGGAGGAAAGGGTAAGGCGGGCACTTAAGAGCTTTGAACCGTTTAAGGCTGCCGGACCGAACGGGACTATCAACGCGCAACTCACTAACACGCTGGAGACATCAGCCAAATGGCTAGTATTTCTCTATACAGCCTGCCTGGCTCTCAACTACATTCCGTGCTCCTGGAGACACGCCACGGTAGTGTTTATTCCTAAGGCTGGGAAGGCCTCCCACTACGAGCCAAAGGACTACAGACCCATCAGCCTCGCGTCCTTTGCACTCAGATAATCAGCGACTACCTCTCCACTACTATTGATAGCAACCTTATCTCCACCTATCAGCATGCTTACAGCAAGGGTAAATCAACAGAAATGCGCTTCACAGCCTAGTCTCTATCATTGAAAAATCGTTGGGTGAAAAGGATTACTGTCTTGTGGCCTTCCTTCACATTGAAGGTGCTTTTAAAAATATAAGTCCGGAGGCTATTAACACCGCTCTTACTAATCTGGGCATAAGCAGATCCTTAACTGGACTAATCGAACAACTACTACGGGGGAGGAAAATATATTCATCACTTGGCACGGTTGATTTATCACGCTATGTCACAAGGGGAACGCCTCAGGGTGGAGTTCTCTCCCCGCTTCTATGGAACCTCACTGTCAACTCGTTGCTACGAGACACATGCTGGGAGGGAATGGTGGCATATTCAGACGATTTAGCCATTGCGTACAGGGGAAATTCCCACAAACTCTGTGTGACTTGATGCAAGTGGCACTGCGTGAAGTCTCGGCATGGCCTCTCGTTGCGGACTTAGTATCAACCCGAGAAAATTGGAACTCGTTTTCTACACCAACCGGTACAAAATACCTCCGCTGGACCTACCAGAACTTAATGGCATGAGCCTGAACTTGGCTGATATAGCCAAATTCTTAGGCATAGTTCTGGACAGGAAGTTTAACTGGAAGGAGAATATTCTTCAGCGCCAGAGGGAGGCGTGTGTTGCACTTTACACATGCAAAACAACCATAGGCAAAAAATGAGGTCTCAGCCCCAAAATATGCAGATGGATTTACACTGCAATTATCCGACCTATCAAGCTATATTATACTAGTTCGTATATACGTCAGCATCGTACCAGTTGAAAGACTAGTTCATATATACATACGAATCATACCAGTTGGCAGCCTAGTTCATATATACATCAGAATCATACCAGTTGAAAGACTAGTTCATATATGCAACAGAATCATACCAGTTGACAGACTAGTTTATATATGCATCAGAATCATACCAGTTGGCAGACTAGTTCATATATGCATCAGAATCATACCTGTTGACAGACTACTTCTTATATGCATCAGAATCATACCAGTTGACAGACTAGTTCATATATGCATCGGAATCATACCAATTGACAGACTAGTTAAAAAAATCATCGGAATTATACCAGTTGTCATACTAGCTCATATATGCGTCAGAATCATACCAGTTGATATAGTAGTTCATTTATGCATCAGAATCATACCAGTTGACATACCAGTTCAATTATGCATCAGAAATATAGCATTTGACATACTAGTTCATATATGCATCAGAATCTTACCAGTTGACATACTAGTTCATATATACATCAGAATCATACCAGTTGACATACTGCTCAGTCTATGCGGCAGGACATACTAATCGTAATGCCCATTCAGATCGTACCGCTTGTCATACTAGTTCACGAATTTGACATTCATTCCAGTTGGTATACTAGTCGGTCTATGCACCAGTATCATAGTCAACCTCTACATCAGCAATATACCAGTTTATTCTTTAGAAAGCAGCGACTGTTTGTATTTACCCAAACACGAAAAAGCATCTGTGAATTACAAGGTAAAAAAGAAGCCGTTACAAGAGAAAAAGAAAAGCAATTGTCTGCATCAGCACCATACCAATTGGTATACTAGTCAGCCTCTGCATCAGCATTATACCAGTTGATATACTAGTTCATACATGGCCAAAAATGAGCTAAAGGCTCTGAGTTCGATTCTCGGTAAAGTTAACACAAGTTTTTTTTTCTATATTTTTTAAATTATGTTGTTTATGGTATTTTTAATTTAATTATTGAATTCAACTTGCAATGGCTCCTTTCAAATTCCGCGTTCGTCAAGTTTGATTATATAGATGAAGGCCCAATTGCATTCAACTTTGTAGGATCCACTTTCATACAAATTTTTTTGAACGTAAAGCGAAGCGAAATTTTTGCAAATGCTCAAAAACGAGGAGCGCATTTGTCAAAGTTTTATGTAATTGGGGCTTTGGAGTTGTATTTTTAGGTAAGGTAAATTAAGGTTATTTAAGGTTAAGTTAGTCGTCCACTGCGGAGTTCCGGTCCCACATATGTATATATAGATAAACGTAAGTCTTATTTTTATATCAAAAAGAGTCAAAGTAAGTCTGCTTTCATGCTGGGCCATACACTCGAGTTAAAGGAGCATTGTTAGAGTTAATTTATATTGCTGTTGTCAATATACTCAAGTTTATGCCGCAACGTAAAAAAAAATGGCGGTTATATACCAACAGGTTGTCATAACCTCTAACGAGACTTTTGCCGAACTTCTCTTCCAACTTATAGTGTGCTGCTTTGATTTCTTTCCTACAAGTTGGCGGGACCTAGTTTTTTATACCTTTCATGGACATGAAATGGTATTATAACTTTGGTCCGATATTTGTAAGTATGAGAAGAAGAAGAGATAGACCCACTAATAAGTATACCGTTATGATCAGGACGATGAGTTGATTCGATTTAGCCATGTCCGTCTGTCCGTCTGTTTGTACGCAAACTAGTCCCTCAATTTTAGAGTTATCTCGATAAAATTTGGTATGGAGGCATTATTTTATATGAGAATAATTATTCGTCGGAACCAGCAAGATCGGACCAAAACTACTCATAGCTCCCATACAATCGATTGTTCCGATAAACGGATTTCGGGCTATAACTTCTGTAATTAAAGAGCTAGTAACGTCAAATTTTGTAGGTATTGATTTTTTTATATGTGAAATATCGATGTTGAAAATCATTGAGATGAGATAAATATTTCATATAGCTCCCATACAATCGATTGTTCCGATAAACGGATTTTGGGCTATAACTCCTGTAATTATATAGGTAGGGTCGTAAAATTTCGTAACTATTGCTCTGTTAGAATGTGAAATGTCGATGTTAAAAATCAATGAGATTGGGCCAATAAAACACATCGCCCCCATACAATCGATAGTTCCGATAATTTCGGCATGAGCTAAAGTTACACAGGCTGTACTGGGGATCGAACAGTGAAAATCGTGACGCTTATTCATGAAAGGTATATAGCCTTCGGCACAGCCGAAGACAGCTTTCTTTACTTGTTTTTTTTTTTTTTAATTTACAAATCTGTGACTGTTCAAACAGTTGAATGCAGTTAGGTTAGGTTAGGTTCAAGTGGCTGCCGCAGAGGCACACTTAGGCCAGTTTTGAAAGGCCCGTTGTGATACCAGCAACACTAGGAAAGTCAGTCCTGGGACCCGGCAATATGGAAAATCCCTGAGTTGTTGGGATTTTCCACATAGCACAATCCCGGGACTGACACTCCTAAACCGACACCGTTACTCCTCCTCGAACCACTTAGTCCTTTATGTCCAGTTCAGCGATCTGGTTTAGGCTATCCAGGAAGGGAACTCCCAAAAAGCGCGTTCTCGCGCCGCTTAAGGCCGGGCAGTTGCAGATGAGGTGCTTCACCGTTTCCTCTTCCTCATCATCTTTGCAGCTCCTACAGCATCGTCGATAGGGCACATCTAGCCTTTCTTCGTGCCTACCTATAAGGCAGTGCCCAGTTAGAACACCTATTAATATAGAGATTTCTTTCCTTCTTAGGGCGTGAATGCCTCTAGATCTTTTATGATCCCATTTCGGCCAGGTTTGTTTGGATATCCGGCACCTTAGGGATTGTTGCCAACTTTCGTTGGCTTGACGGAGTGTTTACTCCTTCAGCATTAGCTTGCATAAGCCGTTTGTCGAAGGAGTTGCTGAAGGAGTACACACTCCGTCAGGCCAACGAAAGGTGGCAACAATCCCCAGGGTGCCGGACATCCAAACAAACCTGGCCAAAATGGGATCATAAAAGATCTAGAGGGATCATAAGATATCTGAATGCAGTTACATACTTCAACAAAAATTACCGTTCAAACAATCAAAATTTGATCAACTTCAGGATAACAGCACGAGATTGTTGATTTTACCAGTGCCTTTTTACCACGCTTTCTAGGGTTCACTTGTATGTTTGTTTGTTTGCTTGCTTGTATGTAAGTGACTCTCGTTCGGTCTAAGCCCCAGTGGCCCAAAAACCGTAAAATGTCCCTACAATATGGGTATCAAACGAAACGGGGAAGGCCCCAGGTCTCATTTGGACATCGACATATTTCGATAAATTTATCGATAACTGAGTTATCGATCAAAATGTGGTTGCCCGAGAACCTTAAAATTTCCCTACAATATGGCTATCTAACGAAAGGTGAAGGCCCCAGTAGTTCGATACCCTAACTATTTTATCGCCAAGTGTAAGCGATAATTCTCTTTAACGCCATTTTTATCGCTTTTCCCTATTCTCTAAGTGTTAACCACACTAAAAGTCGATAAACTGGATCAGCTGTTTTCGATAACACTTTTATTGTAGCTAGTTATCGCGAATTAATCTGATAGTCACCCTTATTACGGTTGTCAACATTGTCAAAAATAGTGTCGATGCGTCCGAATTGGTATTGCCGTCGTCAAAGTCGAAATCTTTTGGCAGCTCTTGATACTATTTTGGTATTGACGACAACAATAGTGATATTCTATTGACGGTTGTCAACATAAAAATTGTCAACACAGTTTTTGGTGACGACAAGTGCGCAATTAAATATTCTGCAGTAAAAGTTTGCTAAAATAATTCAGAATTATACCTTTTTACACACTTTATTTGTTATTAGCAGTTCCTAATAATTTTAACTCGCAACACGGCGTAGAAATTTTCTATAGGGGGGGTTTGAACCTTTGGATGCTCCGAAGGTTGTGACTTTTGACAGTTTGGTATTTGTTTACTTTAGGGGTCAACTGCTAATAAATTAGCTAAAATTATGGGAGATAGCTCAAAAGACGGGGTTTGGCCTCAGGATCACGAATCCCCAAGCGTTTTTTAATATTTTGCTTCTTTGAAGAGATATTTGCAATCAAAGTTGCAAGTTTTCATGTGGTTGTTGTAATTTTATTAGGCTGTACCTGTAGCTATCTCCCATAATTTTAGCCAATTTATTAGCAGTTGACCCCTAAAGGAAACAAATACCGACAGTTTTTATGAAAAAATTCAGCTGTTGTGAGCCAATAAACAATTGTCAAAATAAATGATCGTAGTTTTGCTATTAACACGTCAACGTCAACACATTGATGAAGTAAATACCAGAAGTGCATTCATGCGACGTTGATATTGATACGAAGTTGCAATTGATGTTGACAACCGTAATACGGGTGAGTGTTTAAAAGTGTTTATAGAAAATAATAAATTTAAATTGAAATAAAAATGTCTCTTGAGTTTGTGGCGCTTTATTTGGTGCGAACTATTGAAAATATGGAAGTGCGTTAAAGGCAAGTTAGAGAATCGTAGTTTCGTTAAGAACAAACGCCATACCCTGGCGAAAACCTAAACGCTTGGCGAGTGGTTAAAAGTTAGGGAATCAGGCTACAGGTCTCATTTGGACTGCGATATATTTCGATAAATTTATCGATAACTGAGTTATCGCTCAAAATGTGTTTGGCCGAAAACCTTAAAATTTCCCTACAATATGGCTATCAAACGAAAAGTGAAGGCCCCAGGTCTCATTTGGACATCGATATATTTCGATAAATTTATCGATAACTGAGTTCCCTACAATATGGGTATCAAACGAAAGGTGAAGGCCCCTGGTTTCACTTGGACATCAACATATTTCGATAAATTTATCGATAACTGAGTTATCGGTCAAAATGTGGTTGCTCGAAAACCTTAAAATTTCCATACAACATGGGTATCAAACGAAAGGTGAGGACCCACGTCTCATTTGGACTTCGATATATGTATTTCGATAAATTTGTCGATAACTGAGTTATTGTCAAAATGTGAGGCCAAATACCTTAAAATTTCCTAACAATATGGGTATCAAACGAAAGTGGAAGTCCAGAGGTTTCGTTTGGATTGCTGTATTTTTCGATATATTTATCGATAATTTCATAGGATATTTGACTAAAAAGTAAAAAATAAATATAGTTTAAAAAAACTAAAACTCACGCTTTTAGAGATTATTGAACTAAAAAGGGTCCCGTACGATATGTCGAAAAAAAAATGTCGAATTTCCAAGACCGAATTTAAAAAAATTTTAAAATACCGAAGAGATTTTTGACCGAAAAAAAAAAATGTCGAAAAAATGCAAATGACCGAAAAAGGTCGAAATTTGGATGCTTAATGTAAAACTTCGGAAATTTGAGTTTAACAACGTGTTTTATGACAGTATACAATTATTTATCACTTCCTTACCGCTTACCAAGAACTTTTCAACCTTTTTCCAATACAAAGTCTATTCAAATTTTCCCCTTGTTAGAGGTAACAACAGAAATATTCTCAGACATTTTCGGGCTACAAACTGCACATGTAAAAATTAAGATTGAGAATGACTTATGATTTGTACTTATTAAAAGCATAACACTAATCATTTGGTAATGATCATTTCGAGAAAGGTCCCGTTATGTTATTGAGCTAAACTATGCTGGAGTCACCAATGGCAAAAATAAATCGATGTGTCTTTGATGCGAAGTCTATGTACATTTGTTTCGCTATATATGTATATCGATGCTTCGACTTGGTTAGAAGTTTTCTAAGATGTGTATATTTTTCTAATTACGTGCATATTTTTGAACAAGGAAAAGATGTTGGTCCAATTTACTTTTGTTTTTTGACAAGTGAGAAACCGAAATAACGTTTAAACGTTCAAAATTTCGCAATTTTTATAGAAATATCGATACATCAAATATTTACGTGACTATAAAAGTCGCCAAAAATCAAAATTTTTCTGACATCTTTAAACCGGAGATTCGTTTCTGAGAGGTTGTTGTTAATTATATTGAGAAGAGATTAAGAGTTTGTGCTTATAACTTTACCGTCAGGTTTTATATTTGCTTGCAAGAGCTATTGCAAAACACTAGAAAAATAATACTCAACATTAATATATAAGATGTAGAAACAATGTAATGAATGATGTGTAAAATTCGCGCGAATTTAACACATCATACATTACATTGTTTCTACATCTTATATATTTTTTTTTCGACATTTTTTCATTCGACATTTTTTTTCGAGACATTTTTTTTTTCGACCTTTTGTGTTTTCGAGAAATTTTTTTTCGACATTTTTTTTTCGACATTTTTAGTTTCGACTTCTTTTTTTTCGACATATCGTACCAGACCCAACTAAAAAGTTGAAAATAATTTTAAAAACCCTACACAGTAGTATTGTGGAAAAAGCGAGGTCCGCTTTGTGAAATAATTTTCGTATATCGAGCGCTCGACGTTTTTCCCACATAATGCTAGTTTCTTTACTACGCTTTCATTAGCTTTACTGTACATACATTCATATGTATGTTTGCTTGTTTGTATGTAACTCTACTTCAGTCTACCCGATAGTGGCATTTGACTGTCACAAAAACCAAATGTGCCGTCAATATAGGTGTCAAAGGCTAGGAGGTTGCATTTGGACTTCGATATATTTATCGATAACTAAGTTATCGGTCATAATGCCTGCAATCTGGGTATCAAACCAAAGGGAAGTTCTACAGGTTTCTATTGGACTTTGGAATATTTCGATATATTTATCGATAACTAAGTTATCGGTCAAAATGAGGTTGTCCAATAATATTGAAAATATTTTCATGGACTATTTGACCGATCGAATAATTTATTTTTAAATTATTCTATTTTTGTTATTAACGAACAAACTGAGCAACAACTCACAAACAAACAATACCAGCTACCGTGATTGCAATTTCGTTCTTGCTAAGGAACTAGACGTACGGCTTTGTATTTGTTGTTAGAAATTTTTAATTTTGCCCTTTATAGTGGTCATTGAACCGAGGAGAAATTAGGAATTTCTGACCGCAGCGTGTCATACTAGTGACACCAACACTGCTTGTTTGATTTCGTGGGATAATTGCTACTATGTTCGTTAATACGTGTATTTTTTTTATGTTAATTTTTGTTGTATATGTAAGAATACATATCTCTTTGCCTTTTTAGATCACATAGCAGCGACATCTGTAGCTTACGATGTGTGACTAGGGCTTTTAACCTGCATCCTCTGTTACGATTTTTTTACAGCGCCACGGATCCTTGGCTAGAATATGAAAGCTTGATGTTATGGTCATGTTATTGTACTGCTGTGTGATCTAAAAAGGCAAAGAGATATGTATTCATACATATACAACAAAAACTAACATCAAAAAAATACACGTATTAACGAACATAGTAGCAATTATCCCACGAAATCAAACAAGCAGTGTTGGTGTCACTAGTATGACACGCTGCGGTCAGAAATTGTATAACAACAAATACAAAGCCGTACGTCTACTTCCTTAGCAAGATCGAAATTGCTATCATGGTAGCTGGTATTGTTTGTTGGTGAGTTGTTGCTCAGTTTGTTCGTTAATAACAAAAATAGAATAATTTAAAAATAAATTATTCGATCGGTCAAATAGTCCATGAAAAAATTTTCTACTGTACAATGACATGACCATAACATCAATTGCCTACAATATATGTAGGTATCAAACGGAAGTGGAGGACCAGAGGTTTCGTTTGCACTGCGGTATATTTCGATAAATTTATCGATTACTTCATAACACATTTAACTAAAAAGTAAAAATAAATATAGTTTAAAACAAGTAAAGAAAGCTGTCTTCGGCTGTGCCGAAGGCTATATACCTTTCATCAATAAGCGTCACGATTTTCACTGTTCGATCCTCAGTACAGCCTGTGTGAATTTAACTTTAGTTCATACCGAAATTATCGGAACTATCGATTGTATGGGGGCGATGTGTTTTATTCGCCCAATCTCATTGATTTTTAACATCGACATTTCACATTCTAACAGAGCAATAGTTACGAAATTTTACGACCCTACCTATATAATTACAGGAGTTATAGCCTAAAATCCGTTTATCGGAACAATCGATTGTATGGGGGCTATGTGAAATATTTATCTCATCTCAATGAGTTTGAACATCGATATTTCTCATATAAAAATAGCAATACTTACAAAATTTCACGTTCCTAGCTTTATAATTACAGGAGTTATAGCCCAAAATCCGTTTATCGGAACAATCGATTGTATGGGAGCTATATGAAATATTTATCCCATCTCAATGATTTTCAACATAGACATTTCGCATATAAAAACTGTAACGACAGCCTTTCACCATGCTGGCAACATATTGCAATGTTAGCTAAGTATCTAGCATAGATATTGTGCAGTAGGGCTCCATCAACAGTGCTTGTGTTACTGCTACTGTAGATAGCTTTGATGTTTGCTGTTAACAACAGAGGCAGTAACATAGGCAATGTTGGTGAACGCCTAGCAACATTCTAACTATGTTAGAAAGAAAGGAAGATATAGGATTGTTGTGTGAATGTATGAGTGTGCATTTGAGAATACGGGAAAAACGAATACCCAGATTATATGCACGTATAGAAACTTTCCCAAAAAGGTAGCTTTCCTTACCACGGCGGAAGGTATAAAAGGGTGCCGAAGTAGTCAACGGGCCAAAGTTGCGTTAAAACTGTGCCCATAAGAATGTCAAGTGAATACAAGTGTTGTGAAGTGCGCGAATTTTAAATCGACATTAAAGCCGTCCTGAGAGTATAGAAACCGCCAAAAAGTCTAAACGGTTCGCGGCAAACGTTTTCCAAATTATACTTTAGCACGGCCAGGAGCGGGCCCAACAAGCAACTTTTTTTATACATCCGAACCCAGGAAATCCCGGTAAGTCGCCCCTACCCTCATATCTCCTCCGTGTTCCCTGGCATGTTTTGCGGCGAGATTGATTCTATTTCATGGCCAATCTCCCTGACAAGCCAAATAGTAAAATTGCATCCACGTAGGTGCATCTGTACACAGATAGTTGTGTATTTGTGCATCTACGGCCAAGCAGACAAAAGAACATACTTATGTATGTTTAAATATGCTTTCCTTGTCCTTTCTCTTCATAATATTCCTCCACCTAAAATGTTACATTTTTTTGAGAATGTTCGTGCTTTTTTTATATTCAGGTTGCATTGTCACCGGGAGTACCCCCAGGGTACCGGATTTTGGCAGCAAAACGCCTAGGAAAGGCGCCTTACCTATACACATAAAACTACAACAAGCCAAACTGTATTGCAACAACATAGAGACACCGAAAGCTTTCACCGTAATTGGCCGATACATGTACCACAAAAACAACATAGAGACACTGAACACTAGCTATCCATACATTCACCACAAAAACAACACATAGACACTGATAACTAGCACAACACGTAACACCGCAACAACAAATACAGTCAAGAGTCGGTAAAATCATTTGGCGGAAAGGGTGCCAACAAACTTTGCAACAACAACAACCTCATAAGCAGCAAAAGCATCACCAACATATCCAGCAACATAATCATCACACACTCAACAACACATCCACCGGACATCCTATCGGCCACATACGCAAGGAGCGATTTTATTCCATGACATATTTTATTTTGTATTTTTTTATTTTTGAAGTTTTTATACTTAGTTTTTTTATTTAGCTTTTTTTTTATATATTGTTGTTGCGTATTATATTAATAACCATCAGCAGAGTAGCGGGTAGTAGAAGAGGGTAGTAAGAATATCTTTTGATCAAGGGACATTAGGTCATCAAGAGATCCGATTTTGAAAATTTAGGTTTGTTAGTGATTTATCAGTTTAGTTTTTTTTGATTCTGTTTCCTTTTAATAATTTTTTTTACCATGTTGTTGTTGTTGTTGTAGCGAGGTGTAGCCCTGCCTAAATGTCAGACAGGGTGACCTCGAGTGTATTGCTCTTGCCCGGGTCGATATAAGAAAACGGCCCGGGGCGTTTCGGCACGATGGGTACAGCACAAGTACTGGTACCGTTCTCGTAGAACCGGCAATACAAGAAACTAGCCGAGTAGGCTATGTAGGTCATTTAGCGTTACCCAGGGTGCACCAACTGGGAGGCGACCTAATTTTACACCTTTACACCCTTTTTTTTACCATCTTTTTACATTCTTCCATTTGTTCTTTTACACATTTCCTACTCATTTTCGATTAATATTTCTCGATAGGTTTTACGTTTTGGATTACTTTCATTGGGGGATGCGAGGTTTTATTTTTCGTCTTTCTACCTTGCATAATTTCGCACCTCGCAACTCACACCATCAGCACACCACCCAGGTTTTTTTTTTTTTGCAAATTACTTCACACATTTCCTTATAGATCCTTCTTATTTAATTTGTTAACTTTTTTTACCTTTTTTAAACTTTGTATTAATTTTCCGACCGCTATCTGCGCTCCATCTGGACTCTAAATCCGTCACCCGAATACCCGAATATTCGGTTCCGCCTAGGGCGGTTGAAGTAAATACGGGAGGGCTGCATAGGCTATGCGCAACCATCCGCGCGGCATAGGGCACTAGAGTTGTAAGGCAGGAAAGCCAAGATCATAAGCAAGCGATCTGGTTGAGTGGGCGAGAGTTCCCTATGTACAGTCACTTCTCAGAGCAGAAAACCCAGGACATCGCCATGGATCTCTGCGCAGTGGAACCACCCGGGGTTTTACCTCGGCCAAGGACTGTCACTTTCAATGTAACCCTGTCTAGTATGTTTTGTCCCATTTCGAAACTATCATCCTCCCCCCTTGCAGCAGGGCTGCAAGATATTCTTTTGTTACGGGCGGGCGTTGAGCCGAACCCCGGACTAAAAGAATGGATATGCAGTGTCTGTTGCAAAAAAATATATATTAAACGGTCGCATTCTGTGCAATGCTTCTCGTGTAAGAGATGGCTCCATAAATCTGGATGTTCAGGGCTTAACCTTAACATCCACAGACCCCGTACTTTCTTTAGTACTTTCGTGGCCCCTTGTTGTTTGCGCCGTCGGGCGTCCCGCGGTAAGCGCCGTTCAAGCGCACCCCTACCGCCACCTTCTAGTAGCAATACTAATAATAATAATAATAATGTCTTAACGACTAGCAGCATTTCTGCTATACCCGCCACACAAATTCCAGACTGTTGCTCGTGCCTTATGGCGTCAACATCACGCGCAGCAGCTCAACACTCTTGCTCCCACCGGAGCAGTTTAGACATGAGCAAATCCGAGCATCAGTCTCTGTCTGTTTCTTTGTTACACCCCCCCTCCCGTTTACACGTGAGTCAGGATCAACATATTCTTGCACCTGTCTCGACGTGTACTGTTTGTCGGCAAAGATTATACACGCTCGCGTCATCGGTCAAATGCAATAACTGCTTAGGCCAATGCCACGTACATCTATGCTCTGGGCTCGCTAACAGGAATCTTTGGACGGATGCGTTCATCGCACCATGCTGTAACACGCCTCAACCTACGACGCCAGCCAACCCGGTTACACCAGGTCCACAGCTAACTAGGCTGAGGCACAGCCTTGGTCTTCGCCTACCAACACCTGGGCGAACACATCCGTCTCTCACGCCTTTGGTTAACTCGACATCGACCCCACCGGCGCACTTCCAAATCTTACAGCACAACTGTAACGGATTAACTGGTAAGATCGCAGAGATAACTAATTTGATGACGCAATATGACATAAAACTTGCCGCAATCCAAGTAACCAAGCTCAGTCCAAGGTCGGACCTCATTACCTATGGCGGATATAACATTCACCGGAAAGACCGTCATAGAGTAACAGGAGGTCTGGGAGGTGGTCTAGCGTTCATAACGCACAACTCTGTACAGTATCATCTATTTGATACCGACATCGAAGGAACGGATGATGTCTTAGAAAGCCAAGGTATTACCATCCGTACAGGAGATGTCGATCTGCAAATCATTAACATCTACATACCCCCTGTCTCAAGTTGCCCCACCGGTTATCACCCCGACATTAGCTTGCTATTACGAGGAGATAACCGTGTGATCCTGGGCGACTTCAATGCGCACCACGACATGTGGCACTCAAACTTGCCAGCAGACAGTAGGGGGCATGTACTCGCAGAACAAATAGATGATACGGCTTTCTGTACATTGAACGGAGACGCCCCAACGAGAGTATCGGGTAACTGCTATAGTTCGCCAGATATTTCTATCGTAAGTGCAGGACTATTGAACAACACCAATTGGCGACCCATACTCACGTTGGCGTCTGACCATCTCCCAATAGTCATTACCATCGAACGACCGACGGACTTTATAACACCTGAGCATGGTACATACATCAACTTTACCAAGGCGGACTGGGACAGTTTTCAGACATATACGGACGAATCCTTGGCTGCTCTTTCCATTCCTACGGACGTACGCAAAGGCGAACGAGACTTCCGCAACATCATTGACTTGGCCTCTAGACGCTTCATTCCTGCGGGTCGAATATCCCGAATAAGACCAAATTTCCCCGCGGAGGCAGCGGCCATGGCTAGAGAAAGAGATGAAGTGCGAAGTCTCAATCCCGCAGACCCCCGTATAAGGGATCTCAACGCGGAAATTCGTAGGTTGGTCGATAAACACAAACTGGCCAAATGGAAACAACACCTAGAGCAATGCAACCTCTCTGACGGTGTTGGCAAATTATGGACTACGGTCAAAGCTCTATCTAATCCAACACAACACAAGGATAAAGTAGATATTACTTTCGGTGACAGGGTGAAGAAGGACCCTAGGGGATGTGCGAACTCCTTCTGTAGACAATTTGTACTACATTCCCCACCCGATAGAGCTAAACGTAGAACCATGCGACAGGCGCGTAAATACAAAAACCAAAACACGCCCATTGTCATCACTGCCTCAGAGGTCAAGGAAGCCATCAGACAGGCTAAGCCCTCAAAATCCATCGGCCCCGACGGCATTGCCATGAAGATGCTGAAACATCTAGGCCAGGAGGGACACAAATACTTAGCGGCTCTATTCAATCTTTCACTGAACACTTTCGTCATTCCTGAAATATGGAAAAAGGCGAGAGTGGTTCCATTATTAAAACCTAGAAAGCCGGCAAACATAGGCGATTCATATCGCCCTATATCACTTTTGTCGCCGGTAGTGAAGACGCTAGAGTCCATTTTGCTCCCGTATTACACCGCAAATCTGCACCTGGCTAATCATCAACATGGCTTCCGTAAGCTGCACAGCACCACCACCGCACTCAATGCCATTACAACGCAAATAAATAGCGGTCTAAATCAAAACCAACCAAATCACAGGATTGTGTTAGTGGCACTTGACTTGTCGAAAGCTTTTGACACAGTCAACCATGCCACTCTCATACAAGATCTATTAGAAACACAAATACCTGATGGGTTAAACAGATGGACCGCTAATTACTTGAATGGGCGGCAGGCGTCGGTCAACTTTAGAAACGCAACATCAAAACCAAGACGAATTAGACAGGGGGTGCCACAGGGTGGTGTCCTATCCCCGACACTGTTTAATTTCTATCTATCGAAGATGCCCCCACCACCAGAGGGTGTCTCCGTCGTTTCTTATGCTGACGACTGTACAATAATGGCGACGGGGAAGGGCCCCTATACTGATGAACTCTGTAATAAAATCAACGGTCACCTCTGCGACCTTTCCAGGTTTTTCACAGAGCGAGATCTGACGATTTCTCCGACTAAATCAACGGCGACGCTTTTTACGACGTGGACGCACCAGGTGAGAAATGAATTAGACATTTTCGTTGACGGCACTAAGCTACCAACTGTCAGCCACACAAAGTTATTAGGGATGACATTGGATAATACTTTCTCATTTGCTGGTCATGTGTCTGCAATGGTCTCAAAGGTACGTGGTCGCAACAAGATCCTCAAGTCACTTGCCGGCAGTACTTGGGGAAAAGACAAAGAAACGTTGCTGACTGCATATAAGGCCATTGGCCGACCAGTCTTTGACTATGCTGCACCCATATGGTCGCCTAATGTACATAACACCAACTGGACGAAGTTAAAAGTCTGCCAAAATACTGCCATCAGAACTGCTACGGGATGTCTCCTCATGTCTTCCGAGTCTCACCTCCATCAGGAGGCAAAACTGCTCAATGTAAAAGAGCATGCGGAAATGCTGAGCAAGCAATTCCTTCTGAACTGCCACAAGCCAGCACATCCAAACCGTCATCTTTTGGACATAGATCCGCCCCCGAGAGACATAAGGAAACATCTCCGTAAACATTATGATGAGATCCGGCATCATATTACCTTGCCGTTTGATCTGCAGAATCATAAGCGGGCTCTAACCGACATCCACACCGAGTTGGTAGATACTTTTGTCGGATCTCTACCTGTGAACCCCGTTCTGAACAGTCCTCCACCGGATATTGCTGAAGAAGAACGCACCTTACCAAGGGAGACAAGAGTTACCTTGGCACACCTTAGGTCTGGATATAGTGTAAGGTTAAACTCCTACTTGTCCAGACTTAATGACACAATCTCAAACACATGCCCTGCATGTGGTAGGACCCCCCATGATACTCTACATCTCTTCAATTGTTCATTTGAACCTACTCTTCTAACCCCTCTGTCCCTCTGGACAAACCCTGTTGAAACTGCACGTTTCCTTGGACTCCCCTTAGAAGAGCTTGATGAAGATCTTCGGAATGATCATACACTCTAGACAGGGCAATGCATTGTTAACAACAACAACAACAACAACAGTGGGCGAGAGTGGTCATCGTGCGCATGACCAAGTGCTAGGAGTTAATATATATGTATGCAAATTACTCTTCTTTTCAGCACAGGTACTCTGCAGTGGCGCCATTGGAGCAGTGACTTGGTGAGTAATTACTCGATACGTATATATGTCTGTGTGTATGCACGTATATTGAGCGCGTAATCCCACCTTACTCCCAAGGTAGCCAAAGGGACTAGCGACAAAAAAAAAAAGAAAAAAATAAAACGAAAGAATATACGTACATACATAACTATCCTAGACACACAATCTCACGCACACAAAAACACAAGTCTCAATTCACATGTTTTTTTCTTTCAATTTTTTTTTCGTTTACATTTTTCCATACATAACTACACTTGTTGAAATCGAAATCTGGGTCAGTGGGACAGCGATCAGCTGATCAAAAGATCAATGACCGCTACATTAGGGAGTCTTAGAATTTAACTTTTTTTCACCTTTTTTATTTTTTTTTATTTTTATCATATTTTTTTTGTCGGTTTGAATTATACTCATCAGGAAGTTAAACTAGTATATAAATTTTTATTATCTTTTTTTTTTTTTCCTTTTGTTTTTGAATTTTATACATAAGGTAGTTAGGTTAAATACTATTTAACTTAAGGCTGAGAGTAATTAGTAATTAAGTTTGTTTATTTTTGTAATTTTGCTTTACATCCTTTTGCCTTTATTTTATTATTATTAGTAAGTAAGTTTTTTTCTTTGTATTTTTGCCTTGCTTTTTTTTTTTTTGGTTTAGTCATTGCATTTTTTTTGCTAGTTTATAACATCTTATATAAATCCAATTACCTATAGATATATAAGAAATTTAAATATGAATGGATTTTGAAGTTTGTGCAGCTAGATACGAGATAGATATAGGATTTATTTAGGAATTGTTTTATTAAATAAAATTATAATGTATGACTGAAATAAGGTTCCTTGATTGCTAATATGCAGGGCTAGATATTTCATTTTGGTGTGGGTGTTGCGCTTGCGCGCGCACGGATATGTGAGGGTTAGTACTAGGGAAAATGACTAGTTGACCGACGTATAGACTTGAGTCAGGCTTGGGGGCACTGTAAGTAATTAGGAGTCAGCACAGTGCCCATGGTTTCGTGCAAGTTGCACGGAAGCGGGTGGGAAGGCTCCACCTGACAGGACAGGCCTCTCCCTTATCCTTATACTTTCTCATGCCTTTTTCTTGCGATCTTTCCATACCTGCATACCTGCTTGCCACCACTCCTCACCCAACAAACTACCAGCTACATAACAATGGCGCCCAACGTTGATAGCCCACTTAGTTTAATTTTCATTTTTACCATAGTTTCTAATTTTATTTCTTTCAGTAATTAAATCATCAACTTCTTGCATTTGTTTTTTTTTTTTTGCTTTTCTATTATCCTACTTATCTATCTCTATTTGCTCTAATTTCCTTCTTTGACTAGTACAGGGACCGTCATGATGGCATCGCTATTGGGATTTATCCTGACAGCTTGTGGCATCATGACAAATAGATTAGGAGAAAGCCGAGTGATCATACCAGGGTTCCCTCCTTGGGTGTTAACCCGAGTAGGTGGTACTTGGTATGGCACACAGCTAGAGACGGACGCTAGGTAGGAGATCGTGACGACCTAGTTCAAGCTACCTTACCGATGATCCAGCATTATCGGTAAGTGAGGTTTGCAACAAGTCGCCACGATGAGAGTAGGGAGGTGCGGCATCCACATTTCGTGATTTGTCACCGGGCGTGTAGTGCCACACCTAAAGGACAGTACAAGGACTGAAAAGGGACTCGACGATCAATAGATACGGACCTATCACCTTCACAGAATCTTCGCCAAGGCAGCACCACACACACCAATACACATACATACATATTTTTTTAAACCACATTTCTTACTAAAGTCTACCTTTTGAATTAGTTTTTTTTTAATACAGATCGAAATTTTTTTTTAGTACTACAGAATATAGATACATATATTCATATATACATAGATAATACTTTTAATTTGAATTAGTTTTAAACATATTGGTTTATCAATCCATATACCATTCTCTAGTTTGGTTGCAGTCATATTTAGCATAGTTTTTTGGTTACACAGTAAGTGAGTTAGCTGATATCTAAAAGTACAATACACACACACACATAAACACATAATTATTTTCTAATTACATATTATTATTACTTCACATTATATATTCGTTCTTCTTATACACATATAAAATACATGCATACTTTCTAAATTTGAATTTTTATTGTCTTCTTACTTTTAATACTTTTCTATATTTTTTTCTGGGAATTTGAATTTTTCTATGTTTTTTTTTATTTTTATTCATTATCTTAAAATTTTTTTTTTATTTATTTGCTTTAATATCTTTTCTTTTTAATTTTCTTTAATATCTTTTTATAACTTTCTTTTGGAATTTTGAATTTTCTTGAATTTTCTTGTTGTTTGCATTAGGCGGCGATATATGAACAAAGACCTCCTTTAATAGCTTTCGACTTTGTTCTTTCGGATAGCTTTGTGGTAAAATCCTCCGACATCTTCACATTACATTTGAATATTTTTGTAACAATAATTTGTTTTGGGGATTGGTGAATGTCTGCTAAAGACAAGGAAGCGGATCAGGATTTGGTGGATAGGGTACCAGGTGGTCTAGGGATTTTGAACACTAATAGGCCGGTTACGCGTAGCCAATCGAGGGCGATTGAACAGAGGGAACTTGAAAATTTAGTGGTTGGATCTGTGTTTAACCAGATCGACACAGGGATTCCGCGTGGAGTCAACTTTGTCCCGGCTGACTACCTCAATCGGTGCACGTCCCGGATTTTTTCGTCCATCGACCCCGACCGAATCCATAGGGTGACGTTCGCAACCGGACTGTCATTGAAGGAAAGCAACAATAGTTTGAACTTCTCGCAAAAAATCGATCTCTTGTGTCAAATGTCCGACACTGAGGAGATGGGTGCTGTGGGAGGCGAAGTGGCACCAGGGGATCCACAAGCTGCGATTCCGGGTTCCGGCGTTGGAAATCCGCCTGCGACTGGGGCAGCCAACTCGATGTCGAACGTGGAGCAACTGAGCCGAATGATGGCGATGATGGCGCAACAGCAAGATTTGGTGTCTCAGATCGCATCAGAAGTGAGAAGTATTAAAACCAACGTTGGGAACCTTAGTGGTCGTATGACTGAAATGGAGACCACCGTGCATCCTCTGGGCAACCAACCAACCGGAGCATCCACTCCAGAACGCCAAGCTGGCGGAACTGCTGGTCGTGCCAGTGGACAATCGTGTAATCAGACCTCAGTGGGGACACAAGACACAAGAGATCCGATTGCCACTCCAAGGTGGAAGAAGTTAGACTTGGAGAAGTGGCATATAAAATTTGACGGAACAAATAAAGGGATGAGCGTCGAGAGTTTCATCTTCCGGGTTGAAAGAATGCGAGAACAACACAACATCACCCACTTCCAGCTTTTCACGGACTTTCATTGTCTGGTTTCCGGCGGTGCCTTGAAGTGGTATTGGCAGATTCTCGAGGATCATGCCGGCGATCCCAAGTTTGGGTACCCCGAATTGAAAGCCGAGCTGCTGAGCCATTTCAAGACCGCCGAGTCCGACTATGAAATAATCCGTGAAATAATGGAACGGAAGCAGCAACCCGGCGAAATTTTCGACGACTTTTATGGGGAAATTCACGATATGACTTTCCGCTTACGGACGCGAATCCCGGAGAAGGAATTGGTTGGCATTATTAAGGGAAATCTCAAACCGTACCTGGCCAACTTGACTTTCGCCCTAAAAATGGACTCTCTGGCGGATCTCAAGGCTGAGTGCAGGAGAGCCGAAAAACTAATGAAAGAAAATAAGAGTAGGAGTAGGGCCGTGAATGAGTTAGAGTTTGAGAATGAGGTGAAAATAGAAGCCTTTAGCAGAAAACCCCAACACCAGTCCCAAGTCCAACAACAAACTCCTGTAAATCCCAGTGTTCCAACTTCATCCGTTAGTCCTAATGTGTCCAAGTCCACTATAAATTCCTTTTGTGCGTCACCGTTCCACCTGATGTTGTGTTTTTCGTGTGGCATGCCAGTGGATTTCTTTGAGAAAAACCCGGCAGAAGCACAAAAGCCAAATAAATGTTCGTCCCCGTTTCATGCTATGTTTTGTTTTGCCTGTGGGAGTAATTCGTCCTTTTGTGTCTTCAAACCCAATAAGGGAAACCCGAAGCTGGCAGAGATAACCGGGGACTCCAGCCAGGAAACCCACAACCCGGCCACACAGAATTAAAAATACTAAAGAGGGTTGAAAATGAGGTTAAAGTTGTGAAGCCAGTAGAAAGAAGGGAGGAAAGAGAAAGAAAAAGCTTACATCAACGTAAATTAGAATACGACGAAGCGAGGCGGCGGATATTTTGCGAAAGTATGAATCTGAAGAAGAAGAATAGAAGGAATTTTGAAAAAATAAAGAAAATGAGAGAGAAGAAGAAGTATTTTAGACATTTACGTAGCAAGATAGTTGCAACAATAGTAACTGTGAAAGGAGACAATCGATTTTTCGCGAAAACACAGATAGGAGGTCATGAGGTCCTGGCTCTCTTGGACTCAGGGGCGAGTGCCTGCTGCTTAGGAAAGGGCTCAGCGGCACTTCTGCGCGGTAGAGAGGCCTTGATTATGCCAATCAAGGGTCAAAATATCCGGACGGCGAATGGGGAAGAAACCGCCGTGGTGGGGGTAATAAAGCTACCTGTTTTGTGGGATAGTGTCACAAAAGAACTTGAATTTTTAATAGTACCTGTTTTACAACAAGAAGTCTATTTAGGTGTTGATTTCTGGCAGGCTTTTGGAATGAGTGTTGTGAGTAAGGGTGTGAATGTGGCTAATAATGTTGCTAGTATGGCGGAACTCGTTCCCGCTGAAGGTGACCTGTCTTTCGACGCCGTTCAACATGTTTTAACGACGGAAGAGAGTAACATGTTGGAGCGTGTAAAAGCCCAATTCCCATCTTTCGCGGTATTAGGGTTAGGCCGAACAGACAAGGAAGAGCATGTCATCGAAGTTGTCGACGAGAATCTGCCAGTTAAGCAACGTCATTATCCGATTTCGCCGGCCATCCAAAAACTTATATATGCGGAGCTGGACCGAATGCTGAGTATGGGAGTTATAGAAGAGTCCAATAGTAGCTGGAACTCACCAGTGTCACTAGTGATCAAGGGCCCTAAAAACAGGCTATGTTTAGACGCGCGTAAAGTCAACGAACGTACAATCAAGGATGCGTACCCCTTACCCCACATTGATGGAATCCTAAGTAGATTACAAAACACCAGATACATCTCCGCGATTGATCTGAAAGACGCTTTCTGGCAGATTCCCCTCGAGTCGAAATCACGCGAGAAGACAGCCTTCACTGTCCCGGGCCGACCCCTATACCAATTTACTGTCATGCCTTTCGGGTTGTGCAATGCAGCACAACGAATGTGTCGTCTTATGGACAAGGTCATTCCGGCCGCTTTACGTGAGTGTGTCTTTGTCTACCTTGATGATTTGTTAGTTTGTTCGATAGATTTTGAGTCCCATAAGTGTTTATTGGAAAAGGTCGCTCGGTGTCTTAGGGAGGCTAGGCTAACAATAAATGTTGAAAAAAGCAAGTTTTGCTACAAAGAGGTGCGATATCTTGGGTACGTAGTCGGAGATGGTTGCATTAGGACGGATGCCAATAAGGTGGCAGCCGTGAGGGACTTTCCTACGCCTAAAACCCCGAAGCAACTTCGACGGTTCCTGGGCATGTCGGGCTGGTACCGACGCTTCATCCAGGACTATGCGACTATTGCAGCTCCGCTGCACGACTGCCTCAAGAAAGACACGATAAAGAAGTTTACAATGACGGACGAGGCCATGCAATCATTTGAGAAGCTCAAACAGAGCTTGATTTCAGCGCCGGTACTTACGCACCCGGACTTTAGCAGGCGTTTTTATATACAATGTGACGCATCGACTGACGGAGTGGGCGGGGTGTTGTTCCAACTAGACGATGACCAGAACGAAAGACCTATTGCCTACGTGTCGGCAAAACTGAACAAAGCACAGAAGAACTATAGCATAACTGAATTAGAATGCTATGCTGCCATAGTAAGCGTAAAGCGTTTTCGGCCATATGTGGAAGGAACCCCGTTCACCATCATAACTGATCATGCCAGCCTCAAATGGCTCATGAACCAAAAAGATTTATCAGGAAGGCTAGCAAGATGGAGCCTGAAACTTCAAGCATATGATTTTAATACTGAGCATCGGAAAGGTGCGCAGAACGTGGTTCCCGACACATTATCACGTATGCACATGGACGAAATACGAACGAATGACCGTGCGATAGACATATGCCTTGAGTCACCGTATTTTGAGTCGGAGGAGTACAAAGAACTTCGAAAAACGGTGACCGAAAATCAAGAAAAGCTCCCCGACCTATGTCTATCGGACGGTTTCGTGTACAAACGGACGCAATTCGACAGGGGGGACGATCTCCTAGCGGACCAGACCTACAAGCTTTGGGTTCCGTCGGAATTGCGACCGGGGCTAGTGGAAATGTCTCACGGCTCACCTTCTGCTGGCCATGGTGGCATACACAAAACCCTATCCCGACTACGCCAAAAATATTATTGGCCAGGCATGGTGACTGATGTATGCGCACATGTAAAAGATTGTGAAACCTGCAAGATAAATAAGACACAAAATATATTCAGACAACCATTAATGGGAAAGCAAAAACTCACCGAACGACCTTTCCAACGTCTGTTTATTGATTTTATGGGTCCTTATCCTCGTAGTAGTGATGGTAATGTGTATGTCTTTGTGTGTTTAGACCATTTTTCAAAATTTGTATTCTTAGAACCCATGAGAAAGGCAACTTCAGCTGCTGTAATTAAGTTTTTGGAAAGAGATGTTTTCCACATATTCGGCGTGCCCGAATATGTCCACTCAGACAATGGAAAACAATTTGTATCTGAAACATTCAAAAACTTCTTAGAAAAGTACGGCACAAAACACGTAAAAACGGCATTTTATTCGCCTCAGAGTAACGCCGCGGAGAGAGTAAACCGATCTGTGTTACAGATTGTCCGGTCCTTTATAAAGGATAACCAGAAAAACTGGGACAAATATGTTACTGACGCCGCATTTGCCCTCCGCAGCGTTGCACATTCGGCCATTAACATGTCACCGTACTATGCCACTTTCGGTATGCCTATGATACAGCATGCTGCATCATATGAGCTATACCGAAAGTTAGGCGCATTAAAGGATATGGATGTTGAAGTTGTGGATACAAAGGACCAGTTACAACTATTACGAAACAAAATAATGAAGGAGCTGAAGTTGGCCCATGAAAAAAGTAGAAAAGTTTATGATACTAGAAGTAGAGATGTCAAGTTTCAAATAGGACAAGTGGTATACCGCCGAAACTTTAAACAAAGTTCCCAAATCGAAAGTTACAATGCCAAGTTGGCACCAAAACAAGTTAGGTGCATAGTCCTAAATGTCATAGGAAACTCGATGTATGAACTTGGCGATAGTAATGGGAAAAAGATCGGCGTATACCACGCTAAAGATATTTTTGCAAAATAGATACGTGTTTTTCGTAGTGTTAGCCCTCATGTTTATGTTTCTTGTTGTTGTATTTGCTTTTATGTATAAATGTATCTTTCAGTGTTTATGTATATTATAAGTTTGTTGTTTATTGACGCATGTAATTATTAACAATTTTTTTATTTTTTTATTTATTTATTTAATTTATTTATTTATTAACTGACGTAGGCAATTATTATTACCTGACTACCTTTTTTATTTTTTTTTCTAACTGACGTATGAATTTATTTCTTAATTTGATTATTTTTGCAATTATTATTATTTATTTATTTACTTGACTAATACCTAATGCTGTGATATTTTATTAATTTAGTTTTAACCTTCTATCTGTGATATTTTATCCATATCTCATAGATACTTAGAGTATCTGCATCCCCAGTGATTTAGTATAAGTAGTATAAAAGTAGAAATAGCTCTGTGATTTAGGTTGTAAGTAGTTAACATGATGTACATTAGATAGATTAAGCCCGGCATTGAGTCGTGGGTCGAGGCCACACGTTGGACGCAAGGGAATTGTGGGTTATAGGCTGCGTTGAAACCTTTTTTACGCACACGCTCCATAGTGCAGGCACCATCGGCGGTTGCGAGCCTGTAACGACAGCCTTTCACCATGCTGGCAACATATTGCAATGTTAGCTAAGTATCTAACATAGATATTGTGCAGTAGGGCTCCATCAACAGTGCTTGTGTTACTGCTACTGTAGATAGCATTGATGTTTGCTGTTAACAACAGAGGCAGTAACATAGGCAATGTTGGTGAACGCCTAGCAACATTCTATCTATGTTAGAAAGAAAGGAAGATATAGGATTGTTGTGTGAATGTATGAGTGTGCATTTGAGAATACGGGAAAAACGAATACCCAGATTATATGCACGTATAGAAACTTTCCCAAAAAGGTAGCTTTCCTTACCACGGCGGAAGGTATAAAAGGGTGCCGAAGTAGTCAACGGGCCAAAGTTGCGTTAAAACTGTGCCCATAAGAATGTCAAGTGAATACAAGTGTTGTGAAGTGCGCGAATTTTAAATCGACATTAAAGCCGTCCTGAGAGTATAGAAACCGCCAAAAAGTCTAAACGGTTCGCGGCAAACGTTTTCCAAATTATACTTTAGCACGGCCAGGAGCGGGCCCAACAAGCAACTTTTTTTATACATCCGAACCCAGGAAATCCCGGTAAGTCGCCCCTACCCTCATATCTCCTCCGTGTTCCCTGGCATGTTTTGCGGCGAGATTGATTCTATTTCATGGCCAATCTCCCTGACAAGCCAAATAGTAAAATTGCATCCACGTAGGTGCATCTGTACACAGATAGTTGTGTATTTGTGCATCTACGGCCAAGCAGACAAAAGAACATACTTATGTATGTTTAAATATGCTTTCCTTGTCCTTTCTCTTCATAATATTCCTCCACCTAAAATGTTCCATTTTTTTGAGAATGTTCGTGCTTTTTTTATATTCAGGTTGCATTGTCACCGGGAGTACCCCCAGGGTACCGGATTTTGGCAGCAAAACGCCTAGGAAAGGCGCCTTACCTATACACACAAAACTACAACAAGCCAAACTGTATTGCAACAACATAGAGACACCGAAAGCTTTCACCGTAATTGGCCGATACATGTACCACAAAAACAACATAGAGACACTGAACACTAGCTATCCATACATTCACCACAAAAACAACACAGAGACACTGATAACTAGCACAACCCGTAACACCGCAACAACAAATACAGTCAAGAGTCGGTAAAATCATTTGGCGGAAAGGGTGTCAACAAACTTTGCAACAACAACAACCTCATAAGCAGCAAAAGCATCACCAACATATCCAGCAACATAATCATCACACACTCAACAACACATCCACCGGACATCCTATCGGCCACATACGCAAGGAGCGATTTTATTCCATGACATATTTTATTTTGTATTTTTTTATTTTTGAAGTTTTTATACTTAGTTTTTTTATTTAGCTTTTTTGTATATATTGTTGTTGCGTATTATATTTATAACCATCAGCAGAGTAGCGGGTAGTAGAAGAGGGTAGTAAGAATATCTTTTGATCAAGGGACATTAGGTCATCAAGAGATCCGATTTTGAAAATTTAGGTTTGTTAGTGATTTATCAGTTTAGTTTTTTTTGATTCTGTTTCCTTTTAATAATTTTTTTTACCATCTTTTTACATTCTTCCATTTGTTCTTTTACACATTTCCTACTTATTTTCGATTAATATTTCTCGATAGGTTTTACGTTTTGGATTACTTTCATTGGGGGATGCGAGGTTTTATTTTTCGTCTTTCTACCTTGCATAATTTCACACCTCGCAACTCACACCATCAGCACACCACCCACGTTTTTTTTTTTGGCACATTACTTCACACATTTCCTTATAGATCCTTATTATTTAATTTGTTAACTTTTTTTACCTTTTTTAAACTTTGTATTAATTTTCCGACCGCTATCTGCGCTCCATCTGGACTCTAAATCCGTCACCCGAATACCCGAATATTCGGTTCCGCCTAGGGCGGTTGAAGTAAATACGGGAGGGCTGCATAGGCTATGCGCATCCATCCGCGCGGCATAGGGCACTAGAGTTGTAAGGCAGGAAAGCCAAGATCATAAGCAAGCGATCTGGTTGAGTGGGCGAGAGTGGTCATCGTGCGCATGACCAAGTGCTAGGAGTTAATATATATGTATGCAATTTACTCTTCTTTTCAGCACAGGTACTCTGCAGTGGCGCCATTGGAGCAGTGACTTGGTGAGTAATTACTCGATACGTATATATGTCTTTGTGTATGCACGTATATTGAGCGCGTAATCCCACCTTACTCCCAAGGTAGCCAAAGGGACTAGCGACAAAAAAAAAAGAAAAAAATAAAACGAAAGAATATACGTACATACATAACTATCCTAGACACACCATCTCACGCACACAAAAACACAACTCTCAATTCACATGTTTTTTTCTTAAAATTTTTTTTTCGTTTACATTTTTCCATACATAACTACACTTGTTGAAATCGAAATCTGGGTCAGTGGGACAGCGATCAGCTGATCAAAAGATCAATGACCGCTACATTAGGGAGTCTTAGAATTTAACTTTTTTTCACCTTTTTTTATTTTTTTTATTTTTATCATATTTTTTTTGTCGGTTTGAATTATACTCATCAGGAAGTTAAACTAGTATATAAATTTTTATTATCTTTTTTTTTTTCCTTTTGTTTTTGAATTTTATACATAAGGTAGTTAGGTTAAATACTATTTAACTTAAGGCTGAGAATAATTAGTAATTAAGTTTGTTTATTTTTGTAATTTTGCTTTACATCCTTTTGCCTTTATTTTATTATTATTAGTAAGTAAGTTTTTTTCTTTGTATTTTTGCCTTGCTTTTTTTTTTTTGGTTTAGTCATTGCATTTTTTTTGCTAGTTTATAACATCTTATATAAATCCAATTACCTATAGATATATAAGAAATTTAAATATGAATGGATTTTGAAGTTTGTGCAGCTAGATAAGAGATAGATATAGGATTTATTTAGGAATTGTTTTATTAAATAAAATTATAATGTATGACTGAAATAAGGTTCCTTGATTGCTAATATGCAGGGCTAGATATTTCATTTTGGTGTGGGTGTTGCGCTTGCGCGCAGCCTATAACCCACAATTCCCTTGCGTCCAACGTGTGGCCTCGACCCACGACTCAATGCCGGGCTTAATCTATCTAATGTACATCATGTTAACTACTTACAACCTAAATCACAGAGCTATTTCTACTTTTATACTACTTATACTAAATCACTGGGGATGCAGATACTCTAAGTATCTATGAGATATGGATAAAATATCACAGATAGAAGGTTAAAACTAAATTAATAAAATATCACAGCATTAGGTATTAGTCAAGTAAATAAATAAATAATAATAATTGCAAAAATAATCAAATTAAGAAATAAATTCATACGTCAGTTAGAAAAAAAAATAAAAAAGGTAGTCAGGTAATAATAATTGCCTACGTCAGTTAATAAATAAATAAATTAAATAAATAAATAAAAAAATAAAAAAATTGTTAATAATTACATGCGTCAATAAACAACAAACTTATAATATACATAAACACTGAAAGATACATTTATACATAAAAGCAAATACAACAACAAGAAACATAAACATGAGGGCTAACACTACGAAAAACACGTATCTATTTTGCAAAAATATCTTTAGCGTGGTATACGCCGATCTTTTTCCCATTACTATCGCCAAGTTCATACATCGAGTTTCCTATGACATTTAGGACTATGCACCTAACTTGTTTTGGTGCCAACTTGGCGTTGTAACTTTCGATTTGGGAACTTTGTTTAAAGTTTCGGCGGTATACCACTTGTCCTATTTGAAACTTGACATCTCTACTTCTAGTATCATAAACTTTTCTACTTTTTTCATGGGCCAACTTCAGCTCCTTCATTATTTTGTTTCGTAATAGTTGTAACTGGTCCTTTGTATCCACAACTTCAACATCCATATCCTTTAATGCGCCTAACTTTCGGTATAGCTCATCATGGCATACCGAAAGTGGCATAGTACGGTGACATGTTAATGGCCGAATGTGCAACGCTGCGGAGGACAAATGCGGCGTCAGTAACATATTTGTCCCAGTTTTTCTGGTTATCCTTTATAAAGGACCGGACAATCTGTAACACAGATCGGTTTACTCTCTCCGCGGCGTTACCCTGAGGCGAATAAAATGCCGTTTTTACGTGTTTTGTGCCGTACTTTTCTAAGAAGTTTTTGAATGTTTCAGATACAAATTGTTTTCCATTGTCTGAGTGGACATATTCGGGCACGCCGAATATGTGGAAAACATCTCTTTCCAAAAACTTAATTACAGCAGCTGAAGTTGCCTTTCTCATGGGTTCTAAGAATACAAATTTTGAAAAATGGTCTAAACACACAAAGACATACACATTACCATCACTACTACAAGGATAAGGACCCATAAAATCAATAAACAGACGTTGGAAAGGTCGTTCGGTGAGTTTTTGCTTTCCCATTAATGGTTGTCTACAGTGGCCAGACACGCGGCAAAGCGCGTGGTGTAGGATTCGTGGTGGGAAAGAGACTTCGCCGCCAAGTATTAGCGTTCACTCCTGTGAACGAGCGTCTCGCTGCGATCCGCATCAAGGCGAGGTTTTTCAACATAACATTTATCTGCGCCTATGCGCCGACTGAGGAGACGGACGACGCAGAGAAGGACTCCTTCTACGATAAACTTGAACAGACTTATGATCGCTGCCCACAGCATGATATCAAAATCGTGCTCGGCGACTTTAATGCCAAGGTGGGCAAGGAAGGAGTCTTTGGTCCCACAGTTGGAAAATTCAGTCTCCACG
Source organism: Campiglossa producta (assembly GCA_964058755.1). Taxonomy (NCBI): domain Eukaryota; kingdom Metazoa; phylum Arthropoda; class Insecta; order Diptera; family Tephritidae; genus Campiglossa; species Campiglossa producta. The sequence continues at coordinate 110,373,583 of CAXKVI010000001.1, read as the reverse complement.
ATATAACATCCCCCAACGGCACTAGGTTGATTGACCTCGCCGCTGCTCGCAATATGGTCATCAGTAGTACCAGGTTCCAGCATAAGCGAATACACCAAGCCACATGGCTGTCCCCTGATCAAAGAACTAGAAACCAGATTGATCATGTCTTGATTGACGGCAGACATAGCTCCACCGTTCTGGACGTGCGTACACTGCGTGGTCCCAATATTGACTCTGACCATTATCTTGTCGCAGCCAAGATACGCACACGCCTCTGTGCAACGAAGAAAGTGCGCACAGTAACGGAAGGAAAGTTTGACGTCGAGAAGCTGCGCATGACACAGACAGCTGATAATTTCACAACTCGACTCTCACACCTGCTAGCAGAGGGCAATCCTCGACCTAACGATGTAACCGAGCAATGGAAGCATATCTCTCACTCATTGCGTACCGCCGCTGAGGCCACTATAGGGTTCCAGCGAGCCCGCAAGAACAACTGGTACGATGAGGAATGCAAAACTGCCTCGAAAAAAAAGGACGCTGCCTACAAGGAGACGTTGCGAACGGGCGCAACCCGCAGTGTATGGCAACAATATCGTGAGGCAAAGAAGGAAGAGAGACGCCTTTTCAGAAAAAAGAAAAGTGAGGCCGAAAGGCGTGAGTGTGAGGAGCTTGAGATGCTGGCTGGCAGGAATGATGCCCGAAAATTCTATGAAAAGATCCGGCGGATGACGGAAGGTTTTAAGACCGGGGCAAGCTCCTGTAAGGACAATAATGGCGACCTGGTAACCGACGTACAAAGTGTACTTAAATTATGGAGGGAGCACTTCTCCTCACTGCTAAATTGCGAGGGAGACGTCGAACCCGATACCCTAATCCCTGACGATGGAAAAGTCGTCCCACCACCTGACTATGATGAAGTGAGGATAGCTATATCCCGGCTCAAAAACAACAAAGCGCCTGGAAAAGACGGACTACCCGCCGAGCTGTTCAAACGCGGAGGCGAAGAGCTGGTAAAAAGCATGCATCAGCTCTTATGCAGAATATGGTCAGACGAATGCATGCCTCCGGATTGGAATTTAAGTGTGCTTTGCCCAATCCACAAGAAAGGCGATCCCGCTAACCGCACCAACTACCGCGGAATTAGTCTTCTTAATATCGCATATAAGGTTCTTTCTAGCGTGTTGTGTGAAAGGCTGAAGCCCATCGTAGACAAACTGATTGGACCTTATCAGTGTGGCTTTAGACCTGGTAAGTCTACCATCGACCAGATTTTCACGATACGCCAAATCCTGGAGAAGACCCATGATAAGAGAATCGACACTCACCATCTCTTTGTCGATTTTAAAGCCGCTTTTGACAGCGTAAAAAGGAGTTGCCTGTATGCCGCCATGTCTGAATTTGACTTCCCTGCAAAGCTTATACGGCTTTGTCAAATGACGTTGAGCAATACCAACAGCTCCGTCAGAATTGGGAAGGACCTCTCTGAGCCATTTGAAACCAAACGAGGCTTCAGACAGGGCGACTCCCTTTCGTGCGATTTCTTCAATCTGATGCTGGAGAAGATAATTCGAGCAGCAGAGCTAAACCGCAATGGTACAATCTTTTACAAGAGCGTGCAATTGCTGGCGTATGCCGATGATATTGATATCATTGGCCTTAACAACCGCGCCGTAAGCGCTGCCTTCTCTGGACTGGATAAGGAAGCGAAAAAAGTGGGTCTTGCCGTGAACGAGGACAAGACGAAGTATTTGCTGTCATCAAAGAAAGAATCGGCGCACCTGCGCCTTGGCAGCCATGTCACTGTTGATAGTTACAAATTTGAAACTGTGAGGGACTTCGTCTATTTGGGAACCAGTATCAACACCGAAAATAATATCAGTCTAGAAATCCAGCGGAGAATCACTCTTGCAAACAAGTGCTACTTTGGACTGAGAAGGCAATTGAGAAGTAAAGTCCTCTCTCGAAGAACAAAGATCACGCTCTATAAGTCTCTCATCATACCTGTCCTGATGTATGGCTCAGATTCATGGACAATGTCAAGAGAAGATGAGATGGCCCTTGGAGTATTTGAGAGAAAAGTTCTCCGGAAGATTTATGGTCCTTCCCGTGATGCCAACGGCGAGTATAGAAGGAAATTTAACGATGAGCTGTACGAGCTCTACGCAGATCTGACCATAGTCCAGCGAATTAAAGCCCAAAGACTCCGCTGGCTGGGCCATGTTATGCGAATGGACAAAGAAGCTCCAGCACAGAAGGTTTTCCTATCGTCGCCTGAATTCGGCAGCAGAGGAAGGGGGAGGCCTCGACTGAGATGGAAACAACAGGTGGAGGATGACTTGAACTCCCTTGGGGTTTCCAATTGGCGTCCGTTATCGCTAAAAAGGAATGACTGGCGTGCTTTGATACGAAACGGCCAAAATCGCTTAGGCGGTTAAGCGCCAATAAATGATGATGATGATTAATGGTTGTCTGAATATATTTTGTGTCTTATTTATCTTGCAGGTTTCACAATCTTTTACATGTGCGCATACATCAGTCACCATGCCTGGCCAATAATATTTTTGGCGTAGTCGGGATAGGGGTTTGTGTATGCCACCATGGCCAGCAGAAGGTGAGCCGTGAGACATTTCCACTAGCCCCGGTCGCAATTCCGACGGAACCCAAAGCTTGTAGGTCTGGTCCGCTAGGAGATCGTCCCCCCTGTCGAATTGCGTCCGTTTGTACACGAAACCGTCCGATAGACATAGGTCGGGGAGCTTTTCTTGATTTTCGGTCACCGTTTTTCGAAGTTCTTTGTACTCCTCCGACTCAAAATACGGTGACTCAAGGCATATGTCTATCGCACGGTCATTCGTTCATATTTCGTCCATGTGCATACGTGATAATGTGTCGGGAACCACGTTCTGCGCACCTTTCCGATGCTCAATATTAAAATCATATGCTTGAAGTTTCAGGCTCCATCTTGCTAGCCTTCCTGATAAATCTTTTTGGTTCATGAGCCATTTGAGGCTGGCATGATCAGTTATGATGGTGAACGGGGTTCCTTCCACATATGACCGAAAACGCTTTACGCTTACTATGGCAGCATAGCATTCTAATTCAGTTATGCTATAGTTCTTCTGTGCTTTGTTCAGTTTTGCCGACACGTAGGCAATAGGTCTTTCGTTCTGGTCATCGTCTAGTTGGAACAACACCCCGCCCACTCCGTCAGTCGATGCGTCACATTGTATATAAAAACGCCTGCTAAAGTCCGGGTGCGTAAGTACCGGCGCTGAAATCAAGCTCTGTTTGAGCTTCTCAAATGATTGCATGGCCTCGTCCGTCATTGTAAACTTCTTTATCGTGTCTTTCTTGAGGCAGTCGTGCAGCGGAGCTGCAATAGTCGCATAGTCCTGGATGAAGCGTCGGTACCAGCCCGACATGCCCAGGAACCGTCGAAGTTGCTTCGGGGTTTTAGGCGTAGGAAAGTCCCTCACGGCTGCCACCTTATTGGCATCCGTCCTAATGCAACCATCTCCGACAACGTACCCAAGATATCGCACCTCTTTGTAGCAAAACTTGCTTTTTTCAACATTTATTGTTAGCCTAGCCTCCCTAAGACACCGAGCGACCTTTTCCAATAAACACATATGGGACTCAAAATCTATCGAACAAACTAACAAATCATCAAGGTAGACAAAGACACACTCACGTAAAGCGGCCGGAATGACCTTGTCCATAAGACGACACATTCGTTGTGCTGCATTGCACAACCCGAAAGGCATGACAGTAAATTGGTATAGGGGTCGGCCCGGGACAGTGAAGGCTGTCTTCTCGCGTGATTTCGACTCGAGGGGAATCTGCCAGAAAGCGTCTTTCAGATCAATCGCGGAGATGTATCTGGTGTTTTGTAATCTACTTAGGATTCCATCAATGTGGAGTAAGGGGTACGCATCCTTGATTGTACGTTCGTTGACTTTACGCGCGTCTAAACATAGCCTGTTTTTAGGGCCCTTGATCACTAGTGACACTGGTGAGTTCCAGCTACTATTGGACTCTTCTATAACTCCCATACTCAGCATTCGGTCCAGCTCCGCATATATAAGTTTTTGGATGGCCGGCGAAATCGGATAATGACGTTGCTTAACTGGCAGATTCTCGTCGACAACTTCGATGACATGCTCTTCCTTGTCTGTTCGGCCTAACCCTAATACCGCGAAAGATGGGAATTGGGCTTTTACACGCTCCAACATGTTACTCTCTTCCGTCGTTAAAACATGTTGAACGGCGTCGAAAGACAGGTCACCTTCAGCGGGAACGAGTTCCGCCATACTAGCAACATTATTAGCCACATTCACACCCTTACTCACAACACTCATTCCAAAAGGCTGCCAGAAATCAACACCTAAATAGACTTCTTGTTGTAAAACAGGTACTATTAAAAATTCAAGTTCTTTTGTGACACTATCCCACAAAACAGGTAGCTTTATTACCCCCACCACGGCGGTTTCTTCCCCATTCGCCGTCCGGATATTTTGACCCTTGATTGGCATAATCAAGGCCTCTCTACCGCGCAGAAGTGCCGCTGAGCTCTTTCCTAAGCAGCAGGCACTCGCCCCTGAGTCCAAGAGAGCCAGGACCTCATGACTATCTGTGTTTTCGCGAAAAATCGATTGTCTCCTTTCACAGTTACTATTGTTGCAACTATCTTGCTACGTAAATGTCTAAAATACTTCTTCTTCTCTCTCATTTTCTTTATTTTTTCAAAATTCCTTCTATTCTTCTTCTTCAGATTCATACTTTCGCAAAATATCCGCCGCCTCGCTTCGTCGTATTCTAATTTACGTTGATGTAAGCTTTTTCTTTCTCTTTCCTCCCTTCTTTCTACTGGCTTCACAACTTTAACCTCATTTTCAACCCTCTTTAGTATTTTTAATTCTGTGTGGCCGGGTTGTGGGTTTCCTGGCTGGAGTCCCCGGTTATCTCTGCCAGCTTCGGGTTTCCCTTATTGGGTTTGAAGACACAAAAGGACGAATTACTCCCACAGGCAAAACAAAACATAGCATGAAACGGGGACGAACATTTATTTGGCTTTTGTGCTTCTGCCGGGTTTTTCTCAAAGAAATCCACTGGCATGCCACACGAAAAACACAACATCAGGTGGAACGGTGACGCACAAAAGGAATTTATAGTGGACTTGGACACATTAGGACTAACGGATGAAGTTGGAACACTGGGATTTACAGGAGTTTGTTGTTGGACTTGGGACTGGTGTTGGGGTTTTCTGCTAAAGGCTTCTATTTTCACCTCATTCTCAAACTCTAACTCATTCACGGCCCTACTCCTACTCTTATTTTCTTTCATTAGTTTTTCGGCTCTCCTGCACTCAGCCTTGAGATCCGCCAGAGAGTCCATTTTTAGGGCGAAAGTCAAGTTGGCCAGGTACGGTTTGAGATTTCCCTTAATAATGCCAACCAATTCCTTCTCCGGGATTCGCGTCCGTAAGCGGAAAGTCATATCGTGAATTTCCCCATAAAAGTCGTCGAAAGTTTCGCCGGGTTGCTGCTTCCGTTCCATTATTTCACGGATTATTTCATAGTCGGACTCGGCGGTCTTGAAATGGCTCAGCAGCTCGGCTTTCAATTCGGGGTACCCAAACTTGGGATCGCCGGCATGATCCTCGAGAATCTGCCAATACCACTTCAAGGCACCGCCGGAAACCAGACAATGAAAGTCCGTGAAAAGCTGGAAGTGGGTGATGTTGTGTTGTTCTCGCATTCTTTCAACCCGGAAGATGAAACTCTCGACGCTCATCCCTTTATTTGTTCCGTCAAATTTTATATGCCACTTCTCCAAGTCTAACTTCTTCCACCTTGGAGTGGCAATCGGATCTCTTGTGTCTTGTGTCCCCACTGAGGTCTGATTACACGATTGTCCACTGGCACGACCAGCAGTTCCGCCAGCTTGGCGTTCTGGAGTGGATGCTCCGGTTGGTTGGTTGCCCAGAGGATGCACGGTGGTCTCCATTTCAGTCATACGACCACTAAGGTTCCCAACGTTGGTTTTAATACTTCTCACTTCTGATGCGATCTGAGACACCAAGTCTTGCTGTTGCGCCATCATTCGGCTCAGTTGCTCCACGTTCGACATCGAGTTGGCTGCCCCAGTCGCAGGCGGATTTCCAACGCCGGAACCCGGAATCGCAGCTTGTGGATCCCCTGGTGCCACTTCGCCTCCCACATCACCCACCTCCTCAGTGTCGGACATTTGACACTAGAGATCGATTTTTTGCGAGAAGTTCAAACTATTGTTGCTTTCGTTCAATGACAGTCCGCTTGCGAACGTCACCCTATGGATTCGGTCGGGGTCGATGGACGAAAAAATCCGGGACGTGCACCGATTGAGGTAGTCAGCCGGGACAAAGTTCTGGTTAAACACAGATCCAACCACTAAATTTTCAAGTTCCCTCTGTTCAATCGCCCTCGATTGGCTACGCGTAACCGGCCTATTAGTGTTCAAAATCCCTATACCACCTGGTACCCTATCCACCAAATCCTGATCCGCTTCCTTGTCTTTAGCAGACATTCACCAATCCCCAAAACAAATTATTGTTACAAAAATATTCAAATGTAATGTGAAGATGTCGGAGGATTTTACCACAAAGCTATCCGAAAGAACAAAGTCGAAAGCTATTAAAGGAGGTCTTTGTTCATATATCGCCGCCTAATGCAAACAACAAGAAAATTCAAGAAAATTCAAAATTCCAAAAGAAAGTTATAAAAAGATATTAAAGAAAATTAAAAAGAAAAGATATTAAAGCAAATAAATAAAAAAAAAATTTTAAGATAATGAATAAAAATAAAAAAAACATAGAAAAATTCAAATTCCCAGAAAAAAATATAGAAAAGTATTAAAAGTAAGAAGACAATAAAAATTCAAATTTAGAAAGTATGCATGTATTTTATATGTGTATAAGAAGAACGAATATATAATGTGAAGTAATAATAATATGTAATTAGAAAATAATTATGTGTTTATGTGTGTGTGTGTATTGTACTTTTAGATATCAGCTAACTCACTTACTGTGTAACCAAAAAACTATGCTAAATATGACTGCAAACAAACTAGAGAATGGTATATGGATTGATAAACCAATATGTTTAAAACTAATTCAAATTAAAAAGTATTATCTATGTATATATGAATATATGTATCTATATATTCTGTAGTACTAAAAAAAAATTTCGATCTGTATTAAAAAAAAACTAATTCAAAAGGTAGACTTTAGTAAGAAATGTGGTTTAAAAAAATATGTATGTATGTGTATTGGTGTGTGTGGTGCTGCCTTGGCGAAGATCCTGTGAAGGTGATAGGTCCGTATCTATTGATCGTCGAGTCCCTTTTCAGTCCTTGTACTGTCCTTTAGGTGTGGCACTACACGCCCGGTGACAAATCACGAAATGTGGATGCCGCACCTCCCTACTCTCATCGTGGCGACTTGTTGCAAACCTCACTTACCGATAATGCTGGATCATCGGTAAGGTAGCTTGAACTAGGTCGTCACGATCTCCAACCTAGCGTCCGTCTCTAGCTGTGTGCCATAACAAGTACCACCTACTCGGGTTAACACCCAAGGAGGGAACCCTGGTATGATCACTCGGCTTTCTCCTAATCTATTTGTCATGATGCCACAAGCTGTCAGGATAAATCCCAATAGCGATGCCATCATGACGGTCCCTGTACTAGTCAAAGAAGGAAATTAGAGCAAATAGAGATAGATAAGTAGGATAATAGAAAAGCAAAAAAAAAAAAAAACAAATGCAAGAAGTTGATGATTTAATTACTGAAAGAAATAAAATTAGAAACTATGGTAAAAATGAAAATTAAACTAAGTGGGCTATCAACGTTGGGCGCCATTGTTATGTAGCTGGTAGTTTGTTGGGTGAGGAGTGGTGGCAAGCAGGTATGCAGGTATGGAAAGATCGCAAGAAAAAGGCATGAGAAAGTATAAGGGAGAGGCCTGTCCTGTCAGGTGGAGCCTTCCCACCCGCTTCCGTGCAACTTGCACGAAACCATGGGCACTGTGCTGACTCCTAATTACTTACAGTGCCCCCAAGCCTGACTCAAGTCTATACGTCGGTCAACTAGTCATTTTCCCTAGTACTCACCCTCACATATCCGTGCGCGCGCAAGCGCAACACCCACACCAAAATGAAATATCTAGCCCTGCATATTAGCAATCAAGGAACCTTATTTCAGTCATACATTATAATTTTATTTAATAAAACAATTCCTAAATAAATCCTATATCTATCTCTTATCTAGCTGCACAAACTTTAAAATCCATTCATATTTAAATTTCTTATATATCTAAAGGTAATTGGATTTATATAAGATGTTATAAACTAGCAAAAAAAATGCAATGACTAAACCAAAAAAAAAAAAAGCAAGGCAAAAATACAAAGAAAAAAACTTACTTACTAATAATAATAAAAGAAAGGCAAAAGGATGTAAAGCAAAATTACAAAAATAAACAAACTTAATTACTAATTATTCTCAGCCTTAAGTTAAATAGTATTTAACCTAACTACCTTATGTATAAAATTCAAAAACAAAAGGAAAAAAAAAAAAAGATAATAAAAATTTATATACTAGTTTAACTTCCTGATGAGTATAATTCAAACCGACAAAAAAAAATATGATAAAAATAAAAAAAAATAAAAAAAGGTGAAAAAAAGTTAAATTCTAAGACTCCCTAATGTAGCGGTCATTGATCTTTTGATCAGCTGATCGCTGTCCCACTGACCCAGATTTCGATTTCAACAAGTGTAGTTATGTATGGAAAAATGTAAACGAAAAAAAAATTGAAAGAAAAAAACATGTGAATTGAGAGTTGTGTTTTTGTGTGCGTGAGATTGTGTGTCTAGGATAGTTATGTATGTACGTATATTCTTTCGTTTTATTTTTTTCTTTTTTTTTTTGTCGCTAGTCCCTTTGGCTACCTTGGGAATAAGGTGGGATTACGCGCTCAATATACGTGCATACACACAGACATATATACGTATCGAGTAATTACTCACCAAGTCACTGCTCCAATGGCGCCACTGCAGAGTACCTGTGCTGAAAAGAAGAGTAAATTGCATAAATATATATTAACTCCTAGCACTTGGTCATGCGCACGATGACCACTCTCGCCCACTCAACCATATCGCTTGCTTATGATCTTGGCTTTCCTGCCTTACAACTCTAGTGCCCTATGCCGCGCGGATGGATGCGCATAGCCTATGCAGCCCTCCCGTATTTACTTCAACCGCCCTAGGCGGAACCGAATATTCAGGTATTCGGGTGACGGATTTAGAGTCCAGATGGAGCGCAGATAGCGGTCGGAAAATTAATACAAAGTTTAAAAAAGGTAAAAAAAGTTAACAAATTAAATAAGAAGTATCTATAAGGAAATGTGTGAAGTAATGTGCAAAAAAAAAAAAACGTGGGTTGTGTGCTGATGGTGTGAGTTGCGAGGTGCGAAATTATGAAAGGTAGAAAGACGAAAAATAAAACCTCGCATCCCCCAATGAAAGTAATCCAAAACGTAAAACCTATCGAGAAATATTAATCGAAAATGAGTAGGAAATGTGTAAAAGAACAAATGGAAGAATGTAAAAAGATGGTAAAAAAAATTATTAAAAGGAAAAATCGGATCTCTTGATGACCTAATGTCCCTTGATCAAAAGATATTCTTACTACCCTCTTCTACTACCCGCTACTCTGCTGATGGTTATAAATATAATACGCAACAACAATATATAAAAAAAAGCTAAATAAAAAAACTAAGTATAAAAACTTCAAAAATAAAAAAATACAAAATAAAATATGTCATGGAATAAAATCGCTCCTTGCGTATGTGGCCGATAGGATGTCCGGTGGATGTGTTGTTGAGTGTGTGATGATTATGTTGCTGGATATGTTGGTGATGCTTTTGCTGCTTTTGAGGTTGTTGTTGTTGCAAAGTTTGTTGGCACCCTTTCCGCCAAATGATTTTACCGACTCTTGACTGTATTTGTTGTTGCGGTGTTACGTGTTGTGCTAGTTATCAGTGTCTCTGTGTTGTTTTTGTGGTGAATGTATGGATAGCTAGTGTTCAGTGTCTCTATGTTGTTTTTGTGGTACATGTATCGGCCAATTACGGTGAAAGCTTTCGGTGTCTCTATGTTGTTGCAATACAGTTTGGCTTGTTGTAGTTTTGTGTGTATAGGTAAGGCGCCTTTCCTAGGCGTTTTGCTGCCAAAATCCGGTACCCTGGGGGTACTCCCGGTGACAATGTGCGCGCACGGATATGTGAGGGTGAGTACTAGGGAAAATGACTAGTTGACCGACGTATAGACTTGAGTCAGGCTTGGGGGCACTGTAAGTAATTAGGAGTCAGCACAGTGCCCATGGTTTCGTGCAAGTTGCACGGAAGCGGGTGGGAAGGCTCCACCTGACAGTACAGGCCTCTCCCTTATCCTTATACTTTCTCATGCCTTTTTCTTGCGATCTTTCCCCTTTTTGAGTTTTATATCTTTTACTTTTGTCCTTTTACTTATTCCCATCACATGCAGGTATGAACTCTCTTTTTGTTCTTGTGGCTGTAGGTGAGGGTGGTGGAAAGTACCCCGCCCCACGCTGACGAGCTAGCCTGGGATGCAAGCATACCTGCTTGCCACCACTCCTCACCCAACAAACTACCAGCTACATATGGAATGTCCTTCCAACCTCTATCTTTGCGCCCTTGTAGACTTCACCCAGCTTAGCAGCTGCTGCCTTGTACAGTGCTACGGTTTTTGCATCCTCGCATGCGAGTAATTTAATCTGACCCTGGTGCCAACCCGCATCCGATACTCGCGCCGAACTACCCGGAAACTCTGGAGCAACATTGAGAAGAATGTTGCCGAGTTCATTTCGCACGTAACGCCACCGGTCCTTAGGGATGGCCAGACGGTCATTGCCTCGGTCAAGGACGCCTATAAGGATCCTGTCCTTGGTTACCTCAGCAAAGCTTAGTTTGCCCGCTCCAGGGGTATTGAAATGCCGTAAACGAGTCGATTGACATGAATGAATTGAATCTTTATTTAGTAAAAACTTAGCCTATTTATAGTAATTCTTAACTCTAACCCTGACGTAAATATTCTTATTTACTAGATACATATTTACATCTATGTCTTACAAACTAAACCTAAGCAAGGCACACACTTGCCCACATGCACATGCATTCATATGTGCATAGCTCGGTACCTTACTCAAGGCATATGTCAGTGCAATCACTCATACTAACATATCTAACGTGGGACTGCGAGTAATGCAGTCACACACATATGTACGTACACTAAGCATGGAGACGCTGGCAGTGCTGCCGCACATATCTACATATATAGAGCCAGCGTATACAATTGATACAACTCCATGACTTGTGCTGCAAATATACTTAGCGTGTGAAAATGTTTACGTTGCAGAATGTTTATCAAATCCACAGCTAGCCGCTTAGAAGTCAGCTTGTGACTTTGTTGTTGTTAGTGAGTTGCTCTGACATACTACAGTATTCTGATGCCGCTTGGGAGGGGGATTTAACTCCAGGTCCGATCTCTGGCGCTTGAAAGGGTTAACTTTTAACCTCTTTGGCATGTAAGAATTTTGGAAATCCGGTATCACAGCTTTCGCTAGCTCTACCGATTTACTGGAATTCGGCGACAGCGATTCCTGCGGTACCCCTTCATACCTCTTCAGGATCTTTGCAGCCAATCTTTTCTCGTGGTATGTGAAGCGGCGGGGAGATGTCTCCTGGGAGTGCGGACCCGTAGTTGCCATCGCGGTCGCTCTCCTTGCCGAAATCTCAGTTGCAGCTTCCTTCTCCTTCGAAACTCCGAGGCCAGGTCGTGAGACCACTGCCACAGACGTAAAGATACTGGTTTTCATATCAGCGGTTGATGGGAGTTTAGCATCCGCCGTTGTCCGCTTAGTTGCGTTGGCAACCGCACTGGTGCTAGCTCCCATCAAGTCAATCTTAGTCGATAGAGGGTTGGTTGACCGACTCGTAGTTGCCATCGCTGTCGATCCCCCCTTGATTGTGGAACGGAGGTTGTCCTCCGGCGTTGTTGTTGCTTTCTCGCCTGTTCCCTGTACCCTTAACAGTAGTATTGTGGAAAAAGCGTGGTCCGCTTTGTTCCATAATCTTCGTTTTTGATTTAAATTATTTTTACCTTTTTAGTGCAATATTCTTTAAAAGCGCGTGTTTTCGCTTTTTAAACTATATTTTGGTTTTTACTTTTTAGTTAAATATGTTATGAAGTAATCGATAAATTTATCGAAACATACCGCAGTGCAAACGAAACCTCTGGGCCTCCACTTTCGTTTGATACCAATATTGTAGGCAATTTTCAATATTATTGGACAACCTCATTTTGACCGATAACTCAATTATCGATAAATATATCGAAATATTCTAAAGTCCAATAGAAACCTGTAGAACTTTCCTTTTGTTTGATACCCAGATTGTAGGCATTATGGCCGATAACTTAGTTATCGATAAATATATCGAAGTCCAAATGCAACCTCCTAGCGTTTGACATCCATATTGATGGCACATTTCAAGGTTTTTGTGACAGTCATATGCCACTATCGGGTAGACTGAAGTAGAGTTACATACAAACAAGCAAACATACATATGAATGTATGTACAAGTAAAGCTAATGAAAGCGTAGCAAAGAAACTAGCATTATGTGGGAAAAGCGTCGAGCGCTCGATATACGAAAATTATGGCTTTTTCCACAATAGTACTGTGTAGGGTTTTTAAAATTATTTTCAACTTTTTAGTTCAGTAATCTCTAAAAGCGTGAGTTTTAGTTTTTTTAAACTATATTTATTTTTTACTTTTTAGTCAAATGTCCTATGAAATTATCGATAAATAAATCGAAAAATACAGCAATCCAAACGAAACCTCTGGACTTCCACTTTCTTTTGATACCCATATTGTTAGGAAATTTTAAGGTATTTGGCCTCACATTTTGACAATAACTCAGTTATCGACAAATTTATCGAAATATGTCGATGTCCAAATGAAACCTGGGGCCTTCACCTTTCGTTTGATACCCATATTGTAGGGAATTCTTTAGGTGTTTGGGCAATCATATTTTGACCGATAACTCAGTTATCGATAAATTTATCGAAATATGTCGATGTCCAAGTAAAACCTGGGGCCTTCACCTTTCCTTTGATAGCCATATTGTAGGGAATTTTTTAGGTTTTTGGGCAATCATATTTTGACCGATAACTCAGTTACCGATAAATTTATCGAAATATATCGAAGTCCAAATGAGACCTGGGGCCTTCACCTTTCGTTTGATAGCCATATTGTAGGGAATTTTTTAGGTTTTTGGGCAATCATATTTTGACCGATAACTCAGTTATCGATAAATTTATCGAAATATATCGAAGTCCAAATGAGACCTGGGGCCTTCACCTTTCGTTTGATAGCCATATTGTAGGGAAATTTTAAGGTTTTCGGGCAACCACATTTTGATCGATAACTCAGTTATCGATAAATTTATCGAAATATATCGATCTCCAAATGAATCCTGGGGCCTTCACCTTTCGTTTGATACCCATATTGTAGGGAAATGTTAAGGTTTACGGGCAACCACATTTTGACCGATAACTCAGTTATCGATAAATTTATCGAAATATGTCGATGTCCAAATGAGACCTGTAGGTCGATTCCCTAACTATTTTATCGCCAAGTGTTAGCGTTAATTCTGTTTAACGCCATTTTTATCGCTTTTCCCTATTCTCTAAGTGTTAACCACACTAAAAGTCGATAAGCTCGATCAGCTGTTTTCGCTAACACTTTTATTGTAGCTAGTTATCGCGGATTAATTTGATGGTGTTTAAAAGTGTTTAAGAGAAAATAATAAATTTAAGTTGAAATAAAAATGTCTTTTGAGTTTGTGGCGCTTTATTTGGTGCGAAATATTAAAAATATGGAAATGCGTTAAAGGCAAGTTAGAGAATCACAGTTTCGTTAAGAACAAACGCCAAACCCTGGCGAAAACCTAAACGCTTGGCGAGTGGTTAAAAGTTAGGGAATCGGGCTACTGGGGCCTTCACCTTTCGTTTGATACCCATATTGTAGGGAAATTTTACGGTTTTCGGGCAACCACATTGTGAGCGATAACTCAGTTATCGATAAATTTATTGAAAAAATCTATTCTCAACTTTTTCTCAGATTTTGTTTATATAACAGAATGATTTGTTGAACTATAATAATTAAAATTGGATTTCGTTCCGTTATGCTTAATTTGAGAAAGGTTTAGAAATTCTATTTTTCTAAATTTGAAAATAAACGAAAATTCCATAATAAAAATTTGCCCTTTAGTTTCAGAATGCTATGAGGAGTTACTTGAGATGCTTTTGCTAAAACTAAACTTGGCCCTTTTCAAACTAACAAAAGGGTATGCAATCAGTTGTTTAGTCCTTAATGGTTTGTAATAAATTGTCCACTATTAAGCAGTCTTAAAAGATATTCTCTAAAAATAAGCAGGTAGTTTATGCTTAGTTTAAATGCCTGAATTGTTTTACCACGTATATGTGTTTTCCCATGATAATCGTGTCTTTAAAATATTTTCTTCCATTTATGGATAAACATTTTATTTGGTACATTTCTGAAGGCCATTAGCTATGGAAAAAACCTTAAGCAACACTGCAATAAAAAAATTAGGAATGCATATATTAACGCCGTCAGAGGCATGACAATTGCACTAACACATACAAAAATTTCAAAGAGTCTGTCCAAAAAGCATAAAGAATAAAAGCCCAACAAACACCAAAAACTCAACGTTTGAGGAAATATCTATTCTCAACTTTTTCTCAGATTTGGGTTATATAACCAGCAGGCGAATTCCAGAAATGTCCATCTCGTAAATGCTAAAATATGCTAAAATGCTTAAGCAAATGAACTTTCAGAATTTTAGGAGATGACGCTTTTTTGCGATTCTGATCCACAAGCCGCCTAGCTATGATAATAGTGCGATATCTGCACTATAGATGGCGCGCAGGCATCACTGCAAGATGTCAATTTAGTTGTGATCCTTTACAACTCAGAAAAAGCCAGCAGTAAACCGAAACGCCCGAAGTTACTTGCTACTAATCCCTTACTTTTCAGCGTTACTCTACTTTTTTAATTACAAAATAAATTCCATTTTCGGTAAAAAGATTTGTGTTTGTTTAATAAAGTCGGTTAAGAACAGATTTTAAATTGTTATATACACCTTAATTTAATTATTTATTGAGTTTTTCTCTATAAAATTGTTATACGGAAACAAAAAATGTTTTTTAGTTATAACTTTTAAATGATAAATAATATTACTTTTGTGACTCCGGACTATGATTTCTGGGACTGAAACTCGACTATATTCCTCTCCCGACTTTTTGCGACGTGTTTTTTGCAGTTTTAGTAGGATGGAAAAAAATAAAATTTCCAAAATTATGGGCAAATACATAATTAAATATCAATTTTTCTAATAAATTACACATATTTATTGTTTTTGAGTAATTTTAGGGCCTAAATCAACATAGTTCTACCCTTTTTCCTATTTTTTTGCGTTTTAGCAACAACTTTTTTTCGTTGCCAAAATTTGCCAGCTTATGGAGAAAATTGGAGATTTTACGAGATGGCTAAAATTGCAGAGTCGCAAATTTAGCTTTGTATCTGTCAAAACCAGCTGAGCTACGTTATCTGATTCATTTGGCGTTCATCGCTTAAATATGCCAAAAAATGAAGCAAAGATGGAGATTTATAGAGATTTTCTTTCACTGGAATCGCAAAAGTCGCTAAAATTTGGCAAAATGAATTTAGAGATTTTAGGAGATGGAAATTAAGCATTAGCGAAAACTGGAATTCATGTACAGATTATTTAATTAAAACAAATATTAAATAAAATTTAACTGCATGAATGAAAGCCCGCTCGGCTCAGTTTGAGAAAAGTTTGAAAATTCTTTGGCTCTCAATTTTAAAATAAAGGAAAATTCCATTTTAAAAATTTTGCACTTCACTTTGCGAATGCTATTAACGGTTTTTTGAGGTGCGCTTCTGATTTGAGAGTAGCATTGATCCTTAAATGCACCTCAAACTGAGATTTCATTAAAATGTTTGTTGGGAGATAATGGCTTTTCGCAAGTTATTGTCTATATTAGTTACATTAGTACCTAATTTGGTACATACAAATTCCTGTCGGTATACCTTCTTCGAATATGCCATACAAAATACATATGTATTCAATGCACTTCCTAAATGCCTTCGTGAATTATTCACGCCATATATGTATGCATACGTATATGAAGATGAACGGCAAGAAGTACGTTCATATATAGATTCGAGAAGGCATTTATGTTTAATGCACGAATGCATTCATGAACGTGAACGGTGGGGATTTTTTTATACGTTCTTATTTACGAACGAGAATGCAATTTTTTTTAATGTTCATGTTCGTGAATGCGAATGCAAAAGAACGTACTTGAATCTTCATAAATGAATAATTCCGAACCCTGATTTTTTGGATTAATATTATATTTTAGAGTTTACATACAGGGCGGCCGCCGTGGTGTAGCGGTTAAGTGTTCGGCCTTCTACACCAAGTCGTGGCGGTTCGATGCCCGGCAAAAGTAACATCAAAAATTATTTAGAAAAACTATTTTTCTAAACGGGGTGGCCCCTCGGCAGTAGTTTGGAAAACTCTCCGGGTGTATTTCTGCCATGAGAAGCTTCTCAGCAAAAAATTCATTTGCTTTGCAAGTGCCGTTCGGAGTCGGCAAAAAACTGTAGGTCCCGCCAACTTGTAGGAAAACTCAAAAGCAACACACCACAAGTTGGAAAGAGAAGCTAAAAGTCTCGTTAGAGGTTATGATAACCTGTTGGTGCATCGCCGCCATTAGTTTTTTTTTTCATACAAATTTATTTGAAATATAAAAAAACTGAAGCTTATTATCAGCAACCTGTAAAAATGTTGTTGCGCTTAGTTTCTCTTCCATTTGCGGTGTGCTTTGAGTTTTTCTTACAAATTGCCGCGACCTACAGTTTTTATCCGCAGCATTTTCGAGGTAAAAACACTCCCGAATACTGGTGCAGGTAGTATGTAGTGGTGTAGCGGTTGTGTGTTCAGCCTACTACACCAAATAATCGGGTATCAATACCCGACAAAAGCAACATCACAAATTATTTAGAAAAATAACTTTTCTAAGCGGGGTCGCCATAATAATAATACCAAAAAAAAAAAATAGATAACCAAAATGCATAAATTAATACTACGTAGAAATCAAATGTTAAGAGAGAATAAGATACTTTTTTAATAATAAAAAGTGAGTCCGAAATACCAAAAGTGTCTGAATGAGAGTTATAACTTTCACACAAACACTGGAATGGCTCGTGTAATTAATATTTGGTTCTGCATTGCTTCATAGTTTAAAATGTCTTAACGCTCGGGAGGGAATATTAAAGTTAAGTTGTTTCAAAAAAAAGGGCTTGAAATCCACTCGTTTGGGAGTTTACACATGAATATTACACCTAGCAATTCCCTACTACTAGCAAGGGTAGAGAAAATGATGACTTTCAAGCGATTTGTGTAAGGTGAAAGGTTACATGAAGGATCCCACCGTATAACTATTAATGCAAAAACTAAGAACTGTTTTTGAATTGATTCTAGCTTATCTATATGAACTTGATAACGCGGATTTCAAATGATCGAGCCATATTCTAATATTGATCTAACTAAAGTAGTAAAAAAGGTCTTAGTAAAACAGTATAATCGCAAAAAAGTACACCAATCCGTTCCAAGGGTGTTTTACTTTTCCGAATTATTTACTTTTCTAAGGGGTTTTCGAATTTGAAAAAAAAAACACCGAAAAAATATAAACTTATTTGCATCACTCACTTTTACTGATTTGCAATGATTTTGTTTGCTTTGTTGACATTTTTTAGCACACTTACTATGAACTACTCACAATAAGTTTTTACATAGAAATTCGGAAAATTTATAGCAATAAGGGGAATCCTTACACAAAGGCTAAAACACCTATGGCCTTATTAGCAGTAGCCTCGATATGAGGATTGAAACTAAGTTTACAGCTCATCATCACACCCAAGTCAACAAAAATATAAACGTGTTCAAGAGTATGATTGTTTATCGTATAAAAGCTGGCTGCAGAGTTCCACGAAAAAAACATGAGTTTACATTTTGCCAGATTGGACAGGGAAAGTATACCACTATTTTTAGGCACAGTAAAACAATTGAAATTTCACAGAAATTAATGATATTTAAAAAAAAAATACGTTTTTTGTAGTTGTATTAAGCTAAATAACGCCAAAAATAAAACTAAATGAAGAAGATTTACTAGATAATTTTTTGCGGTTTTAATCACAGTCGTCCCAAGGACTTGATTTTTCGCCTGCTATTTTACTCATTTAAAATTTTAGTAGTTTTTCACAATAAAATCGTATTTTCCTATATATTTTGTAATTAAAAAAATGAGATGGTTTTTTTGGAAAAGTTTCAAGGGCTAGGGCGAAAAAAGCGACCTCTGAGTGTTAAGGTACAGTGCTAATTTTTTGCAATGCTTACTTTCTCATCAATTACTAACTTTTTAGAGGGTAAGACCCAAAAAGAAACAACATTTTTTTTATTTGAATCACACTAGTTAAAAGGCAAACTCATTCGAAACTGAATTACAGAACTTGCCTTTAACAACCACTTAGAGTTATATTCGAAGTTGTCTCTCAGAAAGGCCGTATACTTGGTGACGTATCGCTTATATACTTCGATATGTCTAAACTAAAAACAGAATGTTTACGATGCACCGATTTAAGATTTCATGATCAGGCCGATTCTAAACAATTCCTCACTTTGCGAATTTTCTCACTCTCATATAATTTGTGAGCAACAATTCTGAGAAAAGGTGACACGGTTTGCACCGGTTCACTAGTGGAAAATTATTTAGAATTGGCATGGATATAAACTTTTTGGCCAAACGAAATTAGCAGGCTCAAATACCTCACTAAATTGTTTGGTGGGTATCCTTCGTGTGCTCTCATTTAAATCAGCGATGCTCAAACGCACACTCCCAAAGCAACAAAATGCATTTTTGCCAACTAGAAAAAAAAAATTGCAAAAAATCAGGCAATTTTATTAACGGCTTAAGATTAGTATCTTATAGTAAAATTCAACGAGCTACAAAACTGCGTACTCGAGAAAAGTCTAAAAACTCCATGCCAGAAGTTTCAATTTTTGCCGAAAACTTGACGAATTTTCCTAAACTTTGCACAAGCTTTGTAACTTTATTTTATTTCTGTTACAGACTTGGCCATTTTTAAAATTAAAATTATCAAAAACACGTGAATAAATAAATATTTTAAAAATAAAACTACTTTCATGCGTGGTCTGAATGTGGTCCCCAAGGAGTCCGAAATTTAAACAAAGTGGTCAATGAGTGGTGCAAACTGACACAAAGTGGTCCGGAAATGGTCCATAAGTGGACCTGATATGTTACTTTTGGACCCCTTGCGGACCACTTTGTGTCACTTTTGGACCACTTTCTGACCAGTTGATGACCACTTTATGTCACTTGGGGACCATTTCGTGTTAGGTTAGGTTCAAGTGGCTGCGCAGAGGCCCGTTGTGATACCACCAACACTAGGAAAGTCAGTCCCGGGACCCGGCCATATGGAAAATCCCTGAGTTGTTGGGATTTTCCACATAGCGGAATCCCGGGACTGACACTACTAAACCGACACCGTTACTCCTCTTGTTCGTGTTACTTTTGGATCACTTTGTGTCATTTTCGGACCACTTTGTGTTACTTTTGGACAATTTTCGGACCACTTTATGTAAATTTAGGACCACTCTGTGCTATACGGTATACATCGCATGTATGTCTTGAAATCAAAACCGAATCAATGGTCAATCGAATCAGTTGCCTTTCGAGTTAGGTGTAAGGCAAGACAGTTTTCTTGCAAGTATTTAAACACGAACTCGCATCTTCGTTCATTGCATTGTCGTGCGGTGCGCTCTCGCATTCGCTCGGAAGCTGTTCGGCTCAAACGTTGCTTTAGTGTCGTGTCGGGCATGTAGCTAAGATTTTTGCGGATGTGTTGTTACGCCGAACGAATGAAACTATGCAGCACGGAGGGAACATCCATAATTATTGACACCACATTAAATAAAAATTGATAATCCTGTCCCATCAATGAATATGGATGTTCCATTAATACATTTTTGATCACTATTGAAGTGGTATCCATATAAACTATTGATAAATTCTAAATACTTGGTTTAAAAAACAAATTGACATCTGAATGATTAGTTTTGAGCGCTAAACGACTCACAACACTATAAAAGGAAATTGAAACACCTTAAAGTCGTTTATATTTTAACAATGTTTAATTGTTTTTGTCTTTATTAAATTCTTTAGGCAAAACAATTGTTTCGACACACACCTTGCGTCATCATCAGTTGCTACGATCAACTAACCAAAGCAAAATAAAAATAAACAAAGTAAGCCTAACTTAAACAAACATACAAACTTTTAAGAAAGCTAATACAATTTGCGAACATGTTATCAGATATACGCCAGGTTTGTCTAAATTTTCACATTTATCCTTCGAGGATTTTAATAAAGATTTTAATTTTGTTGTTGTTTTTGGGGCCAACTTTACATTTACCTGCTTATAAAGTTTTTGTAAAACGTTAAAGTTGTTTGCATCATAGGTCATGCTGCACCAGGTGTTTTTATTATTCTCGCCCACTGTGTCAAAAAAGGAACTACTCTCCCTTCGTTCCTTTTTGTTGTGGTGCTTTTTAATTATTTGCAATATACAGCTAGAGCTATAACCATTTCTTTTTGCGATGCTCATAATTTTCTCTTTCTCATTTTTGTATGCAGAGTAACTGAGCGGCACATTCACAAGTCGATGCGCCATGGAGTTGAAAGCCGCTAATTTGTGTGAATAATGGTGATTGGACTCTATCGGGATAAATCGATCAGTCGACGTCGGCTTCCTATATATATCGAATTCGATATTTCCATTGATATCGCGTTTTATTTTTAGGTCCAAGAATGGTAGCTCCTTATTACATTCATATTCACATGTGAACTGTATTGCACAATTCTTTGAATTAAATAGAAGCAGGGTTTCTTCTATTTTTTCCCTCTCAATAATAATAAAACAATCGTCAACGTATCTGCAGTAGAAGCGTGGGAAAAGGGCGCTGTGAATCAATTGCTCTTCAAAAGTGTTCATGAACAAATTGCATAGAAAGGGACTTATGCTTAGGCCCATTGGCAAGCCTTCTGTTTGTTCGTAATAATTGCCTCTAAACTGGAAAAACGATAGATTTATGCACGTAGAGGTTAAGTCAAATAAAGCGTTGGCGATTAACGGGCTGATATTTTGTTTATCCAGCCAGACTTTCAAAGAGTCCAAAGCACCATTTTTCGGCACCTTTGAAAAGTATGAAGTTATGTCGAAAGATGCAAAACATTCATTCGGATTTAACTGTATGTCTTTGACTTTTTCGATTAATTCAAGAGAGTTTTTTATCGAAAAATTATCGAAACTTTTTAGTTCATTGAAATATTTACTCAACCATGATGCAATATTTGCTATGGGGGAAGTATAACCGGCGATAATGGGCCGGAATTTGTTGCCAGGTTTGTGAGCCTTATACAGACCATATAAACAGGGGACGCGGACATATGACTTGTGCATATTTTTGTCCCAACGACGACCGAACAACTCCGCATACTTCTTTCTACAGTCAATCACCTGCTTTTTCATCTTAGGGAGAGGATTCTTTACCTTTGCATAATTTCCTTCCTCAATGAGCTCAATCATACCTTTATTATAATCGTCTTCGTTTATTACAACTACACAATTACCTTTATCGGCTTTTGTTATATATATATTTTTATCGTTCAAAGATTTGACCGCTTCGTGAAAAAGAGTTGAGTTGTTAGGTATTGACTTGGATTTTGACAAAAGAGCTTTCTTTACACAAAATCGCACATTTTCTGCCACTTCCGTATCCACTTTTCGGAGGGCTAATTCTGAATCCACTATTATATCCTGCATTGGGGAGAATTTTTTCGGTAACGCGAAGTTTAGGCCTTTGTTCAATAGGTTGATTTCATTTTCATTCAAGGTCACATTCGATTTATTGATAATTAAATCGGGGATAAACTCACTCGGCGATTTACTGGGGCTTTTTGTTTTACTCAGCTTTCTCAACTTGATTCTTTTTTGCAGCATGTTTTGTCGAGATAAACGATCGGTTTTTGCATTTAACTTAATTAGAAAATGTTCCCAAACGACGAAGGAGAGATTATTAGCTAGTGATTTGTGCAATTTGTAAGCGAGCAATTCACATGAAGAAAGTTGGGCGTGCTTTTGTTTTAACGAGTGACTTAGCCAATACACTTTAGCTTTTTGGGTAGATAATTTTCCTACAGGGCACTTGCTTTTGCACTTGAAGGAAGAATCGATGAACTTAGGCATTACTTTTTGTTTTTTACAGTTGGACAGGAACCAAATGTCCGACTTGAGAGAACATATTTTTTCCTTGGTTTTTTGAAATTCATACAGCTCAAATGGTTTGGTGACCGACATAACTAAATGATTAGTTTTGAGCGCTAAACGACTCACAACACTATAAAAGGAAATTGAAACACCTTAAAGTCGTTTATATTTTAACAATGTTTAATTGTTTTTGTCTTTATTAAATTCTTTAGGCAAAACAATTGTTTCGACACACACCTTGCGTCATCATCAGTTGCTACGATCAACTAACCAAAGCAAAATAAAAATAAACAAAGTAAGCCTAACTAAATCAAACATACAAACTTTTAAGAAAGCTAATACAATGTAACAAGTTAAAAAAAAAAAAAAAAAAAAAACCAAAACAAAGTTTACAAGAACAAAAAACAAAGTGATTATGCATGTCTGTATGTACATATGTATATCAAACACGGAACCAAAATATTATTGAAGAGCAGTGAAGAGACTCGAATACAGTGGGCCTGTATCACGATTTACCGAGTCATTTTTGTTTACATATATATGTAAAGATTCTAATATATTTAACCTGCTGTTATTAGTTTCTGACTTTATTAATTTGCAATCGTCTTCACTTATTGGATGCTTATTTGATAGAGCATGCTCAGCGATTCCACTTCTCGGGTCAATATTCTTTATATATTTTATATGCTCATTTAACCTGATTCGTACCGTGCGGGTCGACTGGCCAATGTATTTTGCGCCGCAAATATTTCCATCGTCGTTTATTTGCGAACATGTTATCAGATATACGCCAGGTTTGTCTAAATTTTCACATTTATCCTTCGAGGATTTTAATAAAGATTTTAATTTTGTTGTTGTTTTTGGGGCCAACTTTACATTTACCTGCTTATAAAGTTTTTGTAAAACGTTAAAGTTGTTTGCATCATAGGTCATGCTGCACCAGGTGTTTTTATTATTCTCGCCCACTGTGTCAAAAAAGGAACTACTCTCCCTTCGTTCCTTTTTGTTGTGGTGCTTTTTAATTATTTGCAATATACAGCTAGAGCTATAACCATTTCTTTTTGCGATGCTCATAATTTTCTCTTTCTCATTTTTGTATGCAGAGTAACTGAGCGGCACATTCACAAGTCGATGCGCCATGGAGTTGAAAGCCGCTAATTTGTGTGAATAATGGTGATTGGACTCTATCGGGATAAATCGATCAGTCGACGTCGGCTTCCTATATATATCGAATTCGATATTTCCATTGATATCGCGTTTTATTTTTAGGTCCAAGAATGGTAGTTCCTTATTACATTCATATTCACATGTGAACTGTATTGCACAATTCTTTGAATTAAATAGAAGCAGGGTTTCTTCTATTTTTTCCCTCTCAATAATAATAAAACAATCGTCAACGTATCTGCAGTAGAAGCGTGGGAAAAGGGCGCTGTGAATCAATTGCTCTTCAAAAGTGTTCATGAACAAATTGCATAGAAAGGGACTTATGCTTAGGCCCATTGGCAAGCCTTCTGTTTGTTCGTAATAATTGCCTCTAAACTGGAAAAACGATAGATTTATGCACGTAGAGGTTAAGTCAAATAAAGCGTTGGCGATTAACGGGCTGATATTTTGTTTATCCAGCCACACTTTCAAAGAGTCCAAAGCACCATTTTTCGGCACCTTTGAAAAGTATGAAGTTATGTCGAAAGATGCAAAACATTCATTCGGATTTAACTGTATGTCTTTGACTTTTTCGATTAATTCAAGAGAGTTTTTTATCGAAAAATTATCGAAACTTTTTAGTTCATTGAAATATTTACTCAACCATGATGCAATATTTGCTATGGGAGAAGTATAACCGGCGATAATGGGCCGGAATTTGTTGCCAGGTTTGTGAGCCTTATACAGACCATATAAACAGGGGACGCGGACATATGACTTGTGCATATTTTTGTCCCAACGACG